>WOXC01007210.1:0-140000 GCA_011680675.1 Gymnobelideus leadbeateri | reverse complement strand
TTCTCTTCTGCCAAATTTTCTTCTATTTCTGTATTTTTTGAGCTCCAAATCTGTCATTCTCTTTTAGCCTTACTTCTTTAGAGAGTCTATCATGTATTCTAAGTTGTCTCTTCCGTCATTTGTTTTTATCAAATTTTTGTCAACTCTTATTTCTATACCTTGTTTGTATCATAATATGTCCTATTAAAAACCTTATTCCTTTCATGAAATATTTGGGAGTTCTTATTCTTGGTCAATAATCTTTGGAGTAGCTAGGTAGCAAATGGCAGGTAAGTGGCACAATGGATAGAGTGCTGGGTCTGGGGTCCTGACTTCTGAGGACTCATCTTCCTGAATTCAAATATGGGCTCAAACACTCACTATATGACGCTGGGCAAATTGCTTATCCCTCCTTTCCTCAGTTTCCTCATCTGTAAAATGAGGTGGAGAAAGAAATAGCAAATCAATCTAGTATCTTTGCCAAGAAAGCCCCAAATGGGATCACAAAGAATAGGACACAACTGAAAAAATGACTGAATAATCTTTGGAAAACCTGCAAAACCCCTTTTTACTTGTAGCTATTGGTTTGTCTTTATTCATAATATAATTTTATTTTTAGTCATTTTTCATTCTGTTTTTGTGAATTTCACTGGTGGTTTTGTTGCTTGATTGCTGCACTTGCAGTTTTTCCTCTCTCAGAGTTCATCTTTTGTCTTTTTTCTTGTATTGCCAATAGTTTGTCTATGGTTCCCCTTTTTGGTACTTTTCTCTTTCACTACTGTGGGAATACATCTTTCCTCTTCAACAATCCTCTGAGAGTCAGTCCTTTTGGGCATTGCTAAACTAATTTTATTGTTATCATCTATTCTTTAGGATACTCAAATGACTCTCCCTTCCCCTCAAAAATACTGCTAGAGTGTGGGCAAGGGCCATAGACACCTGAGAATGCCTTTCCTCAACAGCCACATTCATGGAGAGTTCTCTTTCATGGTCCTTGAGAATCTCTCAATAATCAATAAGATTACATCTCCCTGGGGCAGCTAGGTGGCACAGTGAATAGAGCACTGGCCCTGGAGTTAGGAGGACCTGAGTTCAAATCTGGCCTCAGACACTTAACACAAAAACTAGCCATGTGACCTTGGGCAAGTCACTTAACCCCAATTACCCTCCAAAAAGCAAAAAAAAAAAAAGATTAAATCTCTCACAACCAAACTGCATATAGACATTGATATAACAGAAAGACCCAGATTTCCCAGTTAGAAAATGTAGGATGAACAATGTATACCTAGACCTAGTCTTTTCTACTCAATTACATGATAAGCTTGAGGTCAGGGATGATATATTATACTTTTATCTTCAACTTAATTCAGTTAACTTGTCAAACTCTTATTCAGTGCAGAAGGCTATGCTGGGTTCTCAGTAAGACAAAATCTTTAGAGAATATATAATTACTATTCATGGAATATGTGGTCTGCAAGTGCTATGATATGGCTTACACATACAGATAACTAAGTTCCAAAGTATCACATGATAACATTATTAGAAATGTGTGAAGAAAACACTCTGTGAAGTCTTACAGGGGAAGGTTGTTATGGATAGTATGTTAAGGAGAAGTTTCATGGAAGTCATGACATTTGATTTGAAATCAATTTATACCTCCTTAATAGATTTGCTAGCTTACTCAACACAATAGCTGTGCCAAACCCTTTGATCCCACCTCAAGCCTCCCATTGCACCAACTTCCCACCCCACACTCTCAGATAAATTTCATTCAAAAATCTGATGCAATTTTCTGAGAGTTTCCTCTTCTCTCCTTTTCTTCCTCATCTCATACTACCACATTTTCTCCCAATATTTCCTCCTTCTCCTCTGTCTCACATGAAGAAGTGGCCCTTCTCATCAAAATAAACACTTATACATACACCCTTGATACCAGTCTAGCCTTTCTGTTCCAGGAGGTTGCTCAATCTGTCATTCTTCACTCTCTCACTAATGTTTAATCTCTACTGTATACTTTTTTACTTTCTACAAGTATATCTATACGTCTTCCATCTTAAAAAACAAACAAACAAGCAAACACACAAAATACCTTACTCCATATAAACATCCCTAGGAGTTATCATCCTGTTTATCCTCCCCATCATGGCTAAACTTCCTCCAAAAGTTCTCTACCCTCAGTGCTCCCCCTGACGCTCCTCTCAGTCACTTCTAGTGTCTCATCTTTCTGGCTTCCAGCTTCATCATTTAACTGAAACTCTTCTCTCCAAAGTTGTCGATGATCTCTTAATTGCCAAATCCAATGGGCTTTTCTCATTTTTATCCTCCTTGACCTCTTTGCTGTTTTTGATCCTATCAATTGCCTTCTTCACTGGGATGCCCTCTCTTTTCTAGGTTTTCATTACCTATCTCTCTTCTGGTTTTATTCTTGCTATTTGATCACTTCTTCTCAGGCTTTGCTTTATCTTTTCTTAGGTCATGCCTTCTAAACAATGGATATCCCCTACTAACTGGAGGTGACTCAGTCTATCTTGGGTTCTCTTCTCCCTCTCTCCAATATCTCTTGGTGATTACTCCTCTGGGTTCAATTATAATATCTATGTAGATAATCAATCAGATATTTATATTCAGCCCTATTCCCTCTCCTTAGTTCTAGCTTCTCATCACACATCTTGGACATCTCACACTTAATGTATCCAAATAAACAGAATTCTTTATCTTTATCCCCAAGTTCTTCTATTTATTTTAAACCAATTTAACCAGTTCCCCAATTACTCTTGAGGACACTATCATCTTCCCAGTCATTCAGATTTGAAATATTGTTGTCATACTTTACTCCTCACCAGAACTCACTCCATATATTCAGTCTAGTGCCAAGTCTCGGCATCTCTATCTTCATAGCATCTCTTTATAGATGTCCTTTTCTTTTCACGCACAAAGCCAGTCCTAACGTGGGCCATTATCACCCAACACCTGAACTCTTACACCTGGATTATTACAATAGCCTTTTGGTTGCTTTTCTTGCCTCAAGCTTCTCCCCACTTCAATTTTTCTTCTACTCAGCTACCAAAGTGATTTTACTAAGATGATGATCCCCTTTCCCCTCACCTCCCTTACTCCTCACCTTCCCAATCCCACATGATGCACTCCAGTGGTGCTTAGCCCAATGCCAGATACATAGTAAGTACCTGGTAGACGCTTGTTGGGTGATTAACTGGTGCCTTTTTACCTCCTGGATAAAATATCAAGTCTACTCTTTGGCTTTTAAAGTCATTCACAACCTAATCCTTTCCTGCCTTTCTAATTTTCTCATATCTTACTTGCTTCTGCTCACACTATTATCTAGCTACAATGACCTGTTTGCTATTTCTTAAACAGGCTACTTCAGCTTCTCTGTGCCCTTGCACTGCTATCTTGCATACCCCAATGCTTGCTCTCCCTTTTTACCGCTGCCTCCTCCCCCAAGGTGCACCTTGCCTTTAAGATTACCTTCCATTTACACTATATATGTTATATGCAGGATTGTTTTTGCCTGTTGTCTCCATGATTAGAATGTGAGATCTTCATGACGGAAAAGGCTATCCACATACAGAGAAAGAATTGCAGAGTCTGAATGCAGATTGAAGCAATCTACTTGCTCTCTCTCTTTTTTGTTTTGTTTTGTTTTGTTCCTTCTTTCTCATTATTCATTCTTTTGGTTATAATCCTTCTTTACAACTTGACTACTGTTTAATGTGAAGGTATTTGTAGAACCCATATTGGATTGCATGCTACTATATCGGGGAAGAAAGGAGGAGAGGGAGTAGAAAAAATTTGGAACTCAAAAGCTTATGGAGGGGGCTATAGGTGGCGCAGCAAATAGAGCACCAGCCCTAGAATCAGGAGGACCTGAGTTCAAATCTGGCCCCAGACACTTGACACACTTACCAGCTGTGTGACTTTGGGCAGGTCACTTAACCCCAATTGCCCTCCAAAAAAAAAAAAAGCTTATGGAACTGAATGTTGTAAAAAGCTTATAGAACTGAATGTTGTAAACTAAAAGTAAATACATAGGTATGTACATACCTTGAATATAAGATCTTAGAGGTCCAGAACCTCATTTGTGCCTTTCTTTTATATTCCCAGTGGTTAGCACAGGGCCTGGCACATACTAAACATTTAATAAATTCTTGTTGACTGACTGTGAATGGGGAGTAATTTTAAAAGGTGAAGTCAGAGAGGGTAAACAGTTCAGGGATAGGGAAAAATTTTTTAGTGCTTGAGCAAATGGAATGGAGTCTGAAATATATAAGATATATTTTAGAGGAAGAAAATAGTTCAGGTTGACTGGATTGTAGCATGCATGGCAGCCAACAATATGAGATAAAGCTAGAAAGGTAGGAGTGTACCAGATTACGAAGAGGCTTAAATTTCATGAAGAGACATTTGAACTTTAATCAGTAAGCAATAGGGAGCTACTGAAAAATTTTTAGCAGAGTGTTATGGTCAGATCTAAATGTAAAGAAGATTCTTCTGGCATCATTATGAATGGGGTATATAAATAGGGAGAAAGCTGTTAAAAGGTATTAAGGTATTAAAAATGGATTGTAACAGAGTAATGAGAATAGAGATGAGGGACAAACTGAGCACATAATAGGAGTTCAAGAAATATAAGAATGGTGACAGCATCTATACATAGTAGGCACTTAATAGGCCTATCAGTTTTTTTTTTTAATTTAATGATTGATTAGCCTTAAGAAACTGAGAGTGGGGTACTAGTTCACAGTGACAGTAGTGATCCTAGGCCAGTCACTACTTTTTACTTAGAGTTCTTAAATTACAGAATGGGAAAGCCATAAAGGAAATGGTCTGTAAAAGACACTCAAGGATATAGTGAAGATAGAAGAGAAAATGCTGTAAGTACTTTCTGATCCTTGGAAGATAGGGTATCAAAATTCAGAAGTGTGGCTGGGAAGAGGTGAAAGCTGGGGAGGGAAGAGGAATAAAAACAAAGCTGGTTTGTCTTATTTCTGTGCAGAAATGCAGTCAGGCATCACATTTTTCCCCCCTGGGTCTGTACTTTTCCTCTCTCTCTCTCTCCATGACTATCTATCACTACTTGTAAAACTCCTCTACTAAAAGATCTTAAAGTTCACAGTAAAGCAATACAATTATTCTGAGTCATTCCTTCTTACCTTTTAACCTAATCTTTGGAGGTGCTGGAACTGAAGAATTGCAGCTCCTGCCCAAAATGAGCCTAATCTTGTCACTGAAAATAGCACTTCCTTGCCAAGAAGAACTCTCTCCCTTTTGACTGGCTACACTGATAAGAGAAAAGAATTAGGGATTCATTAATGGTTCCCAAGCATGGCGGGCTCCGAGGAGCCAGAGTGTTCACTAACTATATGTATGGGTATGTGCATGTGTGTGTGTGTGTGTATATGCATGTATACATACACATATACAGATCTCAATACACAAACATACTTATTAAAGATTTTTTCCTGAAGTGTTTTTTCCCTTTTTAAAAAAATTCATATGTGCTTACACTTGAACCTGGCAATCAGTTCATTAATATTTACTAGTTCAATAAATAAATGAATGTATTACAAAATGTTACATTCTCTTTGTGCCTCTATTATTCTGGTATCAAAGGTCATTCATTCATGAGATTTAGAGCTGGAAGGAAACTTCAAGATCATCCAGTCATGGGATCATAGATTCAGGTAATGGGAAGACCATGTAATCCATCGAGATCAAATACCCCTAATTTTACAGATTAGGAAATTGAAGTCTATAGAAGTAGTGTGATTTATTCAGGTGCTGAAGGCACAGAGATTGGATTCAACCCTTGTTATCAGGCTTCTATTGCATGTACACTTTCCACCAGATCATTTCACAGTCAGGATTTGAATATTTATTATTTAAGATCATCTCTATGTACAAAACAGACATAATGAGAAACCTATAAATGAATAAGACACTATTCTTGAATTTTAGGAGTATTGCTATTACCATGGAAATAGCTAGGTGGTGAATTAGATAGAGCCAAGGACTTGACTTTGGAGTCAGAAAGGCCTGAGTTCAAATTTTGTGTCCAATATTTACTAGCGATTCTAGGCAAGTTCCTCAACCTCTCAGTCTCAGTTTCCTCATGTGTAAAAAACTTCACAGGGTTGTTTTGAGGATAAAATGAGAATATGTATATACATATATACATGCATATGTGTGTTTAAAATGTACATATATACACATGCATGTATATATGTGCACATATATACATACACACATATAAAGGACTTTGCAAAACCTTGAAGTACTCTTGGACAATCAATTGAATACTCCATTAAATCAATCTTTCCCCTGAACCATGACTGGCAAAGTTCCTTTTTCTGATGCCCTAATCTCTGTGATTCAGAATTGCAATCTTAAGAGACATCAGTGACTTACCCTTTCTACCCATTGTTGAACATTCATTGCTGCCTAACTCAACCCTGTCTTTCCCCACCGTCTATCCTAAGCCAACTCTTTCTACTCTTTCCCCTAGGAAATCCCACCCCAACTCTTGTTTATTCCTCATCACTTTCTCCCAAACTCTTTCCATCTGTAGGTACTCACAGAAACCTGGGGTTCTCTACAAATACTTTCCTCCCTCCCAACCCTCTTGCTGTTCACTCCCACTTTCATGTCCCTAAACACACCAGGCCAGGAAAAAGAATCATACTGCTTAATCCCCCCTGTCCCTTCCAGACCCTCTCTCTGTTATCACTCAGCAAACTTTCCTCTGAGGTCCATTTTCTCTTATTTCTATCACTCTATCCATATCCTTTTTCCTCTTATCTACTTATCTACTCTTATCACTTTCCTTTTCCAAAGAAATCAATACCCAGATCACCTCAACTCTACTTCTCCTTGGGGGTTTCAATATCCATGATGTTCCTTTGAGTATTCTCATCTCTAAGTTCATCCACCTCATCAGCTTCAATAATCAATGTCCCTCTTTTACTTCAGGCACCCACAAGAATGGTAACATCTGTTACTTGTGAGAACAAACCTCAAAACCTAAAGAGGTTTTAGAAATAACTTTATTAGCTCATTTGGTAGTTAGAACAAGAAAGAAAAGGTGGCTGCCTTCGGCCCATCTCCCCTCACCCCCTCTAATGTTTACATTATATAGGATTTTGACAAAGGTTTCTATGTACAAGTCACACATGAATCACCTCAAGAGAACCCAAAACACAAGCCTGGGAGAACCTAAAAAAAGATCTGGGTGTGAGAATGTTTTGGGTGGATTCAAGACCTATTGGTACTCAAAATTCCTTGTGGCTATCTCCAGCATTCCTAGAGAGCTATTGGATGACTTTACAGGTGCAGTTTCTAGTTAGATTTAAATAGCATAATAATTAATATGTTTTCCAAACAACATAAAAAAATTCTTTCCACACATCTTAGACCTCACCATCACCCAGAATTGTAATGCTTCCATGATACTGAACTCTGCAACAACCCCCTGCTCTTCCATATTTCCCAATACATAACTGCTCTTAAGTGCACCTCCTAAATTTACTTCATCACTATGTCTAATCAAACCCTATATTATATGACTCTCAAACTGTTCTTTTCCTACTCTTGACATGCTCAACACAATAGAAAGAAGTCATGCAAGTCCATCCACTAAGCCATTAATCTCATCTTCTCCCTCCTGACACATGACATTAGCTCTGAATTCTGTAAGAAGGACTCCTGGGTACAAACAAAAGACAAGATTCAGAGACATCCATAAAAGTGATGGGGGGGGGGGGAGGGTGAAATGTGAAATGTGGGAAGAGATATCTTAGAAAAAAGAAGTGGAAGACACCTGAATATAAACTGTTTGTTTCCATATTTTGTCAGGGGTAAACCCTAATGCCAGGCATAGTAGTGAAAACAAGTACCAATTTGAATGTGCCTGCCTCCATCTACAGTGAATGAAGAGCAAGATGTAAAGGGACCACCATCCATGTCTTGTGCACCTTTCATAGTATAATGGGAAAAAGATTTGATTTGGAGTCACAGGACATGGAACTCAATCCTGTATCTGCCACTTTCTATCTCAGACCTGAAGCAATGTGAATTAGGGATTTGGACCAGATCATTTCCAGTGGTCCTTTCTATTTTAAGATTCCATGTTCCTGAGCACTGTGGGGTCTTAGTAAATATGGGGGATGAAGATGTTACTGTTCTTTTCCTTAAGGTCAGGCTTGATTTCAATGACTCTTTTGTGAAACCTACACTTGGCACCTCCCAAAATAGTTCTATTCACAATCCATTGCTTTGACCTTTGGACAAACACCAAAGCCCTGATTGTCCTCTATCTTACATGCAGCCAGAGAACAGTTATTTGTCCATTTGTTGGAAAACACAAGCTTATAGTACCCCAAGGGATACCTAGGGAGTGACCTTCTAAAGAAAGGAAACCTGCTTAGAGAATGGAAAGAATTTCTGTGTGCATTTCCTCTCTCCTACCACCCACCTTGTCTCCCAAACTAAAGATATCTTTTGTGTCTCCTCCTGAATCATGCAATAAGGAAACCACTGGATACCCAAATCTTTTCACATAGGAAATTTGGCCTCTCTGGGCAAGTATCAATATCATTGTTTAAAATTATTGGGAAGATTCTGTGCACTGAGACTTCAACTGTGTGGGAGAGGCAATTTAGCCCAATAAGGAAGATTGAGAGACAGGAAACATGGGTTTAAGACTTGGCTTGTCATCAGTATTCTGAGGGATATTGGGGAAGTGATTTAACCTTTCTGGATCTCAGTTTCCTTATTTGCAAAAATGGGAGGAAGAGGTTGGTCTGGCTAATCTCTCTGGTCCCTTCTGGCTCTACTACTCTATAATTCTCTCTCTCTCTCTCTCTCTCTCTCTCTCTCTCTCTCTCTCTCTCTCTCTCCCTCCCTCCCTCCCTCTTCTCTCCCTCTTCTCTCTCTCTCTCTCTCTCTCTCTCTCTCTCTCTCTCTCTCTCTCTCTCTCCTCTTTGAGATAATCCCATTTATGTATAACTGAAACTCTAAATCTGTAGGGAGGGGAGAGTTATGGGATTAATCAATTTTCTTTTCATTCCAACTCAGCATAGAGAGGAGTGAATGCAAACAATTGTAATCACCTCACTGTTGACAAGTCCAGCATAGAGATATTTGTATGTAAATTCTCTCATATATTCTGTACAGACATGCATATGTACAGAGTCACATAGAGGTGGTAAATGCCATGATGCAGAATTGAATAGCTTTTGTTTTGCTTTACTTTACTCGAAATGTGTTTTTTTCCCCAAACTGTTATCTCTGCCAGAAAGCAAAAAAAAAAAAGGAATATTAAAGAAGTTATTAAAACTACATCATCATGATGTTCCACAGGCCTGTAAAAATCACCTTGGAATCATGAGAAGAAAGATGTATTTCCCCCCTTCCATCACTATTTCGAGTTAAGATTAAAAATGCATTAATGTATCAGGAAGAGCTTGGACACTGATTTGACATGCAGATAAATTAAAGATTTTGCATGTTAAAGTCCTATGAAGTGGCAGCTTCTGTGGACGATGAATGCATTATGAGACTTTGAACAATTGCTGATTGCCAAGAAGTACATGCTTTGCTTATCTATAGTGCTTACATCATAACATGGAGCATTTTCCCCCTTTCCTCAGAGAGGTAATATCTTACATCCCTTGTCACCAGAACATTTATCTTCTCATTTGGGGTGTGGGTGGGGCACATGAGTGCTTCTATCTATCTATCTATCTATCTATCTATCTATCTATCTATCTGTCTGTCTATCTATCTCCTCCTTCTAATCCACTTTGTCAGAATACTGTAATTTCTAAAACCCAATGTCCCAACAGAGTAGTACTAAAGTAGCAGTATCCAGTATACTGCTAGACTAGCATCACCAAGAGAAAGAGGACTCAGAAACTATTGTCAATGTTTCGGCTGTGGTTGACCTCCTGACAGAATCATCACTGGCCTGTCCTCTGCTCTCTTATGTGTCTGAGACTTCCAGAAGTTTACAGTACATCCTAATGCACAATATGTTCCCCACAGGCATGCACAATACAGGGTAATATTAAGTACAAACAAATGGAAAGACACTCAGGTTATCAGATTCCCCAGGGATGCACTGTTTTGCCACAGAGATATTTTACCAAGCTTTTCCTCTGGTCAACACCTTACCTAGCTTCACAAAGATTAGATTAACAAAATACAACCTATAAGACTTGAACATTTTGATTTTATAAAGTGCCTTCAGGGAGTTTCAGAGTAGGAAAGAAGCTGATCCCCCATTATCCCTACTGATAAGGGCCTCTATGGTCTTATCACCCAATTACTCTGCCTTTCTGATCTTAGCAACTCATTTTCATTACATTAGCTCACCAAACACTTAACCATTTTTTCCTATTATGCCCATTTAACAGAGGGAGAAGGAAACTAAGGTGCAAAGAGTTTAAGTCACATGTTTATAATAAAAAAGCTAGTAAATGAACAGAGTCAAGCCTTGAGCCTAATCTTCCGCTAAATGGGGAACCCAGTGGAGCTTGCCCAACCAAAACAGAACCTCTGATTCCCATGAAGAGAAAAGTGAAACAGAAGAATTTATTTCTGTCAAAGTCATTGCCATATGTCAACCTTTGTCTTCTAGCTGGAGGTGCTATTAAACTAGGAAATTGTTAATAGTTCATATTATAGCAAGGATGGTGTCATTGCCTAAAACAAGTCAAACAATCAGCACTACTAAAATGAACTTCCATTCAGTTTGACAACAACAAACACACAATATTGGGCACCTGGGTATACAAAAAGGAAATGACACAGATCTTCCCTCCAAAAAGTTGCTATTTAAAAGTTTTTTTAAGTATCTATCGAGTCTCTTAGTGCAATGTCTTTTCAATGTCTTCATATAGGATAATGGGAGTATCCTCCATTTTCACATAAGAAAGAAATGATGAGGGGAGGAGGCACAGAAAAATATATCTGATTGATTTTAAGTGACTTTTAAAAGAGAGATGACTTTATAACATTCACTTTTCCAAAAATATTTAATTAAAACTTAATAAACATCAACATATATGAATACTTTGATATTAAAAATGTAGTTTTTTCCTTTCCAGATTTTATTTTTAGATTCATTTTTCCATTTAACAGTAATAGTTTTTAAAATTAATTTTATTTTTGTATTGCATTTTAAGTTCCAAACTGTTTTCCTCCCTCCCTCCCCATCCTGCACTAGAGAAGGCTACCACTTGATATAGATTTGTAAATATATGTAAAACTATAGAATGAATATTTTTATTTATCAGTTCTTTCTCTGGAGTTGGACAGCATCTTCCTTCATAGGTCCTATGTAGTTGGTCTCAGTATTTATAATACTCAAAATAACTTGACTATTAACAATTATTCTTCAAACAATATTGCTGTTAGTGTATATATTGTTCTCTTAGTTCTGCTCATTTCACTTTTAATTATTTCATGCAAGTCTATTTTTTTTCTCAAATCAGCCAGCACAGTAGTATTCTGTCACAATCATATGCCACAACTTGTTTAGTCATTCCCCAATTAATACATGTTCCCTCAATTTCAAGTTCTTTGCTGCTGTAAAGATAGCTGCTATATTTTTTAGAACATATATGTTCTTTTCCTTTTTCCCTCATCATCTTAGGAAACATACCTAATAATGTTATTATTAAACCGAATACTGGCATATAGTAGAAACTTAATAAATGCTTATTGACTAACTGACTAACATTGCCATATTTTTTCTATGTTTCTTTTGGAACTTGCTTATGCTTTTTGTTAACTAAGCTTTTCAATGATTTTTAATGTTATTTTCTTTCTTTTTCCCCCCTTAATTGAGGAATTTTTTTTTGTGGTTGTTGTTGAATTATTGAAAAGTTTTAAATTATTATTTCAATTAGTTAACACTTTAAAGGTCTCTGAGTAAACCGTCATGCCACCTGCAAAAAGTAATGCTTTTGTTTCCAAGTTACATTTGTTTATTCCCCTGATTTCTTTTTCTTGTCTTTTCATTCTAGAAATGTTAGACACAGCAATAACACTTAATTGTGACTATTAGAAAGACCTCTAACACTGTTTATATAAAGAAGGGTCAATTTTCCCTATTTTAATTTTTTTTTTCCTTTTGGTGGGCAATTAGGATTAAGTAACTTGCCCAAGGTCACACAGCTAGGTTTTTTTGTTTGTGTGTGCATTTAGTGTCTGAGGCCAGATCCGAACTCAGGTCCTTCTGACTCCAGGGCTGACGCTCCACTCACTGTGCCACCTAGCCGCCCCCCTATTTTAATTTAAAAAAAAAATATATATATATATATATATAAACAAGTTTGGATTTTGTCTAAAGTTCTTTTCCTCATCTATTGATAAAAATTTGTGATTCATATTGTTTCTATTATTAATATGATGTATTAAGTTTATAATTTCACTAATATTGGACCATTACTTCATTATTGGTATAAATCCAGTCTGGTAATAGTATATAATTTTTCATTGTGCTGTTGCAAACTCTTCTCTAACAATTTATTCAGTATTTCTGTATCTTGTTTATTAGTTACATTGGTCTATAATTGATTTCCTTCTCTGCTTTGTCTTTCCCTGGTTTAGGTATCATAGAAGGAGTTTGGGAGGATAATTTTTCTCCTTGTTTTTACAAATAATTTAGATATCATTGTAATGAATTGTTCTTTGTTTAATAGAATATACTTGTAAATTTATTTCCTTCCTTTCCCCTTTGAGAGTTACTACATGACTTGGTCAGTTTTATTTTCTGAGACTGAATTATTTAAATTATTTTCTCCTTCTCTTAATCTATTTTTAAAATATTGTTTAAATAGACATGTGTTTCATTTATTACCTCTATTATAACAAAGTTGAAAATTTCACTATTATTAAGAGTAATAGTGATGCCATATAGTTTCCCTCTTGGGGGCCTATTGCTTCCCCAGTGCTTTTGACACCATTATCCCATTCTCACTAGAAACTCTCCATTTCAAAGACATTGCTGGCAAGATTCTTGCCAGAGTTCTCCTTAATGGACTGATCCTTCACCTGGAAGGTGGTCATCTACCTGAGAGCCAGTTTAGCTTCAGAAAGGGCTGAGGAATAGTCTATATGGTGTTTGCTGCCTGACAACTCCAGAAGAAATGCCAGGAGCAGAACAGAGTTCTGTACACAATGCTTATAGAGCTGACCAAGGCCTTTGATACCATTAGTCTTGAGGGCTTATGGAAAATTAGAAGGTCATCAGCATTGTACATCAATGTCATGATGGCATGCTTGTCTGGATTCTAGATAATGGACAATGCTCTCATGTCTTCCCAGTCACTAATGGAGTTCATTGAAAGAAAATAAACTTCCTTACTTCATATAATGTAAGGGCCTGGGACTATACAAGTCACTCATGATATTTGAAAGAGGAACAGATAAATAAAATGTGATAGACTTGACTGGGGAATTTGATGATATTGAGAGTGGAATAGTTTGCTTCAGGAGGTGGAAGTCCCTCCCTCATTGGAGATCTTTAGACAGAAGCGGGATTCATAGAGGGGATTCTTGATCATATATGGTTTGAATGGTATAGCTACTGATTTCCCTTGTCCTCTTAAAGTATGATACTGAGATCAGGGTCACTATCCTGATTTCCCGAGGAAACTTTTGTATGTATCCTTACATTCTTCCAGTCAAAGAGATTTGCCCCAATGTGAAAATACAATTTTTGTTGAGTCATTTCAATTGTGTCTGACTCTTTTTGACCCCATTTAGTTGTTTTTTTTTTTTTTTTAGGAAAGATAATGGAGTGGCTTGCCAATTACTTCTCCAGCCCATTTTACAGATGAGGAACTAAGTCAAAAGGGGTTAAACAACTTATTCAGGGTCACAGTCAATAAGTGTCTGAGGTCAGATTTGGACTCATGAAGATGAGTCTTCCTGATTTCAAGTCTAGTGCTCTATCCAATCCACCATCTAGAGAATACAATTAAATGCCTATAAATGAATCAAACTCTTGCTTTAGGATTTCTTTTAAAATGAATTGATGAACATTTGTTGAGTGTCTACAGTGTACATGACATTATGTTAGGTGTAGTGTGGGATACAATGAAGCTTAAGAAATGATCTCTTCCTTCAAGGAGTTCACAATATACTTCTGTGAAAATTCAATATCAATACATAATAGCTATAAAAGAACCAAAATTTTAAAGAACCAAAGAAGCTGAAGCACACTAGAAGAATCATTACATGGTAGAATATAATTGTCAAATCGATTGTATAGACTAAATTCCTATGGAATTTTAAATTAAAGAGTGATGTCTTCAGTTTTGAGTGGTCTGAGAAAATTTTACAGAGGAAATTAGATCTGATCTGGGTCATCATGAATTGAGCATGTGGTTATGTGTGTGCAAATACACACACATAAACAAGTCCACAGTGAAATATAATCATGGTAGCTTTTAGCAGTCTCTTTTTTTATGATTTCTACATGAGCAAGAAAACTCAATGGAAACCCATATTGCACATGTAAAAAGGAATTATTAGAATTTTGTTGGCTTCCTTATAATTTTTTTTCTATAGAATTCACCAGGAGACAATTTTTTTTAGTAAGGACTACTAGACACATATGAAAGTTAAGTTTTGAAAATGTAGCTGTATATATGCTATCCATGTGCAAAAGGAAAACAAACAAACAAACAAAAAACACCCTGGAAATTGATTTTTAAAGTAGGAAAAGTATGTTTTATTTATTGTGGCATAACTCAAAAATGGTTGTGTTTTTTTAATTAAAAACAAATAAACAAATAAAAGCATTGTGGCCAAAATAAATGTAAAGAAATTTTATCTGAAAGGGAAATCTGTATCCTTGAACCACCAATCTAGCTAGAAATATAGAACATCAAACAGACAAGGAACAAAATGGTCATAAATTCCATATTTACCACTGGAAAATTATATGGCAAGGAGTGAAATACATGTGAAGAATATTTTATGCCCTTCCTACCATCCCCTGTAATTATACGATGACATAATATTTTTAAAATACAAATTATCAGTCATCTTATTTACACTTATAGCATGCCTCATATGAATAGTGCATGTTACTATATGGTATTCCAAAGAAGGTAGAAGACATGATCTTTAATCTTAAGAAGGTTGTTGTCCATTGGAGGTCATGGTTACACATATTAAATGGCATTGAAACACATGTAAAGAAATACCATGCCATATAAAAACTCATTTTGCTAAGAGGAGAAGACATGTATCATAAGATATTTATTGAGTGTTGAGTTGTTGTTTAGTTGTTTTATACAATACCCCATAGAGAATTTTTTATACAATACCTCATAGAGAATTTAAAAAATACATGTAAAATGTAAATAAAATAGAATTGTGGTGAATTTCCAGACATGGTGCTACATGCTTATAATCCGTGCTACCAGGGGAAGCTGGTGCTGGTTGATCACTTGAGTTAGGAGTTCTGAATTATAGTTGTGCTAATACCAGTTGGGGAGCTCATACTAAGTCTGTCAAAAATATGGTGAGCCCTTGGCAGTAGAGGGCAGTTAAGGTGCTTAAGGAGGAGCAAAATGCCTCAGGTAAGAAAAATGGAGCAGGTTAAAACTTTCATCCTCATAAGCATTGGGATTTTTCATGTTGTTTCGTGCTACTCTTCAAGCCTAGCCAGATAGGGAAACCCAGTCTCAAAGAGAAAAAAATGAAAATATACCCATGTTTAGGTGCCTAAATTTTAATCCTAGTTCTATTTATTACCTGTCTAACTTTAGCTGGGCTATTAAAGCTTCAAAGTCATCAATTTCACTATTTGATTAATAAAGTCTTCAATCATGAGGTTGGGGAACTAAGAGGCTATTGGTGCCATTTAGAGGAATAGAGGTTTCAGGCAGAATTTGTCAAGGGTAGGGCAGGGTGAGGAGATAAGGAACACTATTTTAGATATATTTCATTTTATATATCCTGATATCCACACGAAAGTATCATGACATAAAGGCTACTAAGAAAATATAGGATTAGAGTGTGTGATGGAATAGATATGTATGTGTGTCTATAGGCACACACACAAATATGAACATATATGTATATATATGTACATATATATATTTAAGTCATCTCTATTTAGTTGAGATTGCTACTCAGTTGGAAATCAATTTATATGTTAAGTATATCAAATGACTTTGTTTCAAAAGCCAAGGAAAATTCAGGCAGCCAACTACTTGAAAACACAGCCCCTCAGCATTTGGTAGAAACTCTGTTTAGTTGTAGGTATTATATAATGAGGACAGCCAGGTGGCAGAGTGGATAGCAGTCCAGGCCTGGAATCAGAAAGATCTGAGTTCAAATGCAGCCTCAGACACTTACTAACCATATCACTCTGTGTAAGTCACTTAGCCCTGTTTGCCTCAGTTTCCTCATTTGTAAAATGAACTGGAGAAGAAAATGGCGAACCACTCCAACATCTCTGCCAAGAAAACTCCAAATGGGGTCACGGAGAGTGAGACACAACTAAAACAACTTAACAACATATCAAATAACAGATTATCTTATGGTGAAAATTTGCCTTTTATTCTTTAAAATGTATTCAACGCATTCTTAGGTCTAAACCTAATAGTATGTTTTCAGACCATATACTGAATCATATGTATATGCGACTACACATATGTACATATACATGTGTAAAACACATGTGCATATGTATATATACATGTGTACACACACAGAGGTTTTTGAATAATAGATTTATAGCTAAAGGGCCTTCCGAGGCTATCTAGTCCAACCCCCTTACTTTACAGATGAGGACAGTTAGACCAGAGAGGTTAAATGACTTACCCAGGGTGACAAAGGTATGCAACAGTGCTCTTTCTGTTGGTCACCTATAAAAATTTGTTCCTTTCTGCTCATGCCCTATCACAATATTTTTTCTAACATAATACTTTTTCTAACCCCAAAAGATTTCCTGTGGAATTTTATAGTCATTTGGAGTTTTATCAGCCAAGTAGAGAGTCAGTTCAGCATCGATCAAAAAACTGAGCCTGTAGGACAGACACATGGTTAGGAACAGACTGGCATTAGTTGTTTTCATCTGTTCATTTCTCTCCCCCAACCCTCCCTTCTATTTGGAAGTTCCTCCCTCACTCTATGGAAGTCGTAACAGTGGAGCAAACATAAAACATGTCAGCCAATGGTACAACTTTTTGGAAATTTATGAGGGAGTGATCACGGAGTGTTATGGAAGTCTGTTCATAACCTTAATTAGAGTGTTTGCTACCACGAACATTGTTGCATGACTGATGAGGAAGGCTTCGAGCGTGGTGGCAGCAAGCTGTTCTCCAGATTTCACATTTCTGCTGAGCAAGGCCTTTATAGACACTCTGAAAAAGAGAAAGCTTAGTTTTGCCCCATCTCTTCTTTCGTCAGCTTCATACATTATAACCATCCGTGTCTGGTCAGGACACATTTAATGTACTCATCTTACTAAATGCTTTTATTTTCCATATGTGTAAATACAGACAGCATTTAGGTATATGGACACATAAAGATAACAAAAGGGCTGAGTAGAGCTTTCTACTGTGCACAGTGAAACATACAATTAAGCCAAAAATAAAAATCTTCCAAAACATACACCTATACCTGATATGTGCAGTTATAGTCTATAAGCAAAGGTATTTTTCTAGTCTTTGTGATTTAATTACTTGAAATAATTGAATCATCAAACAAACTTGTTAGTTGTGGATAATGCCTAATTTTGTGATGTCTGTACTTGGGGACAACTGAATTACTCACTCTAATGCTTTTAGCTCTCTTAGTGATCAACTGGTGATCGCAGACTGTATCAGCCAAATTTACCAGCTATGAAAAAATAGCTAGGTCAAGGTTACAGCAACACAGGCTATGTCTATAAGTCATTTAGAGTTAGTCCCAAATTTGGATTATCTATTGCTTCTGCTAGGAACATGAGATTAAGCAAAACTTGTTTTTTGTAATCAACTAATCAACCAAACAACACATACCCATTGGATACCTTCTATGGTAAGTGTGGCAGGGATAGAAAAATGAGACATTGTGCCCCCACCCTCCAACCCCATCCACATCCTTATATTCTAGTTAAGGAAATAAGAATAATGGATGATACAATAGGGAGCTTTGATGTATACAGGCTAGGACATAATTAAATGCCACACTGTTTGCAATTACATGTGTTATAAGAATTTAGAGGAAGAAGGAATCAGTTAGGACTGGGATGATCAGGGACAACAGCATGAAAGAGATGGAATATGGGCAGGCCCTTGAATATTGGGTAGGATTTATGTAGATAGAAGGGTAGCAGAGAAGGAATTACAAAAGAGGGAACAGCAATGGATTCCTTTGTCTTCTCTAATCTGCCACTGTAAAGTTATTTTCTACTGTATCATCAAAAATTTATCTTAACAGTCCCCATACTCTTGGGAAACTCACAAATAGCAATGGTAATGATAATGATGCTTGGCATCCATCATAATAACCATTAGTAGTCCAGAGCATTAAATGTTATTCTTTCCATACATTAAAATATTTGATATGATAACCTCTCAATAATACAGTGATATAGTTCTCTTCTCTTCTCATTCAACAGTAGATCCAGCAGTTCCTAATGAGGTAATATAATGTAGTCATGAAAGTGCTGAATTTAGAATAGGGAATATATGGGATCAAATCTTGACTCTTTCTCTTGCTAGCTCTGTGGCCAGGGACAAGTCACTTAACCTCTCTCAGTCCTAGTTCCCTTTGTGTAAAATCAAAACAAAAGGGGAAAAAAACTGAGGGGAGTTGGACATTATGGCCTCTGCAGTCCCTTCCAGCTCTGATCATTTGGTGTGAATATTCTGAAGTAGTTACAATCCACAAAATAGATGCTATAAGTGTCACCCCCATTTTTAGATATGGAAACTGAAGTTCGGAGAATTTAACTGACATCCAAAGGCACAAAGCTATTAAGTGACAGAGGCTGGATTTGAATTCAGTTTTCTCCTGACACCAAGCCAGTTCTGTTTCCACACCAAAAACTAAACAAAAAAAACAAACAAACAAACAAAAAAAAGCAAAAAAAAAGTGGGGTGGAAAGAGCCCAGTTTTGCTTTCCTCTCATTTGCATAAGACATCACCTTAGGGTGAGCTTCCACAGCTTTATTGAGATTGCTTCCATCCGATTTATTCCATCTCATCTGAGCCTGTGGTTTCAGATAGTTAGTGCCTTGTAGAGGATGGAAGATTTGTGTTTAGCAAGTTGGCATGTTGTAAGTGATGAAATTCGAAGTGTGGGGTACATGAAACAAATTCACTCAGTTTCAAAATGTGCCACTCCACTACATCCATAGCAGCAACTTTATTTTCCATGCCTTTAAAAAATACCATATAAAATCTCCAGCTAGGTATTGCTGCATGATGGAGAGACAGTCACTAATTCTAGTGGGATAGATGGAGGCTGCAAATAAGAAGAAACGGAGTCTGAAATTCCTATGATCTTTTGATGGAGCATAGAGTTAAAAAAAGCTGCTTCCTAGAAATGGAGTCTGAAATAGATCCAGAAAGAGAAGTCAAGGGTGTCCAATTGAATGATGAGATCTGAATTTCTTAAAGTGTATCTTTCATCAAATCAAAAGGATAAGTCGGCAAACATTAAGCAACCACTGTATGTTCAGCACTGCATAAAGCATGGAAAGATGAAAAATAGGATTTCTATACCCAAGGAATTAGGGATGTACAAATACAAATTAAATAGCAATAAATGATATGCATGTCATTAAATGCTATGACAGTTTGTCTTTGGATTAATGCTGAGCCTCCCTTGGATATGGTGAGAGGTTACCAAAGGCTCATTTGATTACTTTCTCCTCCTGCAGAAAATCCCCAAATGTCCAAAGGCAACAGGATTTTGTGGCCACTCTATATACACTGAGTGGTGACTTGTTTTTTCTCCGTTCTTCCTTAAATGTCTTAAACAGCTTCTGTCACTTGAAAATGATATCACAATAACTCCTTGAGCAACCTCACTTGCTTTCTTCCTCTTGTCTTAGCCTAATGATCTCATTGATGCTTAGGGACTATCTGAGATTTTATGTTTCATACCTGGGAGAACTGAAGTAACCAAAGATACCTTAAGCAGCTGGTAATATAGTAGATTATGAAACCTGGAGTTAGGAAGACCTGACCTCAAACTACTGGTCCCAAATATGTCCTAGCTATGAGACCCTGGAAAAATCACTTAACCTTTGCCTTAGTTTCCTCAGCTGTAAAATGGGAATAATGACAACACCTACCTCCCAGGGTTGTTGAGAGCATCAAATGAGATGATATTTGGGAAGCCCTTTGCACAGTGTCTAACACAAAGAAGCTACTCAGTCCTCCCCTTCTCCTCCAACTGGGAAGGGATTATTTGCCCAAAGTATATCTACATCTATCTTGGCAGATGAAGAATTTTTAGGCCCAGGGCGGCTAGGTGGTGCAATGAGTAGAGTGCCGGCCCTGGAGTCAGAAGGACCTGAGTTCAGATCCAGCCTCAGACACTTAACACACACAAACAAAAACCTAGCCGTGTGACCTTGGGCAAGTTACTTAACCCCAATTGCCCTCCAAAAACCAAAAAAAAAAAAAAAAAGAATTTTTAGGCCTTATGCCTATTATTTATGCCAGAGTTGACTATGCTATAAAACAACCATAAGCCTACTTATCTTTTTCTTTTCTTTCCTTTTCTTTTCTTTTGTGACTTACTTATCTTTCAGTTTTTCATCATTCAGTTCAAGATCCTCCTCCATGAAACCGTCCTCCACTACTCTTACACTGAATCTTTTTTCCTCAAATTTTAAAAATATGAATTTAAACATCATAACCAAATACTTTGATATGAAAATAAGAGCTAAAATGAATGTTGCATACTTCCCTTACATACGATCTTGTATTGATTCCTCAGCCCCATGGCCTCCCATATTCTTTATAGCTTATATCAAATATTCTTTTACTAAAACCATAATGCTGTCTTGTCATCTTCTCTCACTGCTTTGTCTATCTTTCTTTTCCTCTAAACTACATTGTAAGCTCCTTCAGATGGGGAAATGGGTCATCTATTTCTCTTGTATGTTCAAACAGTACCAGGAATAACACTGGGAACATGGTAAGCACTCGCTAAAGATTAATAAATTGAAAATAATTCAACTATGCCCAAGAGCTTGAAAAATTCTATAATCAACAGTTAAATGTAACTGCCCGTTGAAGATGGAATGGCTAACGCAGGCATCGTTGTCCAACACAAAGAAGAATAACCTTCCACATTTTTTGGTAGACAAGCATACAATGTTTTCATTTTTGTTTTTAAATTGTATTTGTTTTTGGAAAGATTCACTTTTAATTTCACTTATTTGGAGAAGTACTTACTGCAGATACTTATTATGAATCAGTAACATGCAATCAGAGAAGGCAATCATTTCCTAAAAATGATCATGGCAACTTTAGCTTACTGAGGGCTAAAATAAAATTCCCTTGGACCTGAAAGTTGAGCTGCAGGCAAGCAGATATTCTCTTACGCGTCCAAAGGCTCTCTTGCATGGACAGCACTGACCCAAAGTCTCTAGTGTGGAAGGGCTCTGCCTTCCACAATTGTCATGGTTCTTGAATTTTCTCTGCCTTTTTCACAAAACAAGATGGTTTGTCAGCTTGCCTAGACTGTGTGTCAGGAGGAGCCTCATTACTGGCCTGCACAGAGAAGAGGGGGAAGGGAGGGAGGTTGACATGGTTTGCATTAATTACATAGCTATCTGTTGTTCTCTGGACCACTCAAGCATATAATAACTTAAGTAGAGTTTCAGTGAGTTGGAAGCTCCTGCCTCTTGTAATGTTTTGGCAAGCTGATTTCCTATTATAGCACAGTCAGTATTTCTGTGTAAAGTCTTGACAGAGAGCAATAGGTGGGCTCAGACTTTGTCTTTTCTCCCCACACATACCATCAGGATGTTTTCAGTGTTTCACCAACTTGGAAGTCAGTGGATGTGTCTATGGTCTCTGAGTTAACACTCTCCATCAATCAAATCATAGGCACCAGGTGCTGCTCATTTCCTCCAGAAAATGCCTTCCAGTAGGCAGAGGAAGGAGTCTCAATTATTCTTGAAATGCCTCTTGCTTGCTGGAAGTCTTCTAAAGTTATGGAAGACATTTTTTTGGAAGAGGTCAGATGATGTTCCACAGTCAAAGATCCTTAAAGTCAGAGCTTATGTATTTGACATAATAATGCTCCCATTTGGTACACAGAACATGCTAATTAAGTAGCTATTGATTAAAACCTGTTAGTTGATGACCCTGAGAAGATGCTAATATTCTGTTAAGGTGATCCCACATTACAGAGTGCTTGAGTACAGTGGAAGTTCTCTAAACTAAGAAGTAGGGGCAGATCCTGAAGACATTCTTCCCACTGTCCAATGCTAAGTAGATCTTTTGCCACTGTAAAACTAATGTCTGTCATTTATTTTTTAAGTTTTCATTTAGTACCTTCTAGGGTGAAATTTCCTGGAGCAATGAATGAGTAGCAGGGCAGGATGATTTCATCTTGATTAGACATATGTCAGCTTCATAAATGAAAATCACTGTGCAAGAGAGCAGTTTAAGGAGGAAAAGTCCCCATGAAAGTCTGTCTGAACAGAACTACTGTATGTAGTAATGATGTTTGCATTAATATTGGCCCTTCACACCAAGGGAAGTTCAAAGTGCCTTGTAAATGATAGTTCAAATAAATTTCCTAGCTCATTATCTATTTCTTTTCCAGGGATTCAGGAAATTCTGTGAGTGATTTTCCATTTCAAACACTGAACCTAGAAGGTCCAATCCAACCAGTCAGTTCTTATGCTCATGGAATCCACAAACTGAGGTAAGTGCTCCCCACCACGATGTCCTCCCCTATTAAACAAAGAAAAAAAATGACCAAGTTCATTCGGGGTCCCAGAATTTAAACTTTAGCAGGAGACAAAGTGATAATTTGAAGGAACATCATAGAACAAGCTAGAAATGTTTGTTATTTGTGCCTACTGAAATTATTTAGAGAGGATTCCTGGAGAAATAAAGAGTTTTGAGGTCACTTCCAAATCAAGATCCTGTAATTCTACTAAGAATTTAAACAAACACATGGATTATGCTTAACAGAGTGTTTTGTACATTATAGGTTTATGGCTGCACTTGTTATCCCTTCACCTGTCTTCAAGCTTTTCCCTTCCTCAGATTCTGCCTTGGTGTCCTTTTACCCCACCCCTTCAAAAAAAAAAACAACAACAATCCTTCCTGTCCACATCTCCTTCCTATTTACACATCTAGGCTAGATGGTATCCAACTTTCCCCACACCTAGAAAGATTCTGGAGAACATATTCCACTCTAACCCTTAGGACATCTCTCTCCTTTTAATTGGGCATGGTCCTTCCAATCCATCATCTGAGTAGTGGACATATATGGCCACTTTAATGAGCAGGGAGTTATTAACTATAATTCTTAAAGCAAGATGAAGAACTTTACCAGTCCTTGCTACCTGCCCTACTAGTGCTTTAAGGACTATTAAGTTCTAACCACCTGCCCAGTTTCTGAACCCTCTAGATCCCTGGGCATTGTTATCTGCCCTACCATTGTCTCCTAAGGACTTCTAGGCCTTTCCATTCACATTATAGCTAAGTCCTCCCATATGTGTTATCTCCCTCAATTACATTATAAGCTCTTTAAAAGCAATGGCTATCCTGTTTTTCTATTTCTATCCCTAATATTTCACACAGTTTTTGGTTAAGTGTTAATGAATGCTTTCTCCTTCATTCATTTTATGGACAATAGAATCAACTAAGAAATTTATTTATTGTCTATTATCAGCAAATTCTTGCTAAGAAGAAAAAAAAGCAAATAGAATGAATTATGATGGCATCATGAAATCATGGATTTTGTGGTCAAATATTCAATTTAAAAAAAATAGGCCATTTAGAGATGAAAAAGGCAACAAAGGATTTGAACAACCATAGATTGCCTGAGAATATGACTTGAAAACAACTCAGTAGATTATAAGATCAAAGTATTTAAAGTTTGAAGGAACATGATGAAACAGACCCCACAAGGTTAAGTTTACACACACACACACACACAGAGATAATATCAGTAAGGGAAAAGTATAAGAAGGATTCAGATAATGAAAACTGAGGCAATTGTCATGAGCCCCCTCCTTTCCCTTCTCCTACAACTCTAGTGTAATATTTTCTGCTATCATCCCCTTCACCCCTATCTTCTTACACCTTACTTCCTGCCACATATTCTTTGATGCAGTGATGTTCCTTTGATGTTTAATCCTTGCTTTTCTATGAATGTGATATTCTATCTCTTGATTCTGTACATTTTCTCTCTATGTCTCTGATGTGTGGAATGTTCTCTCTGCTCAGATCCCCCTGCTGACCTCCCTGGCTTCCTTTAAATCTCAACTAAAATCATACATTTTACAAGAAGCCTTTCTCAAACACCAACCCCCTTATTTCTCATGCCTTCTCTCATGAATAGTTAATTTAGCTTCCTCCATTTAGCTTGCTTTGTTTTTAAGAATTTGCATGTTGTCTCCCCCATTAGATTTGTAAGCCCCTCGAGGTCATGGACCTTATTTTTGTCTCTTTTTGTACCCCAGCACTTAGCACAGAGCCTGGCACATACTAGGTACTTAAAAATATCCATGGATTGATTGAAAAACAATTGAAGGGAAAGCAAATCATCAAGGATGAGACCTAAATGAGCCAGATTATTCTTCAAAGCATTTATTGGTAAAATTGGAAGGACAATGAATAAATGCAAAATGTAACAGATTTGCCCCCATTTCTATAATAATCTCCTCTCACATTTTTCAAGAGTTGAATATCACATTTGGTCTCTAACATCCCAGCACCCTACATGAGAAAGTGCAAAAGGCATTTAAAATTAAATTGGTAGGAGTAGCTGAACCAGATCAAGAATATTTGGAAGAAATCCATACTGGAAGTAAAAAAATAAATTGTGGGGGGATCAATTTTCAAGATATTTAAAAGAGAAGAAACTACCAAACAACTGGTAACAAATCAGTCAATATTATTAACACAATAAAAATCAATCTAGAGGTCAATGTTCTTCACTTTCTCAGGAAATACATATCGTTGCTTTTTCATAAATATATAATATTTATGAGACTAACTTATCTGCCTATTGAAGTTGTCCCAGATTGAATTTTAAGAAGGGAATGAGAAGACTTTTGAAGATTGTTTTCTTCACAGAAACCCAGTTGATTCGATAGGGGAAAATGTAGCATTAAACATGCTTCTCCAATATGACATCTAATGAATATTTCTTAAGATTGAATAATATGCAGTATGAATCCAACGAAGTAAGGCAAGATAAGGAAATATAAGTAAACCGAGTAACTAGATCTATTAAAAATACTTTGATCTACCTGAAAAGATCCACATTAAAGGAAATCTTTAAGTGACTAGGAGATTTTATAGTAGAATCATTGAATGGAAGAATTGAAAAAGACTTCAGCTATATAGCAGCTGTGTAGTTGAACCCATACAAAGAAGGGATTCCCGCTATATTGTTCGTTGCCCATCCTTCATTCTTGAAGAGGACCAATGACATTATGAGAGTGATTTAAGTGAGACAGAGCTGTCAAAAGTCATCAGTCTAATTCTTTCCATCAGTCATTGGAATCCAATGAAAAGACAAGTCAAGACAACTGGTTTGGTCCAGGAGGCAGTGTGTGGTACTGGTCTTTTTACATACACAATAAGTAATCATTCAGGCTTTGCTTGAGGATTCCAAGAAGGGGAAAACCACCATCTCTTAAATCCCAATATTGGATAGCTCTAATTATTAGGATATCCCCCCTCAACATTTAGCTTAAATTTGCCTATTTATAGCTTTCAGCCATTGCTTCTGGTTTTGTTTTTTTGTGGCCAGACAATATACCTCTAATCAAGCCTCTGCATGACAACCTTTCAAATACCTAAAAACAATTATGTTCATTCTGAGTCTTCTCCATATTAAACTTCCTGGTTCCCTCAACCGATTCTCATGACATGTGCTTAAGGCCCTTCATCATTCTTGCTGGTCTCCTCTGGATACTCTCAAGCTAATCGATATCCTTCTTAAATTCTGATACTCAGAACTGAAAACAATACTCTAGATGATCTTTGATAAGAGTATCTTAGAGAGGGACTATCATTTTACTATTCTTGAATATTGCACTTCTTTTAATTCAGCCCGTTCGTTAGTTTTGACTACCATATCACAATGATTGTTCATATTTAGTTGGCTTGCAGTGCATAAAATCTTTGGATCTTTCTTCAGAAAAATGACTACATGTCTCCTCCCCTGCACGCTAACAATCTTATAATTGTGAAGCTGACTTTTTTTTGGACCTAAGAGTAAAACTTCAAATTTATTCCAACTGAATTTCATCTTGATCACTTCAGTCAAATGCTTTAATCTGGATCTTGCACAGCATTACACTGGATATTTTCTCTCCTCTTATACGGCAACCACTCTGTTGGAGGGCAGTGTCCCATTAACTGGCATCTGAACTATCTCAGTAGCCTGCTGGTGAGTGGGGGGTTGCTTGCCTCAAGTCTCTCCCCACTCTAACCAATCCCCGATTCTGGCATAAAAGTGATTTTCCTGATGCACAGGTCCAGTCATATCACTATCATACTCTAAAAATGCCAGTGGCTCCCTATAACTTCCAGGATCAAATAGATAAAAAGACTCTGTTTGGCCTTCAAAAGTGCCTCATAACCTAGTCAGTTTCTACCTTTCCAGAATGCTGCATCACCAAGGATGTGATTACTTTCAGAATAAAGGGGTTAACAGTAATTAGGAATGGATTGTTTATTAGAAAAACAAAGAGCTGTCCAGATATTTGGGAAGAATTTTAATAACAGAAAGTAATAATAATAATAATAATAAATAAAAACCAAAAAAGCACCAAAGGATAACTGTATGAAAGATGAACTATTTAACAAATGATACTCTCTTTATTTGGGGCAACTAGGTGGCACAGTGAATGGAGTGCCAGCTCTGAAGTCAGGAAGACTCATTTTCCTGGGTTCAGATCTATCTTCTCAGACACTTAACTAGTTGTGTGACCCAGGGCAAGTCACTTATCCCATTTGCCTCAGTTTCCTTATCTGTAAAATAAGTTGGAGAAAGAAATCTCTGTATTTCTGCCAAGAAAACCCCAAATGGGGTTATGAAGGGTTAGACATGACTGAAAATGCCTGAACTACACTCTCCTTATTGGGAGAGGGGCAGCAGGGATAAGACCCATATAGGGTACTAGGAATAGGTTGTTTTTTTTTTTTTAAGCCTCTAGCCTTTGGTTTAAAAAAAATTGTGAAAGTAAGGACTTGGGCTACTGAAATCCAGTAAGTTAAATCTTGCACACAACCTGGACTATACTATCTGTCAGTGTTTTATACATGATGTGCTCATCTAGTAGACCAATGAGTCACAATAGTCAACAGGGTCTTATTAGTGGCATTCAGGCAAACAATCAAGAACCAAGAAGTCGATAAGAGTGAGAAGAGCACATTGAAGCAGAAGATACAGGCCAGTGGAGTGCCAGAGCAATGTAATGGAAAAGAGAAGGGTCTCTGAGATCAGATGGCTTTGTTTCAAATCATGGCTCTGCTCTTTCCGTCCTGTGTTACCTTAGGGAAATCACTTCCCTTCTCCATGCTTCAGTTTCCTGATCTGTAAAATCTGAGTGCTGCTCTCAGGGCTCCCAACTTCTTTTTCTAGCTCTTTATCTTATGATACATACCACCAGTCTCCAATGACATTTAGCGGGTCAAGCAGTTTTCTGCTACATCTGGCAACTTTCCTCGTCATCCTGTGAATTCTAGAACACAACTGGCTCTGGGTCTTCTAGGTGATGGTGACTGAAACAACCAGCCCAGTAGAAGGTGTGCATATAACCAAGTCAACATTTTTTCCATGTTGAATTGTCTGAACGGCCAGTAGTTGGGAAGGAGGGCATTCAGTCAGAGTTTAGACAATAACTCCCCTTCCTGTTTTCACCAGGTGATAATATACACTGTGGTCAGAACCAGTCAGGAGCTTGATTGTTGGTGAACAGCTGCTGGACCTCATGAGAATCAGTAGCTCAGGATGGCCCCTTTTTTATGGTTATCTTCATTGTGCAGATTTTCCAAACGATACTTGTAAATTTTAAAACTAGTTGGTTATAATTTACATCTTATTAGTCTAAATAAAAAAGATATCCATTACCAAAAGTAAAATTAAATGATCATTAAGCTAATTAGCCACTTTGTTGTTCTCATTGAGTTTATTGTTTCAATTGTATCTGTGCAAATTAGCAAAGGGTCTAATTTCTTCCGAAATCAATAAATTATTTGGAGCCATAATGTATGTGCATATTTAAATTGACGTCATTTCAACAGAAAAATGTAATGATGAGTTTATGGTTTGTGGTTCTTACAATAATGGAGCTTTTAGAAGATGATGCCGTGCCCTCATTCATATGTACTTAGGCAAGGAGAGTGTCACACTAATGGAATGCTCATTGGGGAGCTATTGGGAGAACATGAAGGATGTGAAACTCCAGAAGGGAAAGAAAGGGTTGACTGTTTACACTTATGGATACAATACTGTAGACATTAGGCAGGAGAATAAGTAAAACTAGAACCCTAATAAGTTGATCCTGTATTCAGGCTGTTATTTGTTATTGGGGGCGGGTACTATGAAAAATTGTTTGTTCCTCTTTACTCATATTGTTCCATTCACATAGTATTCACTTGTCTCCTAATTCAAATCTCATCCCTCTTTCAAAATTTTACTGATCCTATTTTCTTTTATCTAATTTAGGTTGAAATTCTCAATAGTGTTGACACACACAGCACCATGTTGTAAGATGATTCTTGGATTGGGGAAAAAAATAAGTTGTTTCAGTTTGAATTTAAAAAAGAGCAGGGTGGGGGTGGCTAGGTGGCACAGTGAGTAGAGCACCGGGCCTGGAGTCAGAAGGACCAGAATTTGGATCCTGCCTCAGACACTTAACACACACAAACAAAAACCTAGCTGTGTGACCTTGGGCAAGTTACTTAACCCAATTGCCCTCCAAAAAGCAATAAATAAATAAATAAATAAAAAGAGCAGGGTTATTTGAATAGTCAGGAAGTGATCTTGTAAGTAAATACAGGATGGGGCAAAGGTTCAGAGTTAAAAGAAGCTTTTGGAGATTAAGCAAACATAATAATCAACAAGGAATCAGTAGGATCCAAGAAAGTAGATATAATTGAGATTCTGAGGCCAAAGTCAGGTTCAACAAAAGCAAAACAAAACAAAACAAACAAACAAAACTAACAACAAAAGGAACAGATAAAAAAAAAAACCTAGATAACAGGCAGTTCAAAGAAACAGGGTTCTACTCAAGCAAAGTTGTTTACACAATTCCCTTCGAACAAGGAGCTGAACATACTTTTGAAGGAAGTATAAGTGAGGTTATTCCTACCTCTCTCCTTATTCTTTTGAATGATTCATATCTGTGTGAAGCTCCCTTGTTCTACTCCATTCTCTAGGGAGAGAAGCTTTGGGGCAGCTAGGTGTTGCACTGACCTGGGAGTCAACACTCACTAGCAATGTGATCCTGAGCAAGTCACTTAACCCTTGTTGACAATATTGGAATCTCACTGCTTTCTACATTTTATAAACCCATATTGAATTTAGTTACTATTATTCAATGTCCCATTTTTCATATATTTTATTTGATTAACTCTAACTATTATTGAGTGATTATTATGTGCAAGACATTATATCATATGATGTGGAAACACTGTAGTATACAGAAGCATCAAATTCACAGCCTACAGAGGCAAACAGCCAGTGAGTGCAGATTAAATCCAGATTAAAATAGAAATGGGAAATGTTTAACAAAATAAATATAAATATAATACAACAAAAATAACATTAATTTGTAGTTTTCTAATTCAATATCTGGTAAGCAGGGATATTGATTTTGACACTACCATATATCATCTAATATGCCTACTTGTATGTTGTCTTGTTGTATATTAATTTTCTTTTTCCAAATGCAGTATGAGCTTTCTGAAGGCATTATTCTTAGGCATAATCATTACTTATGAACATACACACTCATATATGTATATGTATCTACACATGCATATATGTATGCATGTAGATATATATGTGTGTGTGTTTATATGTATAGACTTTTCCCCAATACTTCATTTAAAGTCAACAGTGCAAATATTCCCTCATTTTATAGATGCAGTAAATGAGAATAAAAAAGTTATGCCTCATCCATGGTTACTTAGCTAATGTGTTAGAGCCAAGACTTCAACCCATATCTTCTGACACTTTTCGTCAATGGTCTTTCTACTTCACCACACTTCCTCTCTTTCTTCTATGTCTTCTTCACTCCTAGCACATGGTATATGAGACTACATCATGAAAAATTAAAGGACTGCCACTTCCCCCATTATTTGAGGATACTGCATAGTAACTAGGAAAATACTAGACATCTAAGAAATAGGTATGGGGTTATAAATGGGCAGAGATCTCACCCTCTCCATTACATAATGTAGTTAAAAGAGTTGTAGAGTGAGATACTTAGATTCTTTTTTTCTTTTTCTTTTCTTTTTTTGGAAGGGGGAATGCAAGGTAATTGGTTAAATAACTTGCCCAACATGACACAGCTAGTAAGTGTCAAGTGTCTGAGGTCAGATTTGAACTCAGGTCCTCCTCATTCCAGGGCTGGTACTCTATTCACTGCACCACCTAGCTGTCCCAATACTTAGATTCTTGTCTCAGCTTTGTCACTATTTTTTTTTAACTCTGTGTAGTTCACTTCATCGTATATTTTGGAGTTTCCTCTAAAATCAGAAGGATAACTTTTTTTTTTTAAGCAATTGGGGTAAAGTAACTTGCTCAAGGTTACGCAGCCAGCCATTATTTACATGTGGGTGCTCATTTTCTGAGGCTGGGGACCCGATCCCCGGTCATCCTGACTCCAGGGCCAGCGCTCTTAGTCACTGTGCCACCTAGTTGCCCCTGATAACTTAAGTTTTTAAGGTCAATTCCAGTTCTGATAATCTATTAGTTTTCCACTTATCCTTGAAAACACTGAGAATACTACTCTCCCTAAGCTGATATAAGTATAGTGTCTACAATGTGTTAGAAAAAAAATTTCATTAAACATAGTTAATAAATGAGTATTGAGTACCCTTTCTCTATATGGCATTATGTCAACCCCTATTGTCATGTAGCAGTGGCCAAGAAATAGCAGTTTAAAAATAACTTCACAAAATTTAGTAACTCTCCGGAAACACTGAATATTACCAGAACTTATGATAGTGGTATTACTCAAAGAAACAAAGAGGGAGGGGAATGCCTGACACATGCTGTTCTGGCATGAAAAAAATAGTGCTCTGGAGCAAGTGCTGAGCACAGCAAACTCACTTTACTGATAGTCTTGGACTGTTATTTATACCTTATCTTCTTTCTCCAGACTTCTCTAACTCTGATTCATTATCAAGTATAATGTTCATCCTATTTTTGTATATTGTTATTGTTGTTGAACTTTTTGTTGTTATCCCTACTTCAATGTGTAAAACTGATTTTGTTTTTGCTAACCCTTGTTGACATGCCAACTCTTTATTTTATTTCTTTGATTTGACTATGGCTTTACTTTAACCACTGCTTCTCCTCTCTGCTCATGACTCTGATGCTCAGATCCCTAACCAATAGCACAAATAGTTGTTCCTATTTGGAGTTACTGCTCTTGACTATTAACCTCTCTTGGATGCCTCCAGTTGCCACGCTATGTGGTATACACAAAGATATTAGGATATCCCAAATCAATATGACTAGTGTCATGTGAATGATATATATAATGAATGCTATAGAACTGAGAGAAGGGAGAAGTCATTGTGGTCTAAAGTGATCAACCTTCATGAAGAAAGTGGGATTAGACCTAGATCTTAAATGATCAGTAAGTTTTGAGTAAGAAGAAAGGAAGAGAAAGGATCTTCTATGCAGCTAGTATAATATAAAACAAGGTAGAGACAATGGAATGAGCTTGCTATATCAATGGAAAGACAAATAGATGAGTCTTGCTATAGTGGAAGGTTTGGATAGAGAACATTTTGGGAAACAAGATTAGTTTGGTAACTTGGCACTAGATTTTATAAATAATCCCATTCTGTCTCATGTTCCATGTATAGCTGGGTCCTGATGGGGGCGAGCAATGAATCCTATGAAATGGTGACATTATTCAAAATCAAATCACACATTCCCATTGGACAAGAACTAATTACCTCACTTTGCATAATTATATCTTTGAATAGTGTGAATTTGATTATGTTACCACTTCACAGGATTTATTATTTTATTCTTTAGTTATGTTCTTGGTGCTAATATCTCACCTCCATGTCAATGTTCACATAAGCAGGGCTTTAAATATGATTGCCTGAAACCCTGAAACAATATTTGGGACTTTTGTTTGGACTTCCCTTTTTTTTTTTTATTTCTACAGGGCCTATGTAAGTCTTTTACTGAGTCACTGCCTTACCTTCCTTTTCTTTTTTTCAGTCTAGTAGTTAATAGTTACAGTGCAATCAATATACCTGTACTGTATCCTCCACACAGGCTATATTGCAAAATGTTTTTTTCTTTAAATAATACAGTAACCAAGTTAAATAATAAATTGTAGTCTCAGGAGAAAACAATTGAGTGGTGTGTACAGAGAAGAAAAAATCAGCTTTGAAATGAAATTTGAAAGGAAGTTGTGAGTTTATGAGAGAGAGGCACAAGAAAATCATATATCATGGAAAGAGTTGCTCTCTGTTCTGAGCTATCTGTGCTCATTCCAATTTTATGAGGGCTTTTTTGAAATATCATCAAGGGGTGATAAGGTTTTCATGGGATATGAGAATTTTTCAATAAAGCACTGCAGTGTTGCTCCTCTAAGGAAACATGATCCTTGATTTGGAACCCTGGGTGTCGAATTTAGAAGACAAACTCAGGAATGATTACAATTCAGGCTCCAAATAACTCTAGTTATATATTAGACTTTTATATCACTAAGATCATCTAGAAAGACATCAATCTGAGCGTACAATAAATATGTGGAAAATGATTAATGGGTTGTGATGGCCAAAGAATTTATTACCAAGTGGCCAGTCTACTAGCGATGAGCATCTTCCTACTCAGCTGGGTTGTTCTTTGGAAAGCAGACTCTTATCTGTTGCAAGACCTGCACTCAACAGTTTTCCACAGTGGTAAAAGCTATCAGAACAGAGGAAGAGCTATCAGAATGGGTAAGAGCTATCAGCAGTGCTTCACTGCTATGACCTTTGAGAAACCAGATTCATTCCCATGACACAATGAACCATTGCAGTAGATCTTTGAGAAAGTAAGGAAGATCTCTAGGATGTTAAATGGACTCCCTTGTGGCAAATGTATGGGAGGACATGGTCAAGTCACCCAGCATGCTGTGACCTGTATGAAAAGATCCATATCATTGAGAACAAAAATACTTTTGAATATTGAGAGTAAGTGGGAATAATGGAGGAATTTGAACTCCATTGACACACTGGGCAGAATTATTTTATGAAGACATGTTGTTCTTAGCCTTAGAAGGAGGGACAATTAAACAGAACTTCGGACATGGAAACAAGAGGCCTAGATTCTTCTTGGTTTTGCTTTTATATTTTTTTTAATATTTTTAACTCAACCTTTTCAAGTGTCTACTGAGTATAAGTAACAATCTGAAGTATACTGTCTCTAATTTTGTAGCAGACTAGTTGTATAATGGGATGGTTTACCTTTTGGAATCTTTGATTCTGACATGGACACGCAATTTTAGTTAGAAAGGACCCCATAAGCATTTGAGTCCAACTCATAACAGAAAAAAAAATTCTCTTCATAACACCAAGTAGTTATCTAAACCTTTGCTTAAAGATATCCAATGAAGGAAAACCTACTCTGCCTAGGGAAACCCAGTTCACTTCGAAGTAGCTTTAATTGTTATGTACTGAAATGTTCCTTATAGTGAGAGAAAAAATTGTCTATTTGTCACTTTTATCCATTGTTCTGTCAATGGTGTAAAAAAAGAGTAAGTCTAAACCAGAACCTCTAGGTCTTCAAGTGCAGCCCTTTGCCTAAATACAAACTTCACAGAAAAAATTCTCAACCTTTCACAGGAAAACCCTTCATTACTTAAAAAGTGAGAATGGGGCAAGGAGGTGAGAGTGGGGAAATCATTTACATAGCAACTACTATGTGCCAAGTACAGTGTTAAGTGTTTGGGTTTTTAAAATTTGTTTTGTTTTTTACAAATGTCAACCTACAAAGTAGATGCTATTGTTATCCCCATTTTATAGTTGAGGAAGCTAAGGCAAACAGTGATCAAGTGAATTACCTATGGTTACACAGCTATTAAGTATCTGAGGGCAAATTTGAACTCAGATCTTCCTGATTCCAGACATGGATCATGTTCCACCCCCCAGCCCTGTCCCACTCCAACTTCCCCATAACACTAAGATTTCTATTCTAGTTCCTTTAGCCAGTCCTCAAAGAACACAGCCTTGAGGTCTTTTATAATCCTGATTGCTTCCTCTAGAGTTTTTCAATGTCCTTCCTAAAATTAAGGTGCCCAGAACTGATCTGTTGCAACATGACTATCTATCACCTTCCTCTCCTGGGACACTATGTTTCACTCAGTATGACCTAGTATTCCACCTAGTATTAGGACCCTTTCTAACTGAAATTGTGTGTCCATGTCAGAATAATTTTCTTACCTGTTATAGCACATTTTTGACACATTCTGAGCTTACAATCCATTAAAATCCTCAGGGCTTTGTCAGTTAGTGTTCTCTAGATGGATCTCCTCAATCTTTTACTTTTCAAAGTTGATTTTTTTTCTTCCAAATGTAGGAATTTGCACTTATATCTATTAAATTTTATCTTCTTCAATTTGGCCTAATATAGCAGCCTTTTGAGATCTCTTTGGATACTGAGTATATCATCTATTTTGTGAGTTATCCGTCCTGTCTGTCTGTCATCTGCAAATGTGATAAACATTCATGAAATTCAAAGTAAATCAATGGAACCTGATTCCAAAAAAACTTTTAAAAAATCAAAGAAATCAAGAAAATGTATTTAAAAAATTATCTGATAATACTAATAGGGTCTTTACCTTTCTTAACACAGGAAGAGGTCATCTGAGTCCTTAAACCACTTTGGTATTACCTTCTCCAAACTATGGCCTTACCAGGGGTAAAAGGGGTATAATGATCAGTAGTTCTCAATTTCAGGTATTAGGTATAGTAACAGAGAATATTTTTAATGCACACTAAATGCAGCCTTTTTTTTTTTTTTTGAGGGGAGGAAGGCAAGGCAATTGGGGTTAAGTGCATCTTTTTTTTTTTTTTAACTAAGTTGGTCAACACAGCAGTACAGTGATAAAGCTAGGGAACTAAGGTTACTATATGTAGTCCAGTTCCATAGTGGTCACTTACCTGATATTGCAGCCATTCACAAAAATTCTCTCACTTGTGTAAAGACATATAGTAAATCAATATTAAAGAAAGCTTGATTGTATTATTTCTCCTTAGGGACTGGGTGATTCAAAAGAATAGATTTTAAAACTGCCAAAGTATGTTTGTCTGTCTCTGTCTTTCTGTCTTTATCTCTGTCTCTGTCTCTCTCTGTCTCTGTCTCTCTCCACACACACACACACACACACACACACACACACACACACACACACACACACACACACATATATAAGTATATTTATCACTGTGTGTCTGTCTGTCTTCAGTCTGTATCTTTGTTTCTTTTTGTCTCTGTTTCTCTTTCTGTCTCCTTCTGTCTCTATCTTGTTTCTTCTCTCTGCCCAGGGAGTTTCTTGAGAGCACAGGAGGAGATAATCATTATTATTCCTTCCACATTTTCTTCTATAGCCTTGTTGGATGGATCTGGTATTCTTAATATCACTTTTAATTGCAAAATTTAATTTGTATTTTTATTTTCAAATTCTTTCCCTCTGTCCAACCACTCCCCCTACCCATTTAGAAGTTAAGAAACACAATGTTCAGCATACATATGAAGTTATGTGAAACATATTTCCACATTAGTCATGTTGCCCCGCAAAAAGCAAGAAAAAAATAAGGAAAGTGAAAAAATACTTCAATCTGCACTGAGTTCATTGGCTTTCTCTTTGAAAGTGGATAGCAGGGACAGAGCCAAGATGGCAGAGTAGAAGCAGGAAAACTCTGTGAGCTCCCCCCATAACCACCTCAAATACCTATAAAATATTACTCTAAACAAATTTCAGAACTACAGAGCCCACAAAGTGACAGAGAGAAACAAATCTCCCACTGAAGGCAGCCCAGTAGGCCAGCAGGAAGGGTCCATCACAGCGTGCTGGGAGCTGAGTCCTGAACTGCATGAGCCTGCAGTTTTAGCACCAGGTCAGCCCTGACCAGCAGCAGCTACAATGGATTTCAGGAGAATGGATCACCTGCAACTGTGGTGATTTTCAGAAATATCAACCCATTGTAATGCCATGCACAGAAGCTTTCCAGAAGAACTGCTACAGTGAACAGCTTTTCAAGTTCTGATTACACAGTATAGTGAGCACTCTATTTATTCCATAAATCAAAGCAAAACATTCACAGAAAATCAAGGTGCATCATTTACAATATTATAACTTATCATAGAAAATTACAATATAATATTCACAGCAACTTATCATTAAAATGGCCACATAGTTTTCACCAAAGTGGTCACAATATCTAGAACAAAGAACAATCATCTCAAAGTACAATAGTCAAATTTTTCCACTCATGGGGCAATTAACTCAATCAGTCACTTATTCAGCAAGTAATTACTAAGTATCATTAGTCACTAAGTAAAATCACTAGAAAATACACAAATCCTCCACCCCTAAGTCACTAGTAAACTACAATCATCTTTTGTCAATACCCAGGAAGAGGTCTTTTCATCTTGACTTGGGGCCAGTTCTCAGATTACTTGGATCCCCTTCCATGGTTCCAGATTCTATCTGGATTCACCAGACTGTCACCTGGGTTCAATGTTAGACAGCTCCCAGTTCCTTGTCCAGCTCTCTGGGTAGGTCCTGCTCCACACTGAAGTTCACAGGGTCTTGTCCATGTCAGGTCCTTCACCATTTCTACTCCAGGGAATTCAAGGCTCAACCAGGACACAAAAAAAGTCTTAGCATCCCAGTCATGCTTCCTCAGTCACCTGGGCTGCTGGCTCCTGGCTCTTTGGGCTCCTATTCAGAAGAAGCTCCACCATGACAAGTTCTCAGGAAATTCTAGCTCAGTTCTTCATTCTCTTTTCTGTAGCTGCTCTGCCACAAGATGCTAGTCACAAGAAATTCTGACTGTGCCTCTCTGGGGACTTTCTTATATACACAACATTAGCTACTTCCTGTTTCAGCCAACCCCTTCCTGTTATGTCAGCAACAGGAGACAGGAGTTCATAACTTCTGTTTCCCCAACAGAGGCTTGATTAGTTACGAAGTGCTAAGTACCTGCCACCTTTGCCAACAAAAAGGGATCTTCAAATTCAAATTACATTACAATTACACCCATAAATGGCAAAGAAAAAGTAAAAGGTCAGTGTGGATCTCTGTTGGAACTGGGCGGGGGGGGAGGGGAGGATGGAGGTATGTTCCAGCCTCTGCCCTCAGAAGGAGAAGCAGTGGAAGCATGGCAGCCATGCAGCCACCTCCACATAGCTGCTTCAGAACTCCCAGCCTGCAGATCATAGTGGGGCCAAGAGACCATTCAGAGGGGGGTAATTGCTCTTGCTTTAACCTGCCTGGATCTGGATGGCAGTCTTAGGTGATGGTCCTGAGGCATGTGACCAGTGATCCAGAGATGGTGGAGGCTGTAGAGAGGGCACCCAACTAATAGCTCTGGCAGCTATGAAAACCCCAGGGATTTGGGACATAGCTCTCCTCTCTGGAAACAGAGTTCTACTGTGGCAAAGAGCTCAAAAGACAATGAGTGGCAACATTAGCAAAGGAAGAAAAGGAAGTACAGAAATCAAACCTTAGATTTCCTTTTTTTGTGGGGACAAAAAGGATCAAAGCATGGAATGGGAGGAAGACAGCAAAGTCAGAACTCCTGCACCAAAAACTTCCAAGAAAAATATGAATTGGTTACAAGCCATCAAGGAGCTCAAGAAGGATTTTGAAAATCAAGTAAGAGAAGTAGAAGAAAAACTTACTTACACCAGTGAAAATGAGGTTAGTGTATTGGGGAGAAGGGGAGAGAAGCCCACAGTGAGACTGTCCTTGCTCAGGTAGAGATAGGTAATAAATTTGTGTAGGTGGGCTGGGGCCAGATTATGAAAACCTTCTCCCGCCTCACCAACACCAATACCAATGCCTTAAATTCCCTATTCAAATTAATTTAAGGCCAGTTTTTGACACAAGGGTCAAAGTATTAGTCTTGTGACTTTAAATGGTGATTGCACTGAATTCTTTATCAGTTCTGCCTAGACAATCTCATTTCATCCACATGAACATGCAGAAAAAAAATAGTGGATTTTCCTCCTTTGAATAGATGTTTTGTCAAATACCAAAACCTATGGCAGAAAAGTTATAATGATTTTTCTAAATCTACTCTGGGTTTTTCCCATCAGTATTCATTTTCCCCTCATACACATAAATGGCTACTATGTTTCTATGTTCACTCTAAGGGATGAACAAGCTAAAAAAAATCAAATAGAACAAGTTGAATAAATCCCCCTAAAGAGGGAGAGAAGAAAAAAAAACCTGCCTAAAGCCTGAAAATACAATCTATAAAAATTCATAAAAAAATGAAAAATAGAAACCCTTGCTCTGCTAACCAGCCCAGAGGTGAAATCTCTCTGCACACTGACCAACTAGCAATACTTGTTAGAAAATTGAGTTTGCTTTTCAGTGCAAGGGACCAAAAATGTTTTTTTTTGTTTGTTTGTTTGTTTGTTTTTGAGTGTGGATAAAGTGAGTTTCTAAAAAGACTAATAGTCATTAAGTGATGGAAACCAAGAATTTCTCCCAGGTGAGCTGCTGTATCCGACTTGCTTCATATGACCCCAAGTGTAATACCACTAGTTAGGCACATAACAAATACCAGGAAGGTATAGCTCTTCCCTCACTGAAGTTGAAAGCAAACTCAAAAACCATGAAACATTCACATGAACTCTAATTGTTTACACAAAAAAGCAGCTCAATGAATCTGTGATCAGGAGCAAAGTGGATAATTTTAGGAAAGAGGTAGATTGTAAAGGGTGAGGCTTCATGAGGGATAGGTCCTGGTGCCACTAACAGTCCAAGAGCAACTTGCTTGTGAACATTACATGGTAGGTATTTTAACAAGAGATAGTGGTCTCTAGGAACGTCTGCAACTAGAGATTGCAATAACTGATGATAGAGTTGGTTTCAAAATGGCATGGAAGATCCAACCCTAAGCCTGAAACCTTGCTGACATTACTTAGATTCTTAGGAATCCTGCCTTCTTCCATCATTGATCCAGAAGGCCTCCATATCTTTGGTTCTGAGATTTTACCTTTCAGCATTCTCTGAACTTTTCATTGAAAAAGGAATCTCCACTTGAGATACTCCTCTTCTGGACCTTGATCCCTGAGCTTTCCTGATTCTTTGGATTCAGAGATCTTTCTCTATTACTTTTCCTTCCTTATCTAGTTAAGACCAATGCAAGTGAACGCCCAGTTTAGGCACACACTCCCATTTTCTTTGCTTCTTTAGCTCCACACATAAGATAAGGAAAAAAATAAATTTGCATGTTTACTTAAAAGAGAAAAGAAATTTGATGGATTCAGAAAATTGTGTATTCCCTACATTAATGAAAGTATGCATGTGTGTGCATGCACATACATACAAATACACACTGAGAGGCTGTAGGGGCACTGGACAGAGAAATCTTACTGTTCTAAGTAATGAAGATCTCTCTTCAAGTTGTGCCCCTAACATACTGCTGTATGATTCCAGATAAGTCACTGAGAGTCTCAGTGCCTCAAGCTTTGAGACTGCTTAAGTTGCAGGTTCCTATGATCTAAATTGACTGAGGGAATTTTCCCCCTGGGAATTTCCTATACCAGTGAAATCACGGTACATGGATAAACATACACACACATTTCATTCATATATACACACACACATATATATACATAAACATGTCCATGTGTTATGTTATATATAGTATAATAGGATGTATCAGTATATTATATATAATATACTCATGTATACATATGTACACATACATATACATATATAGTTATGCTTATATCAATTATATATGTATAAATATATGCATATATGTATATTCACATATGTGTGTATAGAGGCAGCTAGGTGGTTTAATGTATAGAGCACTGGACCTAGAGTAAGAATATTCAAATGTGGCCCCAGTCACTTAGTAGCTGTGACCCCAGGCAATTCCCTTTACCCTGTCTGCCTCAGTTCCTCATTTATAAAATGGTCTGGGAAAGGAAATGGCAAACCACCCCAAAATCTGCCAAGAAAACCCCACATGAGGTCATGGGGAGTCAGACATGACTCAATGACAAAAATTTAAGTGTGTATGTGTACTTTCATTGGCATAGAGAATTCCCAGTGAGTCAACCCTCACTACCAATACAGACCTATAGCTAAGTGCTTGCAATTTTATAGTCTTACACTGTTGGCTGGGACACTGACTAGCTAAGTGACTTGCCCAGGATCACAAAACCAGTATATTATCAGTGATTGATCTGGAAGTAAGATCTTCGCTGTTTCATAAACTGTTTGCAATATATCATCTGTGAGAAAATCAGAGTCACCTTTAATCATCATTACAACTGTTGCCTTCTCAATTCTGGAAACCAAGTCTCACCATTCACATCTCTCAGGATATCATTTAAATTGTTTTCTCAAGAATTTTCCTCATGTTTCCCCTGAAATAAGCTTTGTTAGCTTTTTTTTTCCTTCAGGACTTTCTATAGTTATCACATTTAAAAGTCTCTTCAAAATAGTAGTTAAATTCTCAGTCTCTTCTTAGATTCCTCAAAGAATGACAGTTAAGTTATAACTGTCCAAGATTCTATGTCCATTTAAAGATATAGAACAGTACTTATAGTCTCTTTTGAAAATGTTATTAAAACTAGTGTTATACATAAATGGGCAGAAAAGTACAATAATATCAGGAGGCATCTATTCCTAAAGATTATCCTTGTACTCAAGTTCACCTTAATTTTTCTTTTTTTTTAAATTGAATTTTATGTATATTTTTAGTTCACAACATTCATTTCCACAAGATTTTGAGTTACAAATTTTCTCCCTATCTTTCCCCTACCCACCACCCCAAAACAGTGGTCCCACTGAATACCCTCTGCAAATCTGCTTTCTATATCCTCCCTCATTCCCCCTCCAACTTTCTGTAGAGTAAGATGGATCTCCATTCCCCAATGCCTGTATATTTTATTTCCCAGTTGCATGTAAAAATAATAATATTAAAAAATTTTGGTTTTAAAACTTTGAATTACAGATTCTTTCCCTTCCTCCTTCTTTACCCACCCTTATTGGGAAGATAAGCCACTCAATATAGGTTGTACATGTGTAGTTATGCAAAACATTTCCATAGTGGCTATATTGTGAAAGACTGACTATATTTCCCTCCCTACTATCCCACACTCCACCTGTTCTATTTTCTGCTTTGATCCTGTCCCTTTTCAAAAATGTGTGCTTCTAAAAAATAAAATAAAATAAAATAAATAAAATGTGTGCTTCTAACTACCCTCCCTCCCAATCTGCCCTCCCTTCTATCATTCCCCCTCTTATCCCCTTCTCCCCTACTCTCTTGTAAGGTAAGATACCCAATTTAGTGTGTATGTTATCCCCTCCTTAAGCCAAATTCAATGAGAGGAAGGTTGACCCATTCCTTTTTGCTTTCCTGTTCTTCCCCTTCATCCTAACTGTTTCCCCTTACCTCTTCTATATGAGATAATTTAAACCATTCTGTCTCTCCCTATCTCCTCTCATTATATTCCTCTCTCAACTCTCAATTTTACCTTTAAAATACCATCCCTTCATATTCAATTGATTCTGTGCCCTCTGTCTATGTATACCTGTACACATATATACAGACACTCACATATGTATTCATACGCACACATACCCTCCCATATAGACAAATATATGTATGCATACATATATGTGCATGTGTGTGTATACATTTATATTCTCTTCAACTATTCTCATACTAAGAAAAGTTTCATAAGTTACAATTATCATTTTTCCATGTAGGCATGTCAATAGTTCAACTTTGATAAGTTCCTCATTATTTCTTTTCCCTGTTTACCTTTTCATGCTTCTCTTGCTTCTTGTATTTGAATGTTAAATTTTCTGTTCAACTCTGGCTTTTTCATCAAGAATGCTTGAAAGTCCTCTATTTCACTGAATGACAATATTTTCCCCTGAAACATTGTACTCAGTTTTGCTGGGTAGGTGATTCTTGGTTTTAATCCTAGCTCCTTTGACCTCCAGAATATCATAATCCAAGCCCTTTGATCCCTTTAAGCTGCTAGATCCTGTGTTATCCTGATTGTGTTTGCACAATATTCAAATTGTTTCTATTTTCTCCTTGATCTGGGAACTCTGGAACCTGGCTATAACATTCCTAGGAGTTTTCTATTGGGGATCTTTTTAAAGAAGTGATCAGTGAATTCTTTCAATTTTTATTTTGCCCTCTGGTTCTAAAATATCAGGGAAATTTTCCTTGAGAATTTCTTGAAGGATGATTTCTAGGTTCTTTTTTTTTTTTGGTTATGGCTTTCAGGTAGTCCAATAATTTTCAAATTATCTGTCCTGGATCTATTTTCCAGGTCAGTGGTTTTTCCAATGAGATATTTCACATTGCCTCCTATTTTTTCATTTGTTTGGATCTGTTTAATAGTATCTTGATTTCTCATATAGTCATTAGCTTCCATTTGCTCTAATCTAATTCTGAAGAAATTATTCTCTTCAGTGAGCTTTTCAAATTCTTTTTCCATCTGGCAAATTCAGCTTTTAAAGGCATTCTTCTCCTCATTGGCTTTTTGGGCCTCTTTTGACATTTGAGTTAATCTATTTTTTAAGGTTTTATTTTCTTCAATCAGGTTGTTGACTCTCTTTTCATGATTTTCTTGCATCATTCTCATTTCTCTTCCCAATTTTTCCTCCACTTCTTTTACTTGATTTTCAGAATCCTTCTTGAGCTCCTCAATGGCCTGTAACCAGTTCATATTTTTCTTGTAAGCTTTTGGTGTAGGAGTTCTCACCTTGCTGTCTTCCTCCTGTTCCATGCTTTGATCTGTTTTGTCCCCATAAAATGAATCTAAAGTTTGATTGCTATGCTTCCTTTTCTTCCTTTGCTTGCTCATGTTGCCACTCAATTACTTGACTTTTGAGCTCTTTGCTACAGTATAACTGCTTCCAGAGAGGAGAGCTATGTCCCAAATCCCTGGGGTTTTCACAGCTGCCAGAGCTATTAGTTTCATGCTCTCTCTACAGCCCCCACCAGCTCTGACTCATTGGTCACACACTTCAGGACAATCTCCCAAGTCTGCCATCCAGATCCAGGCAGGTTAAAGCAAAACCAATTACCTTCAGAATGGTGGCTTGATCCCCCTATGATCTCCAGGTCAGGAGCTCTGAAGCAGCTATGTGGAGGTAGCTACATGACTGCCATGCCTCCACTGCTTCTCTTTCCGGGGGCAGCAGCCAGAATGTGCCTCGATCTACCCCCCCCCCCCCAGTTCCAACAGAGATCCACCCTGACCTTTACTTTTTCTTTGGCATTTATGGGTTGATATTTCTGGAAACTACCACAGCTGCTGCTATGGATACTCTCACAAAGTCTGCTTCAGCTGCTGCTCATAGTGGCCACTCTTGGGCTAAAACCAGGGGCTCAGGTAGGTCTGGGCTCTGCTCCCAGTGTGCTGACATGGGCCCTTCCTGTCTGCCTTAACAGCTGCCTTCAGTGTGAGGTTTTTTTTTTCCTCTGTCACTTTGTGGGTTCTGTAGCTCTAAAATTTGTTTAGAGTTATATTTTATAAGTATCTGAGGTAGTTATGGGGGGAGTGCCCAGAATTTTCCTGCTTCTACCCACCTTAATTTTTCTTTAAACTAACTCTAAGAAAAAATCTTCAGAAGCACCTATACTTAATTGTTTTTCATTAGGTGGTGTGTCATTGCTCCTATACCCAACACATTCACTTTACTATCCCTTCAGGAATGCCTTTTGGTGGTTTAGATCTTTCTTCCTCCTAGGTCTCCATTTGTCCTGCTATGTTTTTTACTCTTTCCTGTTTTTTTTTTTTTTACTGTCCTTTTGACCTCTGAACCTCTAGAAATGACACCCCTTTCCCTGCCTTCTATAAGCTCAGTTTCTATAACACAAACCTGAAACTATCTATCTATCTATCTATCTATCTATCTATCTATCTATCTATCCATCTATCTTTAAGTTCCACTAACTGCAACATACATACAAATGAAAACTTCCACCATTTTGAGTAGATATAACCAGAGAATTAAAATGGTTCCCTGGCCCCCATAATGCATCACTGCTTCCAAGTCAAATGCTTAAAAATCACTAAAAGTTTGGATTTATGATGTTTACTCTAAATAAAACCAGTGTCAAATTTGGAGGACTTAGTTTTGGGAGGTGGGAAATATTTTCCCCAGGAGGTGGGATAAGAAAATAGCAAAATATTTCTTGAAAAGTCTTATAATTATAAGATGGAATGATGAACATATCCACTCAATCTCAGCATAGGAATGCTCAAATACCCACTCATAAATTATGTTTCATTTCTCATTCCTCTGAGAGCAGGGGGCTAGTAGTATTGTGTAGATGGTGAATAGACTGTACTTCAGTGTGGAGTGTACCAATAGGTGCCTCTTCAAGCTTCCTTTCTCAATTAAATGGGGATAGGAGAATTATAGGCTTTAATCCTCTCCGAGCTGAGGCAGAGATTAAAACAAAAACATGTTTCACCTAGTCAGTAACCCTAGGAATCCACAAGACCTGAGCTGCTCAGATCAAATTCATTTTGAGAGTTAGCTGAAGGATCTAAACTCCCCTTGATGAGATTCTGTAATGATTTGGAAAAGAAATACAATGTGCTAAGGGTCTGCCAAAATTACCAACTTGGTTTTATCTCAGACATGTGGCACTTTCATTAATTTATTCATTTTAATTTGGGAAATTATTTGCACTGAAAAAAAAAGTTACAGGAGGAATAATGTTCAATTTGTTTTGCATGTTCTTTAAATGCTAATGATATGTATGAGGGCCTGCCCTCTCAACCATCCTCCTTCCTCTGATATATGATATAATTACAATGGCAATTGATCTTTGACCAAGACCTTGGTAAAACGGAATGGAAACCGCTTTTCATGTGCCAAGGTTATGGTTAAGGACATTAGGAGCTTTGCTCAGGCTCTGGATTGGCTTACAGAGTGCTGTCTAACCCCACGTATTGATTGCCTGTATTTCAGCCAGCTCCTTTCTTCTGCATGTGCTCTGAGGACAAAGAAAGGGAGAGCAGAAAAATTACCTGTTATTTGGAGCTAGTGAGCCTGTATCAGACAGAAGACAGAAGGAATTGAATGCAAGGCTTACCTTAGAAAGTTAAAAAAAAAATCAGATTTCATATAGGCTGTTAGACTGCCAAGAAATGTGATTTTATTAATTTGGATCAAGAAAACTGATAAATCAGTGTATTCTAGATGCTTTTTAATATCTGAGTAATTTGGGGTTAGTTAGTTGACCTCTCTGGGTCCTAGCTTCCTGCCCTTCTCACCTAACAATGAGGATCAGGGGAGATTCAGAGATCTGTAAAACTGCAAGTGACCCAAGGGAACATCTGGTGCCTCTGCTTTTACAAATTAGGGAGCCAATGTCTTGGAAGATCTTTTGACTTAGCCAACATAAAACAACAAGGTAATTGTAGAGTTAACACTAGAACCTAGGTGTCCTGTCTCATACTATTTCCATTATACTAAGCTACCTTTGTGTGAAAGCACTTTGAAAAACAAAGCACAGTATAAAATGATGAAGTCAGGAACCAAGATTCATGCAAGATGGACTGGTATGTATTGGCTCCTTTCTCTATTGATGGATAAATGACCACAGTAATAAAACAGCAAATCTAACAGTATATGAGAATGTCACACATAATTATTACTTTTGATATTATTTTGCCATATTTCAAATGCCACCTCCTACAAGAAGTCTGTTTTGATTTTCTTAGTTGCTGATGGACTGATCTCCAAGTCACTGGTCTGCTAGGACCTGGCCAGGGGGTCAGCCCCTCCCTGGACTCTGTCATGTTTGTGAGGGGGGGTCCTTGAGCTCAGTCAGCTTAGTGGGGGGACCTCACCCTCCACTGTTGACAGAGCCAGCAGTGCTTGGGCAGTGTAGTAGATGACCATGCTGATCACATGGCCTGCAGGTAGGGGCCGGATGAAGGTGTCCCAGGCCAGGATGGCATGGGAGATGCTGAAGAACAGGCCTCCAAGTGCCGCAGATCTCTCTCGGGCCAGTGCCCGCCACAGCATCAGACCCAGGATAACCACATAGACAAGCACAGGAAAACACAGGTTGGAAGGGAGGTGAGGCTTCAGGAGACCAAAGTAGAGGAGGAAGACGACTACCACAGATTCCAGGGGGGCCTGCTGGATTGGGGACCAGCCCAGTGCCCTGATATAGAAGAGATGAGCCAGGGCAAAAGCTGCCATGCCAAAGGAGACCTGGTTGGGCCAGGTGAGGAAAATGTCCCCCAAGGCAGAGCAGAGGAGACCTCCCCAGATAAATCGACCATAGGGCCCTGATGGGGCATGGTTGTGGACAAAGTGAGCCAGAGAGAGGATGGGGAGGCATTTGGCCAGGGCGCTGTTCCAGCTGGGCTTGTCTCCAGGCAGCCAGAGGAGGAAGTAGAGCGCGCAGAAGGCAAAGAAAGGCACCAGTCTCCTGGTCTCCTGAATATCTGGAGTGTGTCTCCTCCCAGATTCCCTTCCATGACCCTCCATGTTTGTCCAGACCCCTAGAATTCTGTGACCTCAGAATCAGAGCTAGATTCTAATCCTTATGACTTCAGGCTTGGCTCTTTGAAACCATATCTATATTGGAATGTGTGTGTGTCTATGTGTATACCTTTTGACCCAAAGATCCCATTGCTAGGTATATACCCCAAGGAGGTAAAAAATTGGTGGGGATGATTTCACATGTAACAAAAATGTTCATAGCAGTAATTTTTATGTTAGCAAAAAACAAACAAAAAACCCAACAAGGTAAAAACCCATCTGTTTGGGCCTGGCTAAACAAATTGTGGAGCACAATTGTAATGGGATATTATAGCAATGTAGGAAATGCCAAATATGAAGAGTTCAAAGAATTGGAAGATATATGAACTGATGCACAATGAAGTAAGTAGACCCAGGAAAGTAGTACATACAATGACTATAACAGTATAAATGGAAAGAAAAAAAAATTGAATATAGTATGATTACAATGACCAAGGATGAGAGTTGAGGAAATGGCCCCTTCATACTCCTTCCTCGCAGAGGTAAAGGATTGTAGGTATGGAGTATTGTAAAGACCGTCAAAAACAACTGACATGTTGATTAGTCTTGCATAATTTATTTCTTTCATACTCTTTCTTTTTTATTTGTTGCATGGGATGGTTTTCTGAGTAGAAAAAAGAGAAGGGATTTATTTAGAATTGAAGGTGATATAAAAACAAAAGATATGGATTTTGAAAGATAAAAAAAATTCTAATTTGCATATATGACCATCTTTTTAATCATGCTGCCTAGCAACCTTTGCTTCAGTCGCCACAGCAGAACTATCCAATATTAAAGACCCTGCTGATTCCAACAGGGCTTCATCTGATCTCAGCTAGGGGATCTGTTAGCATATTTTCCTTATTATCCATTAAGTGATTTATTGTTACCTGGGTACCTAGACTACTTTTAAAGGCACAGTAACATCATAACTATTAAGAACAGAGCAAAAAAGGTCTCATTTCTAAAATATGCAGAGAACCTAGTAAAATTTATATGAATACAAGTCATTCCCCAATTTATAAATGGCCAAAGAATATGAACAGGCAGTTTTCAGATGAAGAAATTAAAGCTATCTATAGTCATATGAAAAAATGCTTTAAATAACTATTGATTAGAGAAATACAAATTAAAATAATTCTGATGTACCATATCAAACCTATAAGATTGGTTAAATGACAATACAGGAAAATGATAAATATTAGAAAAGGTATGGGGAAATTGGAACACTAATGCATTGTTGGTTGAGTAGTGAACTGATCCAGCCATTCTGTTCTCCAGGTCAGTTGTTTTTCCAGTGAGATATTTTACACTTTCTTCCAATTTTTCAATCTTTATGTTTTGTTTTGATTGACTCTTGGGGCATCATAGAGTCCTAAGCTTCGATTTGACTGATTCTAATTTTTAGTGAATTATTCTCTTCAGTTAGTTTTTGAAGGTCCTTTTTTAGGGATATATTTTCTCCAATTAGTTCGCAAATTTTACTTTTTAAGGATTTGTTTTCTTCAGTGAGACTTTTTTCCAATTTGGTCACCGTAGATTTAAATTTCTACCTACCTAATTTGGCTTTTAAAATCTTTCTTGAGCTCCTCCAAGAATGCTTTTTGGGCTTGAGACCAATTCATATTTCCATCTGTGGGCTCAGGTGTGGACACAGAGTCCATGGTGTTTCCTGAAAGTGATTCTTCTCACTCAGAATAATAGGATTCTATTGTCTTTGGTCTTGCCTTTGCAAGTTGCTTCTGGCCCATTGTAATTGCCTATTTTCTGTCCTTTAAAGAATATTTCTGCTCCTGGAGTACAGAGAGCTCTGACCCAAGCTTCTCAAGCTAGGAGCTAGGTGTCTGATTATTGGCTTTGTGGACTGTAGCCTCTGGGTGTCTACGTTGAGGCCAAGGTCAGGATTCTTAGTGTTTCCTTTGAGTTACCCTGAGGCTCACAGAGTAATCTCTGGGGGAGTGGTGTTCTGGCAGCTTAAGATTTCTGCCTCTATGCCCCTGGGCTAAAACTCAGGCAGGCTTTTGCAGGTCAGGTGAGGTGGGGCTTGTTGATGATCCAGTCATTCTGGAGAGCAATTTGGAACCATGCCCAAAGGGCTACAACATTGTGCATATCCTTTGACCCAGAAATACCACTTCTAGGTCTGTATCCCAAAACAATCATAAAAATGGGAAAAGGACCCACATGTATAAAAATATTTATAGCAGCAATTTTTGTGGTGGCCAAGTATTGGAAACTGAGAGAATGGATACCCATCAGTTGGGGAATGACTGAACAAGTTGTGGTATATGAATGTAAAGGAATACATCTTTCCATAAGAAATGATGGTCAGGTAGACTTCAGAAAAACCTAGAAAGCCTTATATGAACTGATGCTGAGTAAAGTGAGCGGAATGTTGTACACAGTAACAGCAACACTATGTGATGACCAACTTTGATAGACTTAGCTTTTTCCAGGAATGCAATGATCTAAGACAATTCCAAAAGACTCATGACAAAATGCTATCTACATCCAGAGAAAGAACTATGGAGTCTAAATGCAGATTAAAGCATATTACTTTTCCTTTTTTTTCTCATGGTTTTCCCCTTTGGCTCTAATTTTTCTTAACAACATGACTAATATGGAAATATGTTTAATATAATTGTACGCGTATAGCCTATATCAGATTGCATGGTGTCTTGGGGAGCAGGGAGGGGAAGGAGGGGGAAAAATTTAAAACTCAAAATCTTGTAAAGGTGAAGGTTGTAAACTAAAAATAGATAACTAAATAAATATAAAAACACAACAAAACAAAAAACCAATCATTTGCTAATGACCATCTTCTCCAAAGTTGCTGTTTTTTACATTTAATTTTCTAAATACATATAATTTCTGCCCTCACTAGAATGTAGAAAGCAAGTGTGATTTTGTTTTTTTACTTTTAACCCCCAATACGTAGTACAGTTTCTTACACATTTTTTAAAACTAAAATTATTCCTATTTGTACAAATGTATTTTAAATACAAATAATTAAAGACAGAGCAGCTAAGTGGTACAGTGGATAGAGTGCCCTGCCTGGAGTCAGAAGACTCATCTTCCTAAGTTCAAATCTAGCCCTAGACACCTACTAGCTGTGTGACCCTGGGAAAGTCACACAACCCTGTTTGCCTTAGTTCCCTTATGTGTAAAATGAACAGGAGAAAGAAATGGCAAACCACTCCAGTATCTTTGCCAAGAAAACCCCAAATGGGATCATGAAGAGTCAGAAATGATAGAAAAATGACTGAGAAACCACAACAAAATTAAGGGCAGATATTATAATTTTGCTTTATAAATAAATATTTTCATACCACTATCTCTGGTTTATATGAACATACAGCATCAATTGATATAGCTTGGAGCTTTGAGGTTTTCTTCCATTTCTGATGCTGTTACATATTTGACTGTATCTTTTATTTCATATATAGTCCCATTTCCTCCTTGAGACAGCATACTGCATGGATTTGCTACCACTGGGATAAGCAACATTTTGCCTTTTAAAACTGAATGCACTCAAAAAAGGAAAAATAGAAACGAGTAGCCAGGTCACATATGCTTACATGGTCACATGTAAAGGCAGCTAGGTGGTGAGATAAATAGAGAGCTGGACCTGGAGTCAGGGAGACTTTTACTCAAATCCAGTTTAAGATCCTTGCTAGTTTTTTGACCTTAAAACAATTAATTTAACTTCTCTCTGTTTCAAGTTCCTCGTCTGTGAAATGGGGATAATTGTAACACCTACTTCCAGGATTGTTGAAATAATATTTATAAAGTGCTTTGGAAAACTTAAAGCAATATTTAAATGCTAGGATATCATCATCATCATTTATATAGATCTGGCAAAATCCCTGCTAAACATAATGCCCAATACATTATAATTGTGAGATATCAGCTCCATATGGGGTCATTAGAATCCCAAAATCCTAGAGTATTAGAGTTGGAGAGGTCCCTCCACGGCAGCTGATCTCTCCTGTATAACATCCCTTACCTCTGCTTGAGTACTTTCAGTGATTGCCCATGAGACAATCTTTCATTATTAGGTAGTTTGAGTTCTTAGAAAAGTTTCCCTTTTCCTGTATATGTTACTCAAAGCTTTAGAAACTATTTTAAAGAAAACTTTTGGTGTTTATAGCTGCTCACTAAGCTGAAATTCTGCCTTTGGTTGTTCTTGTTTGGGGCATCCATCCTGAATCTTCTAGTTTTTGGCATAGACTAGGAATTCTACTGATGAGTACACACTGTCTTGGCCACTGAATGCACCGTTGGGTTATTGATTGGTGTTCAGATGAATTTAGCTCTGTTCCCTTGAGGCACAGAGAACATGGACTCAGGATGACACTTTCTCAGTTGTAAAGACAACACACCTACCACTCACTAAATACTTTCACTAACCCAATCTGTCCGGAATTCTGGAAAGGGAGCTGGTCTGGGGTTTGGGGAAACATAGTTTCTCGTTTCAGCTCTGCCACTTAATATTTGTATGACCTTTAGCAAATTACTTCACCTCTCTAATCTCAGTTTGCTTCACCCTAAATGAGAAGGTTGGATATCTAAGGTCTCCTCTGACTAAATATTCTATGAATTCAGAGATGATTATAAAGAGAATGATGTTATGGTGGGGATTAGTTTCATGTTTGGGCTGGACTTAGGAGGCTGTTCAGATTCTTTCAAATTCTCAAATTCTGTGTTTCTATGAACATGTGACTAAATCCATCATGGTGTATGGTACAACCCCCTGTACCCACTACATTTAGACATTCTGGCCTCTAAATTGATGCTTTAACAATGATCCCTTTTTATGTTTCTCCCTCCTACGATATCTTAGTCATTGTGCCAGCTCCTGAAGTCGGGAAGACAAAAATGAAACAGATGCTGCCCTCAAAACACAATCTTGAGAAGATGGAAGATGTCTAGGAGGTTAATCATACAACGGGTTGGGTCATGGACTTTTAGAGTCAGGAAAAGCAGTGCTCAAATCAAGCACTCATTAATTATATAATCCTGGACAAGTCCATTAACCTTTATTAGCTTCAGTTTCTTCATGTGTAAATGAAGGGGTTAAACTCCATACCCTCCAAAGTCCCTCCCAATTCCAAATCTACTATCCCAGGAAGAAGGAAATGGGGACATTTATCCTGGAAGGAGAACATGCAAAGGGTGAGTGAGAGTTATCTTAAAATATTTGGAGACTTTTCATGGATTAGGCATCAGATTTTTCTATGAAATACCCAGAGGGCAAGGTTAGGATTGGGGTGGGGTGATAGGTGGAAATTACCAGGAAGCAGTTTTGCTACTCAATAGAAGAACTTTCTAACAATGAATTGTCTCACATTGGTGGGGACTGCCTTAAAAACATGTGCTGGAGCAGCTCCAATGGGCTAAGGCTCATTGTCAAATTTTCAGCATGAGCATTTATACCTCAGATTCACCAGGCTACAAATCAGGGCTTATTGTTTGTCTAGACTTAAGAAAATGTTTATAATGCAGATTAAACTTAAAAGTGTGTCCAGCACATTCTTCTACCCAACCCAAGTCACTTGTTCAACATTTACTAACATACTCCTGGCTGCCCTGTATGAGAGTTAGCTCTCTGTCAATGGGAATATTCAGGCAGAAAGTTAGCTGGGGAATGTTGTAGAGGAAGATCCTACACTGTGAGAAAATTTGGATTAAAAGTCATCTAGAAAATTTGGATTAAAAGTCATCTGAGGTTCTTTCCAAGTCTGAGATTTTATAATTTATATGTGTCTACCTATTCCTGCAGTATTTAACATTAGTGAGCATTACTGAGACAATATAACTAAAAAAAAAATGCCATTTATTAAATTTCTATCATAATCTTCAAATGCATCCCACCTGGCTACGAATTTTGTAATAGAATAAAAATCATAAAGTGGACAAAATCTAAACTAGCCCCCACCCAGTTTGCATTGATTAGCCACCTAGTGAATTTTCCCCCAAGTCTACTCTATATCCTGTCAGCTTCCCACTCTCATTCTACCTCTCATCCTGTCCTTAGCCTGAGAGAAAACAAGCCTCTGCCTCCAGCAAACATGTTTACACTAGCACAGCTTAGTAGAGAACTGAGGCAATTAAACAGAGACAGGACAGTTTCTGCCTGAAATCTATAGGCGTATTGTTCAGGACCAATGAAGTCTTAAGTCACAAACCAGACTGTTGTCCCAAGGGAAACCTTGCAGAGCACCAACAATGTCAGTGGCACAACAGGGCTGCAACCTGTCACTGAATTCTGCCATTCAAGAAGCACTTACTTGGAAAGAAGTCGAGAAACCAGTTTCAAGGCTTCTAAGTCCTCTGGGAGTCTGGCTGACTGACTTTGGCACCAGTGTGGCAATTAGACCACAAATGGTGAGAGCAGCCCATCCACGAAAGACATTCCATAACTAGTTTACATAGTGATTTCAGGAATTAAGGGAAGGATCTATTGGCTTCCCAAATACTTTCCTCATCTACTTTCTGATACAGATAATTTCACCACTCAATTTGTTTAGATCCATTAAAATATATGTATTCTTGGGAAGAGTAATATATCAAACAGATATCAATAAATTACACCTCATTGTAGATGACTTTTATCAGATTTCTTCCTGACAGGGCCAATTTTGAATAGGGGAAGGGTTTGAAATCACTAAGCACCTGAGGATTGGAGGAAACACCAAAGAATTGCGGAAAGGGCACAGAAAAGGAAAGGAGAAGGCAGGGATCATCAGTGTTGTTGGCTTCAAATTGTGCAGAGACTTGACATTAATAATGTTGCTAGCTATTTGTGGGCTTCATGGCTATGTGACCTAATCATATCACAGATCTCAAATGAATCTCTTATTAGTCTTACACAAAATGTTTAAACAAAATCACCCTTAAGTAAACCTGTCTCCTATTCCTGAACCAAGGCTCAATGCAACCCCAATCTAAAAGACAGAACCTATCTCTAGAATAGAAGGCAACAGTTATATCTATTCAAAGTTGTTGTTGTTATCTGTCATTTTTTTTTTTTTTTTGCTTTTTGGAGGGCAATTGGGGTTAAGTAACTTGCCCAAGGTCACACAGCTAGTTTTTTGTTTGTGTGTGTGGTAAGCGTCTGAGGCCGGATCCAAACTCAGGTCCTTCTGACTCCAGGCCCGACGCTCTACTCACTGAGCCACCTAGCCGCCCCATCTGTCTTTCATTTTCAAAAAGGATCAATGACATCAAGGGTAAGGTCTTGACTTGCCCATGAATTGGATTTAAGTGAGGCAGAGTTGCACAAAGTTGTCAGGCTCACTCTCTCTTCCTGAGTCATTGAAAACCAGTGGTAGAACAAAAATCAAGACAACTGATGGTGGTCCAGGATGCAATGTATGACCTCGGTTGTCTTCCATGTCTGACCAAGCTCTACGTGTTCCATAGTGCCTGCTTCAGCTGCTTTCATGGTTGTTTTATTCTTACCTGCCCATTCTGCTGGATTTAGTCTTCACATACTTAGGAGAGACATCCCCTCAACTCACTAATAATAGGTTTGAGGCCTATTGGTTACCCTCAAACTGGTTTCTCTCATTAGCTGAGTTTGTTTATGAGATATGGTGGCTGCTCTTGCTACAACTTCTTGGATTCACAGTCTATCTTCCAAGTATATCTGATATCAGAGGTGAGCTGCTAAAGGAGGATGCACAGAAACACCACTAATGCCCATACAACCTTGCTGTTGCCTTCTATGAGTCTATAGAACAAATTGAGATCTGGTAACAGTACAGGTCATTTTGAGTAAGAGTGGCAGGATATCTGTGAGGTGGAAAAGAGAAACAAAAAGAGCTGACTTTGGAAGCCCAGACCTAGCAGGTGCAGAATCCTATCAATTTTATGTATTAAGCCACACCTATATACACAATAGAAGAGCACCAGCCTTACCAGCTAACAATCAGAGTAATTACACAAATATTTACATAGATTAATCTAAGTACTTGCATATATTTACCACTCCCCAGTCGCCACCCAGATTCTTTTAGAACAGTCATGCTTTTTTCTAATTTTTAGCAAGTTTTTGCTATTATCTTATGTTGAGGAAGAGCTTCTACCTTAGCTGAAGGTCACTTTGGATTTTACAAATCAATGCTTCACCTATCAATACAGTCAGGACTCAGACTAGAAGCTGCCTCCCCTAAGAAAGAAATAGGAGCTTTCTTTGCAGTGCCCCCAGCCCCCCTCCCCAACCTTCTTGGTCTCAGAGTTAGTAGATTCTCTCTCCTACTTTACCTGTAAATGAAGATGCTTTCAAAAGGTGCTTCCAACTTTAATTCTATGATCTGTGCCTAGATGTTTGGCTCAATGAGAGAAAGGAGTAGAAATATTTTAAGAGACTTTAAGGTAACTGAAATAATTTAATAGTATTAACAGTTCCAAAGGGAATGATTGCTGTTGCTATGAGAGTTGAGGCTTTTACTTCCACTTTTAAAATACTTTGAATAAAAACTACTAAAGTTTGTGTTGAAACAGAACTAAATTATATTTGTCAAGTTTAAAATAATAAAAATTAAACATAATACAAATACATGGTTTATAAGTATTTTTAATTTATATACACAAAACATATTTACATGCATATGCATATGTATTTGTGTATATACAAGCATAATATATGTGTACAATCACAAATATAATGTACACAAGTATAGATGTATATGCATACAAATTTATTTTATTATTTTGAAGATGTTATACTGAGGCATATTTATGTCTCTGTGTATATATGATACATATTATTGTATATATGTACATACTTATATGTTTGTGTGTATGTACATACATGCATGCATACATACATATATAAATGTCTATGTGTGTTTGAAAATTCTAGCCTGTGTAGTGTACAGAGGCTTATCTAGGGATCAGATCCTTCAAACACTGGTCTCTAGTATAGAATTGTAGAAAGTCTTAAAATATTATCAACATCTGAAAGTTAGATTGAGATTAAGCTCCTCAGAAGTTGAAGTAGACCTAGTTGTGTTTGCCAGTAACACTTCCTCCAACCACTACTCTCACTTCCTAATATTAAAAGCTATATGAATGTAAATAGATGACTAAAGCAAAGGCCTTCTAGGAATGCTCATAAAGGTTTCCATAAGATAGATAGATAGATAGATAGATAGATAGATAGATAGATAGGCAGATAGGTAGATAGATAGATACGCAGATAGATGTATAAAACCCTCATAAAAATTATTTCTATGGGACTGAGAAAACTAGCAATGTGCCATGGAAACTCCCTCAGCTTCCAGCCTTGATTTTCAAATCCTTCACTATATCCTAGGTCTCAGAGGAAGAAGTTTCTGCTACTTACAATGGTTAATTATTCTACCTGTGCCCTAAATTCCTACCCTTTCCACTCTTCTACCCTCATCAATATGTTCAAAATCCTCTTAGCCCTCCCTCTCATGCCTTATCAAACTTTCAATCTCTTGTCTCTATCCCTTTTTGTTCTCCTAGAAAATAAGTTCTTAAAAAGAAATGTCTTTGGTTGATACATACATCATACTGATACTGTCCTTAATATCCTCCTCATCTTGGCTATAATTCTATAAAAATTTTTCTATAGTCAATACTTGTAGGAACAATGAGGCAAAGTGGATATAGATTTGTTTCCCCAGCCTCCAAGTAAAGAAGATCTGCTTCTGACTTATACTGGCTTCATGACCCTGGTTAAATCAATAAACCTCTCAGTGCCCCTCTGAAGTTGATGGCAAAATGGGAGGAGACAGCATGGCTAAAGAAGCTCATCATCATCCTAGCTACCTGATAATGAATTGTTCACACTATTGCATCTCCTGAAGACCATCCACTAAGTTATAGAGAGGCTGAGATCTACATCATTGTAGGGATTACTGACACTGACAAAATTATGTATCCTTACGAAGAATAAGTAAAACAAGTAAGAATTAAGGACCTATATTCAAAGACAAATTTTAAAAAGGTTATTAATGTCTGGGATAAACCCCAGAATGAGTTAAAACTTGAAAAATGTTAAGTATAATAAATAAGATATCTTAAAATAATAATATTTTAAATTTGTATGGTACGTGAAACTTTACAAAATGTTCACATAGATTATTGCAGAGAGTAAGTGGAATAACCAATAGAGTGTTGGCCTTGAGTCAGAAAGATCTGAATTTGAATCCTAGATGTGTGACCCCTGAACTTGGACTCAGTTTCCTCATCTGTAAAATGGGAATGATAATAGCACCTACAACATAGCATTGCTATGAGGCTCAAAGGAGTTAATGTCTGAAAAGGCTTTACAGACCTTAAATAAGTAAATAATACATAAATAATAAATAACAATGTATAATAATATATATAATATTATTATATTATATATAATATGTATTATATATAATAAATAATAATAGCTTTTATTATCTCATTTGATCCTCACAGTTACCCTGTTAGGTAACCAGATCAAAGATGATTATTTCTCTCTTTGAAATATGAAAAACAAAACAAAAAACTGAGACCCAGACAGCTTATCAGACTTAATTTCACGAAGCTAAGAGTTATTGGAACTACTTTTCTTAACACTCTAAGTCTCTAATACCAGAAGAAAGATAAAAAGGGGTGTGTGTGTGTGTGTGTGTGTGTGTGTGTGTGTGTGTAGAGATAGATATTGACACCTTTCTTTCCTCTGAGTAGATATATACACCTACCTTTACATACATACACAAACATAGTATTGTGTATATATTTCCCTGTGTATGTCTTCCCCATTATAATTTATGTTTCTTAGGGGTAGAGACGCTTCCACTTTTGTCTTTTTATCTCCAGCAACTATCAGAGTATCATCCATCCATCAATCTATCTATCTATCTATTAATAGATGACTGTGATTGATTTTTTATTAAAGCAATTGGGGTTAAGTGACTTGCCCAAGGTCACACAACTAGTGTCAAGTGTCTGAGGTCAAATTTGAACTCAGGTCCTCCTGACTCCAGAGTCAGTGCTGTATTCACTGCGCCACCTAGCTGTCCCAAGGGAATACTTTTGACATGCATGCATCTCTCCCTGTGTTATACCTTGTAGCAGAAAGCACCCTAGCATCCCCAGAGTGGCTGCCAACACAGGTTCTTAGATCTGCTTTTCAAAAGGAAAGCAACTCAAAATCAGTATGTAAGTAAAGTAAGCTTACTTTAATCAAACAAACATATATTACCTTGTTCAGGGGAAAAGGTCAGCACCCCAAACTTCAGAGTATACAGACAGATCAAACAGACAGGCTTCCAAACTGTCCAACCATTATCAATATCAAAATCACAGTTACCAGAGAGGGAAGCATCAACATCTTGGTTTTCAAAGCCGGGGGGCTCTCAACAATGGCTTCCCAGAGTCGCATCTGGTCAAATCACACAACACTTCTCAAAGTGAGCCCCCAAAGCAAAGCCTCAAATCGGGGATTATATAGTCTTCTCCTGGCTCAGAGAATGTAACCAACCTCTTGACCCACTGCCCAATCACACAGCATCAAGGTGTGGTCATTCCTGAAAACCAAGCCTCCTACCACAGGCTCCATGTGACCACATTCAGCCTATTAGGGGGCAGAGTATATTTTCAACTCAAGGAAGGTTCTCAGAGTCACTTAAGTCAACCAAAGTCTCTTAAGCCAATCAAAGGGGCTAGGGGCAGGGAAGATCTTCAAATCTGCATTTCCATTACATACCTTGACTGATATTTGTTATCAGAAAGCCACCAATAGGATCATTTCTGTTTTTATATCTTCCAAGGAATCTAGAATGATCTTGATACAAAGATCAGCAACATCTGGTTATAAAAGAGCTTGCTTTGTTGTACTGAATAGAATGCTTTTCATATTCAACAAATGAACACAATAGAATCTTATAATCGTTCTTTCAGTCAATTGAGTAAGGATATGGTCTATTATTGAATATCATATGTGAAAAGTGACTTGTTCTCTACTGATACCTTCATTGAGGATACCCTCAATTCATGTATAGAAGGTCCTCATAGACATCTGTATAGATGGGAGATCAGGTGTATAGACTGATAGCCATTGACCTTCTCTAGGTTACCTGCAGCTGCTATCAGTTAGATCTGATGATTTTTTTCCCCTGACCCTGATATCTTCCTCTACTTTAGATACCTTATAAATCAGTCCCTCAATTGTATTAGTATATATTTGATTTGATAGATCTTTTTAATTCTATCTGTATGATAGGATCATTTTGAGGAAAGTATTTGGATTGGAGGGAGAGTGATGGGAAGGCAGTCATGGTGTAGTGGCAATAACATAAGGTTTAGTTTTGAAGAATCTGGATTCAAATTCTATCACTTAAACTTACTACTGCTATGATCCTCTCTGGATCTCAGTACCTTAATGTGAGTGGTGGCTGGTTGGTGGCAGAGTTAAGATGAAAATGCAGGTCTCCTAACTCAGGATCCATTTTTTTTCCTACTAAATCATGCTACCTCAGGTTTCCACACTCAGTTCCACAAACAATACACAAGAACCTGACCTAGTAGATCCTGTTTAGTAGGGTTTAAAGTGAGCAGTTGGGGGAGGGCGGTACCTCTATTGCCATCATGTTATATTGTCATTTATTTATGCTGAAAACTAGAAAATAATTCCCTCCATAGGTTTATTTTAATGCTTAGTACAATGATAGGCAGATAGGAAGCACTGCAAGAATATTTAAGGAATTGATTAGGAGTTCACAGAATCAAGATCCCGAATCCATGAGTGTCCCAAAATCAATTCTCCTCATTAGGTGGGAGAACTCTTTCTCCCTGACCTGTAGTAGAAAATTGCTGGAGAGTGATAAGTCATTTGGAATAGATGTTCATGCTACACTTTTCCTCTTTTGCTCTCCCTTCTGTCCTAGGCAGAACTTCAGGTTTCACAGAAAATGAAAAATTTATTGCACCCCACATCCCCTGAGGTTTTTCAAAGCAAAAAAAGGCTCAGATGGCTTTAAATTTCAGGAGAAGGTTTGTGGGACTTCCTTTTTGATCCAGTGCCATTCAGTCAGTTCTGTGATCCAAGTCACAACTCTAAGCTGCTGTTTTCAATGATTGTAATATATCACTTTTTGGACATCCCCTCCCAAAGCCATTTCTGTCTGGAGAAGGTATCATGCTCTCCTGGGTGGTAGATTGAAGGAGAGATACCTAGTCATCAGGAAGGCACTACTTCACCAAGCTTGAATTTCTTCTAACCTCCCCCCACGTGAGTTAACAGGTTAGGGGCAGAAAGCAAAAAGGAAGGAAATAATTAGTGCCTCTTTGCCTGCTGGGGAAGACAAGTTAACAGGAAACAGGGTGAAAATGAGTGGCCATTCATTGGGCCATGCACCAATCCTGGTTACAGTCCAACGCAGTAACTAATATGGATGTTCCCTTTTCATCATATCTGATTGAATATTTCTTCTACTTGAACACTTCCAATGATGAGGAACTCTCTACCTTGAAAGGAAGGGCTTTCCATTTTTAGGTATCTCTGATTTTATTTTTAATTATCCTTAAAATGAACTGAAAATTATCTCATTAAAACTGCCACCCATTGGCTGTTATCTTAATAGCACTTACAACAAATTTGTTCTTTATTCCACATTTTTGTTGCATTTCTCCCAGCCCAAATCATTTTCCTTCTGCAATAAGTTAAATTTTCTTAGATTTTTCAACTATTCATCCTCTACATAGATTACATGTAGTCTATCATTAGAAGTGAACAACAGTAGGATTGAAAACAAAACAAAACAAAATGTCTACAGACTAATAAGAGTCAGAAATAAAATAATTCTAATATTCAGTGTCCAATAAACCCCAAAACATAAATTATGGAGGAAAAATCTCCCTATTTGATGAGAATTAGTAGGTAAACTGGAAAATAGACTAACAGAAATGAGATTTAAATTAGGGGTTCTTCACCTAAAAACTACAGATCTATGACTGAATTTCAGGAAATTTGTGAATTTTAGGGAAATAAAAACTACATCCTTATTTTCTATAAGCTTCAGTCTCCTTTGCAATCTTATGTATTTTATTTATATTATATATCCTATATATATTTATAGATTTTATTTGCATTATATTTATATTATATATCCTATGTGTATAAGAGCATTCTGAGGAAGGGACCATCTGCCTACTCAGACTGACAAATGGCTATGACACAAAAAAAGTTAAGAAACTTTGTTTTTTAAATTTTTTTTGGTTTTTATTAATGTGTTTTGTTTTCAAATTATAAAAACATTCCTAGATTATTCTTATACTCTCAGAGCTCTGTCTCATTACAAAGCAAGTCAATTAAGCAAAATGAATACCACAGAGATCTCATCTGAAGATGTGGGCAACTTTCTACACATGCAGCCTCCCCAACTTCTCTATTTTCAGTGTTTTGTGTTTTTCTTTTGTAATCAAGATATATTCATATTTTCTCCCTCCCCCTCCACAACCCACTGGATGAGGGACAAAAAGGTGAGGAAATGAGAGGGAAAAAAAACCAAATTATTTCTAACAAATATTCAGTCAAGCAAAGCAAATTCCCTCATTGGCTATATACAAAAATATGTTTCATTCTGTACCCTATATCCTTCACCTCTATATCAGGAGATTGATAATATGTTTCCTAATAGTACCTTTGTATTCATGGATGTTTATGATCGTAGTTCTTACCAACATCTTATACCAAATTCTATAATAAATTCAAAACAGTTATATGACCTGAATATTATTGATCATATCATAAAATATGAAATTATTCAACTATATACCTCTTACAGCTAAAGGTAGAAGATTCATTCTTAGCAAAATAAAGAACAAAATGATTGAAAAAAAATTTTGATTACATGAAATTGAAAGGTTGGCACAAAGAAAATTAATGTATCTAGAATGAGAAAAGAAGTTGTTCAGTTGGGGGAAAAAATCTTTGTTTACAATTGCTCTGATAAAGATTTGCTATCCAATAGGCAACTAAGAGAAATTTATAAGACCAAAATTCATTCTCCAATGGATAAGAAGTCAAAAGACATGAACAAAACATTATCCAAAGGAGAATTACGAATACTTAACTACATGAAAGAATACTCTAAATCACTAGCAGTAAGAAAAACACATATCAAAACAACCCTAGAGTTTTCTGCATTATACAACCAGCAGATTATCAAAGATTTCAAAAGACGGGTAATCAATTTTGGTTTATTTTATTTTTTTAATTTTATTTTCAGTCCCAAATTTTCTTTCTCCCTTCCCTCACCTCTTCCCACTGAGAAGGCAAGAAAAAAAGATATGTATTATACATGTGAAGTCTCGCAAAACCTATTTCTACTTTGGCCATGTCCTGAAAAAAAAAAGCAAGAAAAATATATTTCTACCTACACTGTGAGTCAATCAGTGGGTAGCATTTCTCAAGAAAAGTCTGGAGGTTGTGGTCATGTATTGTGTTTATCAGAATTGCTAAGTCTTTCATAATTCATTATGTTTACAATATTGCTGTTACTGTGTACATTGCTCTGGTTCTGCTCACTTCTCTTTGCATCAGTTCATCAGTCTTCCCAGGTTTTTCTGAAATTATCACCTTCATCATTTTTTACACTACAATTTTATAGCACATTCATAAATCATAATTTATTCAGCCATTCCCCAAATGATAGGCAACCCCTCAATTTCCAGTTCTTTGACACCACAAAAAGAGCTGCTACTTTATTTTTTTCTGTTATATGGGTCTTTTTTCCTCTTTACTTGAACTCACTGGTGTATAGACTTAGTAACAATACTTTAGTTGTCATTCAGTTGTTTCATTTGTGTCCAACTCTTTGTGATCCCGTTTTTGGGATTTTCTTGCAAAGATACTAGAGTGGTTTGCCATTTCCTTATCCAGCTCATTTTTGCAGATGAGAAACTGAGGCAAACAGGGTTAAGTGACTTGCTCAGGGTCACTCAGCTAGTAAATATCTAAGGCTGAATCGGAACTCCTGAAGATGAGTCTTCCTGATTCCAAACCCAGTGCTCTATCCATTAAACCATCTAGCTGTCCCATGATGTCCAAAATGATTGAACTAGTTTGTAGCCCTAACCAGCAGTGCATTAGTATACTTATTGTCCCACATCCCCTCTAGCATTTTTCATTTTCCATTTTTGTCACCTTAGTCAAACTAATAAGTGTGAGGTCATAGCTCAGAGTTGTTTTTATTTGTGTGTTTCTAACTATTAATTTTGATCATTTTTCACAATTATCGATAGCTTTGATTTCTTGTTCTGAAAACTCTCTGTCCACATCCTTAAGCAATTTATCAACTGGGAAGGGTAGAATCAATTTTGAAAGTTTGTGGAAAGACAGGCACACTAATGCATTATTAGTAGAACTGAGAATTAGAACTAAGCACTGAAAAAGGAGAAATCCTTATGTGCAAAATTCATTGATGGGAATTCAACCCTAGAATATCATATAAGGAAGAAAATGGAAATAATGTTTAGTGGGAAAGAGTTTCACATAGGTATATCATTCAGACTAAAAGAGAATGTGACACAAAGGGAGGAGGGTGGTGACAACTAAGAATGTGAGCTTCACTGTTACCTTCATTGGTCATTGAAATGAGTGAGAGAGAGAGAGAAATGGGGGCAGGGGAGTATGGAGAGACAGAAAGACAGACACAGGGACAGAGACAGAGAGAGAGAGAGACTAAGAAATATAAAGAATTAGAGAGAGCAGAGACAAAGAAGTAATAAGAATAACAAGAATATAATCAAGGACTTTACCTGGGTGGTAGAGGGAGATTGTTAATTGAAGAAAATGGAATAAGGTTTGTAAAATAAAAATAAATAATGAGAACCTAGTGTTAATTGTAGTTATCTATCATCTATTTGCTTGTTTATTCATTTACTCATTCATTAATTTTAAAAATTTACTTATTTATATATCTGTCATCTCTAGCTCTCTATCATCTATTTCTGAGGCAATCGCCATGCTTTGTGCAGGCTGGAAACTCAATGATCACTTATGGGTCAAGCCTCACCATTGATTGGCATGGGAGCTTTGACCTGTTCATTGATATCTTGAATATATTGATATATATCTTCCTTTATTGAAATCTATTTCTGTTGCTACATAGATATTGATATGAATATATGGATATCTATCTTAATTGAAATATCTATTTCTATTGACTTAGAGATATCAATTATATTCATAGCTATCAATTATCTCTGCAGTGTATTTTTTAATAATGCCATTAGTTTATTCCTTTCTCTTGATGGTATCAGTTTCAAGTGTTGCTTTATCTTAAATCCTTATTACAACTCTTGCTTTTCTGGACTCAATTTATATCTATCTACCCATCTACTGATCATCAATGATTTTGTTTCATTTTCTAGATGCATATTTATATAAATAATGTGTATCTATACATTACATACTACAGTATCTAATTATTGAAATCAAAGCTAATCACAGCTTAAAAATTCAGTCGTTTTAAAAAAGTAAGACAGTATTTGTTTCTAAATAGATTTGTGAGAATGGGGTAGTGAGAATGTAGTTAAGAACACATGCTTCCTCTGTCTCCCTGGTTGCTGCCCTGCTTCAAGCAGGACAGCTTGCCTACTGAAAGAACTCTATGGAGCTAACTTACTAAGACACACTGGGTGCTTATGTAATAAAATCACAAACCATTCTTTGTTTAAATATATATACAACTAATGTTTATGGATTGGCTGTGACAATGTAATTAAACAGATTATACCACAGATTTAATGCTAGTCTATCTAAACTACCAATGCTTGATAAAACTAAGCTAAATAATAACAAAATTCAAATGGAGGAAGATAAAACCAGGAATTTCAACTGGCCAGTCATAGATAAATGGATGTAGAATGAAGCAAAAGAAACAGAAATAAAAACCAGACATGACGACACAACTACAGATAACATTGAAAGACAGACAAATCAAGGTCAAATAAATGGCCAATGCTGCTTTCAGGTGACTGTTTAAAAAAAAAAAAGAGATCTTCCTGATAAATGATGCATCAAAAATGAATGTGTTCTATCTAGTCAAAAGAGACTCAGCTGTGGCACTTCGGTGATGCAGTGAATAGAGCACTGGCCCTGAAGTCAGAAGGACCTGAGTCCAAACCCAACCTCAGGCAGTTGACACTTAACTGTGTGACCCTGGGCAAGTCACTTAACCCCAATTACCTTCCCTCCTCCCCCAAAAACCAAACCAAACAAACAAACAAACAAAAAAATTAAACAAAAGAGACTCAGTGGGAACACAGTCTAACCCTTTCAGTTACTGAGGAAACTGAGCTTAAGGGAAATTAAGTGACTTGCTCAAGATCACACATTATTCAGAGAGAAGATTTCAGCCTAGGATCTCTTACTCCAGAAGTAGTGACTTCTCTTTTCATGGTACCAAGGATTCTCTATTTTAGATTTTTTTTTTTAGGCTTAACAGTTTTGAAAGCATTGTGGGGAGACTATTTATTGTGAAGTAATTATCTCAAAACAAAATTCATCAATAACAAAATTAATTTTTGAGGACATCTTATGACCTCAATGTCTCTCCTTTGCTATCTGATATTTTTATCAATGAGTTGGATAGGGGCATTCAGTAACTGATTATTAAATTGATAGATGATACGGGAGTAAGAGATATAACTAATCTTTTGGATGGTGGTATCCAGATCCATATGTATTTAAACAGGCCATCATATTAGGCTAAGTCTAGTTAGGTTGCATTTAATGGGAGCATATATAAAGTCTTGAAGCATTTTGGTTCAAAAAAATCAACTTCACAGATCAAAATTGGGGAGCATTTCCAAGCAATAAAAGCTGGGAAGTTTTGTGGAGTGGATCAACAGTGTGACATGACAACCAAAAAAAGTAATGTAATTTTGATCTGAATGAAGAAAGCCTTAGGTATATACAGTTTGGGATGGCGTAGTCCCACTATAGACTCTCTAAGTATTGTGTTTAGCTCATGATGCCACATTTCAGGAAGGGCATTGGCTAAGTTGGAGAGCATTCAGAGGAGGGTATCCAGAATAATGAAAGGCTTCAAGTTCATGCCACCAGAGGAGCAGTTGAAAGAGTAGATGCTTAGCCTGGAAAAAAAACAGAAAACAAAAAACAAAAAACAAAAAACAAAAACAAACTTAGAACAATGAGACCTGCAAGCTATCTTCAAGTCTTTCAAAGGCTTCAGTGTAGAAGAGGGGTTGGGCTTATTTTACTTGGCCCCAGAGGCAGAACTATGAGCACTGGATAGAAAGTACACAGAAGTAGACTTAATCTTGATGAAAGGGGAAGAAAATGTGTGTTCATGCACACACACACACACACACACACACACACAAACACACACACACAAACTTCCTAACATTTAGAGCCATACAAAAGTGAAATGGGCTGCTTCTAGAAGTAGTTGGTGTCCTATTACTTGAAGTTTTAAAGGGAAGGACAAATGACCACATGTTGGAGGGAGGGAAGATGTTGTAGAGAGAATTCCTGTACTGCTACTTTGAGGTCCCTTCTAACTCAGATTCTGTGATTATGAATTTCTTTTTCTAATGGGATTAAATTAAGGAGGCAAATCATTGTCACTTTCTACCCAAATATCTTCTTTTATTCATTTAGACAAGCATACAAAGCATTTATTGAGAACTTTGAAGTGTGTACAATAACATAAAGATAACAATGTAAGTATGGAAGATTTATTGTCCACTTATGACATATAACAAATGAATTAAAATCATGTCATGGGAATATGCATGTAACTAACAATAACAACAACAACAACAACAACACAACCTTATGATGTAGTAAAGAAAATAAAGTGGTGTTGGGGTTTGAATGTACATCATGGAATGGGGAAGAGTAAACATGAGAAAGTTCGAAGAAAAGATAGTATCTCAGGTTGAGAATTGTGTAGGGTTCAGGAGGGATGGGAAACTTTCAAAGCTAAAATACTGAATACAAACAATTATAATGAGGATTGTTGTGGTGCCAAATCCTTCTAATTGGTCTCCCTCCTCTAGAGCAGCCCCCTAATTATTAGTGCCAGTCTTTTTAATATGTATTTTGTATGCATTTGCATGTGTATTTATTAGTGATATATTTATGATGTGTGTGAACTTGTCTCTGATAAAAATATAAGCTCCTTGCAAAGAGGGAACATTTTACTTTTTGTATGCCCAGAACTTAGCACAGAGCCTGTTACACAGTAGGAACAAATAAACTGATTGATTGATGTGGCCATAGAGGGAGCTAATTACCAAAATATATATCCATCAAAGATGGAAGCAAAATAAGGTAACTAGTGATGAGTTGACAATGGTGATGAACTCCAACAAAACCAGCTATTTTGGCTATGATGAGGTCAAAAATGAAATCAAAGAATTGAATTATTGCTTTGGGATGATGACAGAGAATGTTGGAAAGAAGAAAGAACTATTTAGCTCTTATTTGATACTTGTTTTGGAAATTTGGAACAAAAAATGGTGACAATGAGTAGAAGCTAGGCTTGAATGAAAAATTTCCCATATGTCAAAAGAACTTGTGGATATGATTACTAAGTTTCTCTCCCTGATCTTTGAAGAATCATGAAGAATGAGAAAGGAGTCACAACATTAGAGATGGGCAAATATTTTGAGTTTCAGAAAAGTAAAGAAGGTAGATTCCTCAAACTTTATAGTTTAATGACTTTTATTTCAAATTTTGACAATAGCCTAGAATAAATTTTAAGGGGATGGATTATAAGCATTTATAAAGGAAAATATTCATTATTGCTAGACATTAAAATGGTTGATGTAAACCAGGTCAAGTAGGCCCCCATCCATTTCATTACAAATTTATTGTATTGATACATGAAGGAGGTATTCCACATATAACATACTGTATGTCAGTAAGATAGCTGATCAATTTTCTTGTAATCTCCTTATGAGCAAAGTGGAATGATGTAGATTGGATAGCAATTAAGTGAAATTAAAATTGGTTAAACAAACAGACCCAAAGAGTGATTGTTAAATGGAACCATGTCAACATGCCTCTTCTGGAATGCTAAAAGCTCTGTCCTTCACACCATTCTGTTTAACATTTTCATTAGTGACCTAGATCAAGAGGCATCTATGATAATGTGGGAAAAGCAATGGACTATGAGTCAGAACACTTAGGCTCAAATGCTGTCACTACTAGTTTTTACTGGTATGACATCAGGCCACTTGTCTTTGGCTCATTTTCTTTGTCTTAAAATGATCTTAGAATTATCTGACCTACATACCTCATAGGATCATTGGGATAATCAGATGAGATAATGTATAGGAATATTTTTGTAATTAACCATGCTACATAAATAATAACTATTATCATAATGAAGGCATACACACACATATACATACATATATATGTCATATAATCAAATTTGGAGATAAAAATAAAAAAGCTAACAAGTAGAGCATTGAAGGTCAGAAGCAGTATCCAGAAATATCTTGACACACTAGAATAATAGACTCCATCTAATATCATGAAATTTAATAGGGATAAATGTGAATTCTTATAAGCAGAATCATAGATTTAGAGTTGAAAGGGACCTCAGGTATCATTTAGTCCATGTAACCTGATTTTACAAATAGGGAAACTAAGGTACAGAAAAGCCAAGTGATTTTTCAGAGGTTACATGAATATATGTAGGTTTCAAAGTCAAGAGTCCAACCCAGGTTCTTACACTCTAAATCCAGCATATTTTCTGCTGTACTGTCCTGTTTTTCTAGACAACAAAACTTAACTAAACTAAAAGCAAACTGCTTAGATACTAGTTTGGGGAGGTTTGCTACCTAAGGTTCCATATGAAAAGATGTCTGTGGGATGTGGTATACACAAACTCAGGATGATTCAAGGATGTGACACGATAAGCAAAAAAAAATTGGCTTTTAACATTTATAGCTACGCTAGGTGGTGCTTTAGATATAATACTGGGCCTAGAGTCAGGAAGACTTCAGTTCAAATCTGTCCTCAGACACTATATGACCCTGGGCAAGTCACTTAACCCTGTTTGCCTCAGTTTTCTTGTCTGTAAACTGAGAAGGAGAAGGAAATGGTAAACCACTTCAGCATCTTTGCCAAGAAAATGCCAAATGGGATCATGAAGGGTCAGACACTAATGAAATGACTGAACAACAGCAGCACATATAGATATAAAAACAAAAACAACAATTAAGAAAATAATAATTAGCCTTTATGTAGTACTTTAAAATTTGAAAAGTGCTTTACATACATTTATCTCATTTGATTCTCACAGAAGTAACCCTTTGTAGTACTACTGCTATGACTATCTTACAGAAGGAACTGAAGCTGAAAGTGAACAGGTGACCTGTACAGGTTCACTAGTTTTCCTAATTCAAAGCCCAGAACTCTATCCACTGTGCTGCCCAGCTGCCCATTTGTACTCCTAGGACTTAGTAGAGAGTCTGATAAACAGTCAGTACTTAATAATTTTTTAAATTGATTTATTCAAGTGGAGGTTGGATGACCATTTATCAGCATTATTGCAACAGGGATTCCTATCCTGATAAAGGCAGATGATCCCTGAGGTTTCTCTCAGCTCAAAGACTGTATTAACTTAGGGGCACAAAAACCAATAAAGATGTTCTATGGGAGATGGATGGAGTTGGAAACAAGGAAGAGCTTTACGGAGTGATAGCTTACAGATTGGTCTTGATGCTAAACAAAGATATTCAAATTTCAATTTAAAAATACATTTGAGTTGGCACCACTTGTAGGGTTGATAGGGATATTATATCCTTTTTTCCTTTTATGGGAGACATGGGATAATTTCTTTAGACTCTGGACTCTGCTTAATCCACATACTTCAGGATCTCTTCTTGCATTTGTCCCCAACATGCAGAAGGCAAGATCCTACTAGACCCCCCAAGAATCTTCTCCCTTCAGGAATCTCTTTTATCTGTTTTGGGGGTCTCTCCTTTTCTAGGCTCCTTAGAATCTTATTCTTGCCCTTGGCTTATTTCTCATTGTCTTGTTTGGTTGGTCTGAATCACATTCACTAGTGAGTAATTAAGGCTTGTTTTACCCTTCACTGAACTTAAGCATGTTAAGCTGTTGTTCTAAGCTACCATCTTGGCTTAGTCCCTTTAGTGTCCTTCATTGCAAAAACCAACTTTCCCTGGAGCCTGTCTGTATTACATCAGCATCTTCTGCCAGCCGAAAGCATATTACTTCTATTTCAATGCATATGACTTCAAAGTTGCCTTACAGCTGTAAATAAAGAATTCTATGAGTATTTTTAAAAAATTCTCCTCTTCTTGTACACTGCAATAGAACCAAACTGTCATTCTCTGTTTCACATATATGGGGATATGTGTTGACATCAGGTTCGATGGTCTTTAATAGTCTGAAAAAGGAGTTTTGTTCTTAGGAGCACTAGGGGCCCGTTGATGTTTGTTGAGTAGGAAAGGACAGATTTCCATTTAGCAAAACTCCGTTCCCCAGATGTATGGAGAAGGAAGTAGAGTAGGGAGGGATTTTAAGCAGGGAGATCAATTAGGAATCTGTGGTAATAGTCTTGGAAAGTGGTGGTGATGACCTGAATTAAAGTGATGGCTGTGTAAATAGAAAGAGAGTATCAAATGAGATTGTGTGAAAGTAGAGACTACAAGATTTGATAACTGATTGGAGGCCAAGGAATTGAGGATAACACCAAAGTTAGAAAACCCAGAAACTGGAAGAATGATGGTGCCCTTGACAGAAATAGGGAAGTTTGGAATAGGGAAGGCTTTGGGGAGAAAGATTCTGTTTTGGATGCATTGAATTTGAAATGTCTCCATCTCATCTAGCTTAAAAGTCCAAGAAGTCACTGTTAATGCAGGACTGACTCTCAGGAAAAGCACTGGGAATGCATACATAAATCTGTGGATTTTCTGCGTGGAATGATAATGAAATGCTTGAGAACTGATGAGGTCACCATCTCATAATACAGAGAGGATAGAGAATATGGCTGTTGTCTTTTGTGCTATGATATTGCTATGTTGGGGTCAAGGTATAATGTGTTTTACTGTGGGTGATCAGACAAATAAGAGTTGGGAAGGCTCTATCACAAGTTGGGCACAAATAGTCCATATGAATATTTGGACTAGAGATGTTTAGAAAGCTGCTGGGAGCGAGGTGCGTGGAGGCTGAGCAGTTACTGTGAGAAAGGAGAGGAGGATCTTTCCCTGAGGGAGCCTGTTTTGTTTTGAAGGCTTGGGGATGTGGGTGTTCACGGCATTAACTATGTGTACCAATTTCATGGCTACTGTAATGGCTTTGACTTTCTGGTTTTGGGACTCAGCTTTCAGGTATTTGAATAAATGCTTTGACTCAGTCCTCCATATGAAGAGCTATTACATTTTGTAATTCACAACTATACCAGCATATTTACAGTCACCATGGGCATTGTGAATATTGTATTGTTGTTACATCTCTGTGTGAGCACTTGCCTTGTGTGAGTTTTCTGTAAAATAGCCTTTTAGGCAAATGTATACTTGGCATTTGAACACTGTGGTCAGCCCCCTGGAGTTGTGCTCTCTGCAGTAGAATTTGAATGCTTGGCAGTTCAGCTTGAGAAAGGACCTCAGTGTATGTTACCTTATCTTGCCAGGTGACCTTCAGAATCTTCCTAAGACAATTAAAATGGAAGAGATTCAGTTCTTGTTAGAGCACTGCTATGCCACCCAGATTTCACAGGCCTACACAACAATGAGGTCAGCACAATGGCTCTGTAGACCTTTAGTTTGGTAGGCAGTCTAACATTTCTATTCTCTCACACTTTCCTTTGGAGTCTCCCAAATACTGAGCTAGTTCTGGCAATGTGTGCATCAACCTCATCATTTGTGTACGCATCCCTGGAAAGTATATTGCCAAGATAAATTAACTTATCTGCAACATTCAAAATCTCTTCATTTGGTATAACAATGGTTTCATGTATTGATGGCATGGCGAAGAACCTCTCTTTTCTTGGAGTTAATTGTCAGATTAAAATTAGCACAAGTGAGAGAATCCAATCAGATAGGACAATTTATTTCTCTTTCTTTTATGGAAATGGAGAATGGAGGCATACTTGAACTCTTGACATATAACTCAGAAAATTTCAGTAAGCATTTGCATGAGCCGTAGACCCTCTGCCTTGTAAATCTCAGTTGGAATAGAATCAGCACCAGGTGTTTTGCCGTAGGAGAGGAGCCTAATGACATTCAAAGCCTCTTCTTCATTTGGAAATTCTGCTATAGAGGTATTGATTTCAACCTGAAATATACAGTCAGTGACTTCAGCATTGGTTGATTATGGCGTGTTGAGAATGCTATGGAAGTGTTTAGCTCATCTCTCCAGGATCATGTCCTTATCACTACTCAATGTGGCTCCATCTGCACTGAGTAGTTGAGATGCAGAAAGAAAGGAGAAGAGGGCCCAGGATGGAGCATTGAGAGGTAACAATAGTTAGGAATGTAATATGGATGATAATTCAACAAAGGACATTGAGAAGTAATCATATTGGTAAGAGGAGGATGAGGAGAGGCTAGTTTCATGACAGCCCTGAGAAGAGAGAATAACGAGGTGGACATAGTGGTCAACACTGTGTGACAAAGCACTGAGTCCAAGAAGAAGGAGGACTAATAAAAGACAAGATCCAGCAGTTAACTTTGGAGATAGAAATTTTGGTTGAATGATGTTGTAAGCCAGATAGCCTATGACTAAGGAATAAGTGAGAAAACAACACCTAGCTGGGCCCCCAGCATCATGAATGAGGAGCTAGAGCATTTCCCAAAGACTTGGAGGCCACCAAGCATGTGAAATACAAAGCAAGTGAGTAAATAAAGAATTACGTGCGGAATTTGGGACTCTTTACAAGCTCAAAGAAGAGATGAACTTGGAACAAATTAATTGGACAGCAAGGATGGTTTAGAGTTGAGACAGAAGGAAGAAAATGCAACTCAAAGACAGAAAATGTCCAATGGGCCCTTTCAACACTTTTTCTAGATCTTGTCAGCTTTGAAGTTACTGATAACTCTTTAAGCTTAAAACTTATAAGTCCTAAAAAATAAAAGAAAACAAAGCAAAAACAAAAAGATATTAAAAGAAACAGAAAACAACAGGAGTATGCTTTTTAAAAAAACAATTTAAATTAAGTGAATTGCCCAGGGTCATACAGTTAATGCATATCTAAGGCTGGATTTGAACTAAAATCCTTCCAATTTGAGCTCAAATCCACCATCCCCTTCAGGGATGGTGCTCTATCCACTGTGGTATGCTTTTAGAGTAGGTGTGATAAAGCTATCTATAGGTCCTGGGAAAGAAGTACTATCTCTTCATAACCTGAACCTAGTCCTTAGTTTCAAACAGGGACATCTCCAACTTGTCTATACTGAGCATTTGAATTATATTTCATATGTGGCTGTTTTTTTTCTTTTTCTGGGTTTTGATTTTTTTTTTAATTTGCATTTTGTATTGGTTTTGCTTTTAGCCTCAGGCTACCAAGATTACAAAAACATAGTAATGATACTTTGAAATCTCCAGAAAGTTTTAATCTGATGTCCTATAAATATTCCAGAGCAGGCTGCTTCCTGGTTTCTGGCTGGCCTTGTGCTATGGTGATAAGATTGATTTTACTGCTTAAAATCATTTTGGTTTATCCATTTTTTACTGAACTTTTTATGTTAAAAAATAAAATCAATTAAAGATTGGCCCACTCTGTTCCTGTTTCCTATCCAAAAGCTGCCACTAGCTTACAGCAAATTTGCAGAACAGAAATAACTAAAATGTCCTTGATCACTGAATGATCAAGAAAACCTAGGTTACCAGTCTTGGATACCTCCCCAAGGTCCCTTTGATGACTCATCCCTTGCTATCCTTAAGGGAGGGATGGAATTTTTCCCAAGGTCCTTATATGTGTGTGTGTGCACACCACATGTATACATAATGTATATGTGCACCTATTTATATATCTGTATTTATATGTATCTATAGCTATATAACATCAAAGCTATATAACACATAATTCTAAATTACAAAGGAAATAGAATAGCCCCAGGGAAGAAATGTGAGAAGACACTTCCCCTAAATCTTGGCAGATGTGGAAGGTGCACAGAAGAAAAATATATGTGTGTGTATACATATTTTTTTCAGGGTTTTTTGGAAAAATGTTAATTTTTTTAGATTTCCCCTTCTTTCCTTTTTTTTTTTCCCCTTTAAATATCTTTGTTGTTGTTATTTTAATAGCGAATGGATCTCTGGGAAGGGGAAAGAGAAAGGAAGAAATTTAGGTTTTATTAAAAGATATTAATAAAAATTATTTTAAAACTACATCACACATAATTCCAAACAAATATAAAAGTATACTATGTTAAATGGCCTTCAGGAAATTCTACTTTTCTTCCCATAGGGTTGGAAGATGAAGTCTAAAAGTATGGGGTGTGCCTGGCATGATTAAGGAGGGCAGAAAGGCCTAAAGAATCACAGAATAATAGAATGTTGGTACCCATAAGGATCTTTGATAGCATTTGGTACAGTGTTCTCCTTTGAGACATGAGGATATTGAGACTCAGAAACACTTAGTGACTTATCTTAGGTAATATAGCTACTTTTGTGGCAGAGCCAGTATGAATTTCTGGCCCACAAGTTAATGCTTTTTTGAGGTACTCCAAGATATTTTTTCAAGGCAGATGTTAACTCATATACTGATTCTGTGTCTATTCATTGAATATTTTCACTGTTAACATCAACTTTCATGATATCCAGACATTAAAAAAAAATAATCACAGCCTAACACCCTGTCCTTCTGAGAAGTACTGAGTGCTTTGTAAACATTATCTCAGAACAATTCTGCAAAAAATGGTAGCCTTGTTATTCCTTCCTTGAATGGAAGCAAAGAGAAAGTTACCTTTAATTCATCCTTGTGTCCTTTGAATAACTGTTTTGTTATTTTAATAAAGGTCAGGAAGCTTAAAGTAGAGAGAAAGGTTTACTCAGTTGTTATGTTCCTTTATCCACCCCTTGAAATGAACAGGAAAACAAACTGCTCACTGGTGGCCTTGAGATACACAATGACCTCGACAGAGAAGCAGGTGTTTTCACAAGAGGACCAAATCCTGGAACTTTCTTGCAAAGGCAAGTTGTCTTGCTTTAGGCCAATATGTTTGAGACTTAATAAATTTTTATTTCTTTGCTTGAAGATGCAAGAAAACAACAGAATAATTTCAGGCAGGCAAATACTTCAAAAACATATTATTTTGCTGGATCTGGGGTGGTATGCAACAAGAATTGGGCCTTAGAATTGGTTATGTGGGACACAAAACTGTGTGTGTATGTGTGTAGAGTTGGGGGGTCTTCCATCTGGGCCTACATAACAGAAAGAGCTCTGAAATAGAAAAAAAGGCCGAGATGTGCCCTTCTGTTCAGTCTCTACCACTTATTTTTCGTCCTTTATTTTAATTTTAATTTTAATTTTATTTAATTTTATTTTTTTTGTTAAAGCAATTGGGGTTAAGTAACTTGTTTAAAGTTACAGGGCTAGTTATTTATGTATGGGTGCTAAGTATTTGAGGCCAGATCCAATCCTGGGTTCTTCTGACTCCAGGGCCGGCACTCTTAGTCATTATGCCACCTAGCCACCCCAAATATTCCATTCAAGTTTTTTTTTTTTTTAAATTTTTGGAGGGCAGTTGGGGTTGACTTGCCCAAAGTCACATGGCTAGTTTTTGTGTTAAGTGTCTGAGGGTGAATTTGAACTCAGGTCCTCCTGACTCCAGGGCCAATGCTCTATTCACTGGGCTACCTAGCTGCCCCTCATCCTTTATTTTTAAATAAGATCAGTGACATCACAGATGGTATCTGGACTCATGAATGAATTGGATTCAAATGAGGCAGCACTGCACAAATTCCAAATTCGTTAGCCTCATTCTCTTTTCCTGAGTCACTAAAATTCAGCTGGAAGAAAAAAAGTCTGTCAAACTATTATTGAATTCAAACCTCCTTTTCTCTTACATCTCTAATGTCACCTCTTCTAAGGTCCTTCTTACATATCTTGCCTTCTATACTTGACTTAAGTAAGAATAGTTATGGGTTCAAATCTTGTTTCTGACATTTGTTATCTCTTCATGGCTAGAGGTAAATTACCTAAATTTTCAGAACCTCAGTTTCCTCGTTTGTAAAATATGTATAATAGTGCTTGAAGAACTTATCTTACAGGGCTATTGTGAGGTTCAGATGAGAGAGGATATGTAAAGTCAGTCAGTCAATAAGCTTTATTAAGCATCTAGTATAAGCCTGTTACACAGTAGGCATTTAGAAAGAAAGGTAAATGACAATCCCTGATCTCCAGGAACTCATAGTCTATTGGGGTAGGCAATATGCAAATAACTCTATACAAGTCCTATGCATGACAAAATGGAAATCATCAACAAAGGGAAGGTACTGAAATTAAAGGCAATCGTGCCAGGCTTCCACTAGAAGGTAGGATTTTGGCTGACACTTGAAGGAAGAACATACCAGGTAGGGGGAACAGCCAGTGTCACTGCTTTGGAAGTCTTTCCCTTGGTATATGTATCACAAATCCAACATGCAACTGGAACTATTCTCTCCAAAGTTACCGATGATCCTTAACAAAAACTGCTCTCCTAATGTCCTTTTTCAGTCTTTGGTCTACTTGAGTTCTCTGCAGCTCTTGGGCATGAGTAGCCACTTTCTGTTCTTGGACATACTCCTCCTTTGACACTGATATTTCCAACTTATCTGACCATTCTTTCTCAGTGTTTTCTGTTGTCACATTATACTCAGATTCACTAGGGTTTGTTTGAGGCCCTCTCCTCCCCTCTCTGTGTATTGTCCCTTGGTGACTTTGTCACCTCCTATAGATTTAATGATTATCTCTATGCAGATGATTTTCTAATTTGTATAATTGGTCCTCATCTCTCTCCTGAATTTGAGTCACTTTGATATTTATTAAGTATTTTAACTAGACATGTCCAAAGTGGAACTTGTATTTCCCAAACCTATCCCTATTTCAAATTTCCCTATTTCTGTTAATGGTCCTATCTCCCTTTTATTTGTTCAGGTTTATAAATCTAGTTGTTCTTAAATATCCTCTCCCCTCCTCTCAAATCAACTCAATAAACATTTATTAAGTACCTACTCTATACTAGACAGACACCATGCTAGTCATGATGCACAAAGATAAAACCTAAACAGTCCTGGCCCTCAAAATACTTTTATTATACCAGGGAAAGGACAGAGGCTGGGAAGTGGGGGCACAATATGTCACAATAAGCAACTATATAACATACACAAAATAAATACAAGGTAACTGGTGGAGAATAGTATTAATAATTGGTGGTAATTGGCAAAATGTCTGTCATAAAAAGGAGTGCTTGAATAGAATTTTAAAGATTTCCAAGAGATGGAGGTAAAAAGGGATGGCATTCTTGCCATGGAGAATAGTCTGTATACAAAGACCCAGAAGTAGGAAAAGGGTTTATATATACATGAAATAACAAGTAGGCCATTTTTATTGACTTTTATATCTGCCTTGTCATATAAATCTTATCTCATAACATAATTGGCATCTACTACCTTCCTTGCACACACCCAGCCTTTACCCTGGTTCATGATCTCATCATATTCTGCTAAGACTATTGTCATATAGGTCCTTTTCTGGACTGGGCACAACTCAGGCCACTGTCCTGGGAGTTCAGTTGTGATACTTGAACAGAAGGACAGATTGGTAGGTCATTTGAAAGTTAACAAAGATATAAATTTAGCCATAATAAGAGAAGGACTGACCAAGAATAAACCTTGGAGATTTCTCAAGTTGATGAAGATGAGTGAGGCCCCCTTATAGGAGGTGCCTGTCATGCTTCGCCATACACAATCACCTGAAGCTCCCTAAAGTTCACATCAACAGACTGAGCCTTTAGAACACTCAGGGAACCAAAACTTGAGGATGGTCTCCATAGGTTTTAAAGAAATTAATACATTCATCAATAAACATTTATTAAATGCCTACTATGTGCCAAGTATCAAGTACCTGCTAAGTGCTCAGGATACAAAAACAGGCAAAGTTAGTCCTTTATCTTCAAAAAGCTCACCATTTAATGGGGAAGAAAACATGCAAATACATGCATACACACACAAACAAGCTAATACAGGTTCAATAGGAAATAATTAGCAGAGAGAAATCATGAGGATTAAGAGAGATTAGGGAAGGCTTTCCATAGAAGGTGAAATTTTAGGTGGGACTTAAAGGAAACCAGGGAGGAGTGTAGTAAGAGGGGAGGAGTGAGAGCATTCCAGGCATGGGGGACAGTTAGGGAGAATGCCACTGCCAAGAGATGGAGTGTCTTGTTTGTGAAACAGCTAGGAGAGAAGTGTCACTGGATTGAAGAGTATGTTTTGGGGAAGATGGTATAAGAAGACCAGAAAGGACTCAGGAAGAGGGGGCAGAGTCAAGATGGTGGAGTAGAAACAAGACTTCCACAGGGCTCTGGCTCCCAACTCCTCCAGTACATATAAAAGGTGAATCTGAACAAACTTTGGAGCTATGGAACCCATAAAATGACACAGAGAAGCTAATTTCCTGCTGAGGACAGTCCAGCAGGCCGGCAGGAAGTGGCCAGCACAGTGCTCTGGGAGCCGACCCCATCCCCGTGGGATCTGGAGGTTTTAGCCTCAGGGTGGGTCTGACCAGCCACCGGCTAGAGGGGATCACCAGCAGAATAATTCCAGAATTATCAACCCATAGATGCTAAGGACAAAGTGAGAGGTCAGTGCATTGTGGACTTTGGGATCTGGTGGTTTGGGAGTGTAGTTGGCCTTTGCCTCCAGGGTAGCTTCAGCTCCTGGCCTGCAGATTGTAGGGGGACCAAGAAACCAGTCTGAAGGGTAATTGCTCTTGCTTTAACCTGCTTGGATATGGATTAGTGGTGTGCGACCAGCTTGCCAGAGCATGTGGAGGCTGCAGAGAGGGCACCCAACTAATACCTTTGGCAGCTGAGAAAACCCCAGTGTTTGAGACAAAGCTCCCTTGTCTGGTGGCAGAGTCCTACTGTGGCAAAAAGCCCAAAAGTAAAGCAATTGACTGGCAACATGAGCAGGCAAAGGAAGCAAAGCAAACAGAGCAAACCAACTTCATACTCCTATCTTAGGGCCAAAAAGGATCAAAGCATGGAAAAGGAGGAAGATATTGAAGGCAGAACTCCTGCACCAAAAGCTTCCAAGAAAAGTACAAGCTGTTTACAGGCCATAGAGGACCTTAAGAAGGATTTTGAAAACCGAACAAGATAAGTGAAGGAAAAACTGGAAAGAGAAATGAGAATGATGCAAGAAAATTATGAAATGAAAATCAACAACTGGACAAAAGAAAATAGCTTTAAAAATAAACCAATTTGGGGCAGCTAGGTGGCACAGTGAATAGAGCACCAGCCATGGAGTCAGGAGGACCTGAGTTCAAATGCAGCCTCATACACTTAACACACACACACACACACACACACACACACACATGCACAAACTAGCTGTGTGACCTTGGGCAAGTCACTTAACACCAATTGCCCTCCAAAAAACAACAACAAAAAAGTAGACTAACTCAAAATGCAAAAGAGGCTCAAAAAGGCAATGAGGAGAAGAATGCCTTAAAAAGCCAAATTTGCCAGATGGAAAAAGAATCTCCAAAGCTCACTGAAGAGAATCATTCCTTCAGAATTAGATTGAAGCGAATGGAAGCTAGTGATTTTATGAGAAATAAAGATACTATTAAACAGATCCAAACAAATGAAAATATAGAAGGCAATGTGATATATCTCATTGGGAAAATCACTGACCTAGAAAATAGATCCAGGAGAGATAATTTAAAAATTATTGGACTACCTGAAAGCCATGATCAAAATAAGAACCTAGAAATCATTCTTCAAGAAATTCTCAAGGAAAATTGCCTTGATATTTTAGAAGCAGAGGGCAAAATAGAGGTTGAAAGAATCTGCTGATCACCTCCTGAAAAAGATCCCAAAAAGAAAACTCCTAGGAATATTATAGCCAGGTTCTGGAGTTCCCAGATCAAGGAGATGGGTGAGGTGATGAGGGCCTGCACTAGAATGGTGACTGTGTCAAAGGAGAGAAAGAGACATATATGAGAGATATTGCAAAGGCAAAATTGAGAGGCCTCAGCAGCAGATTAGATATGGGGGTGGTGTGGGGGTGGGGTTGTGTTGAGGAATAGGGAGGAATCCAGACTAAGTCTTCTTTGTGTAGTGTGTCAACACACACTTTGAGGTATGTGAGATGTGAGATTGAAGGCCATCAGAGAGTTTGGGGCAGATGGCTATATAGGAAAGTGATTAGTATAAGGATGATAACCAAATCCATGGGAGTTAATGAGATCACCTAATGAAGTAGAATAAGAACAAGTATGCTAATATACATGAGGACAAGAGTTAGGATATTACTCCTACCCTAGCCCCTTAAGTAGTCCATTAGCCTCCAATGATTCCTTAAATCCATGCTGCACGCAGATCCCAAATTGATATTGCATAAGTACCAATATGTCCATGACATCCCACTAAACACAAATCTTCAGGGGTATGCTAAAGCCAGCCCTAACTGGCTTGTGAGAGATGATTTTTAAATTAACTTTCCTGTTTTTTTCTGTCTGTCCTCCATGCCTGGAGTAATATCCATTTTCATTTTCATCTACTGGTTTCCCATGTTCCTTCAAGTTCCAACTAAAATCTCAACTTTTAAAGGAAATCTTCCTAAATCCCTCTTAATTCTAGTTTCTTCCTTCTCTTAATTATTTCCAATCTTTCCTGTATGTAATTAGTTTTTACATATTTGTTTACTTAGTGTCTACCTCATTATGTTGTAAGCTTCTTGAGGACAGGACTTTTTCCTTCTTTTTTATATCCCTAGAGCTTAACCCAATGTCTGCCACATAGTAGGCATTTAATAAATGTTTATTGACTAATTGACAGTATAAGCATTTATGCCTGAAGCAAGCACTGCAGATCAGTACTTGGTTTATTATTATTTTTTTAATAATTGTGTAGACTTAAGAAAGTGTTGCTAACACAGATTAGACTTAAAAGTGTGTGTTGCATATGTTTTTTTTTCCTACAAAGCCTCATTATTAAACATTTATCAGTACCCCCCTCTATTGCTTTATAAACATTGCTTGAACTCAGCAGGAGTGTAGTAGAAGGCTCAGGGAATGAAGCCATCACCAGACTGGAGGCTTGGTGACTGGAGGCTAATGATAATACAATAACTAACATTTATATAACACTTTAAAGTTTGCAACATACTTTATATCCATGCTCTCTTTGAGCCTCCCTATGTTGCTGAATACCCTCCAATTGCCTCTAGCATAGCGTACAAATGACCCAGCTTGATATGTAAAAGCACTTCATGATCTATTCTCCACCTACCTTTGCAGTCTTATTTGCTGTTATTTCTCTTTTGTACCTTCTGGCTTCATCAAACCAGCTTGCTGGGTTATGCATATACATGACCCTCCATCTCCTGCTCTCATGCCTTTGCACAAATGATCTCTGTATATATATAGAGCTATTGTTATTGTTGTTTGGTCATTTTCAGTCGTGTCCAACTCTTCAAGACTCCATTTGGGGTTTTCCTGGCAAAGATACTGGAGTGCTTTGCCTTTTCCAGGTCGTTTTGCAGGTGAGGAAACTGAGGCAAACAGGGTTAAGTGACTTGCTTAGGATCACACAGTTAGTAAATATCTGAGGCAAAATATGAATACAGAAAGATTGGTCTTCCTGACACCAGGCCCACTGCTCTATCACCTGTGCCTCTAGTTGCATATTTTGAATGTATTCCCTCATCACTTTCAACTCATAGAATCCTTCCTGTCTTTCAGTTTAAAAAAAAAATTATTTATTTATTTTTACTTTTCAACATTCATTTCCACAAGATTTTGAGATCCACATTTTCTTCCCATATCTTCCCTACCCCCCACCCCAAGATGGCAAGCATGCTGATTACCCCTTCCCCTAGTCTTCCCTCTCTTTTATCCCCCTCTATCACCCTTCTTCCCCCACCCCCTTAATGTCTTGTAGGGCAAGATGAATTTCGATAACCCATTGCCTATATATCTTATTTCCGGTTGCATGTAAAAATAATTTTTAACATTTGTTTTTAGAACGTTGAGGTCCATATTCTCTCCCTTCTTTCCTCCTCATCCACCCCCATTGAGAAAACAAACAATTCAATATAGGTTATACATGTGTATTTATGCAAAACATTTCCATAGTGGTTATATTGTGAAAGCCTAACTATAATCCTATCCTGCCCCCATTTATTCTGTTTTCTCCTTTGACCCTGTTCCTTTTCAAAAGTGTTTGCTTCTGACTACCCCCTGCCCCAATCTGCCCTCCCTTTTATCTCCCCACCTCTTATCCCCTTCCTCCCTACTTTCCTGAAGGGTAAGATACCCAATTGAGTGTGTCTTTATTCGTTCCTTAAGTCAAATCCAGTGAGAGTAAGATTGACTCATTCCCTGTTCTTCCCCTCCATTGTAACAGCTTTCTTTTGCCTTTATGTGATGAAGTTACCCTATTCTCTCTCCCTTTCTCCTTTCCCAATATATTCCTCTCTCATCTCTTAATTTTATCTTTTTTAGATATCATCCCTTGATATTCAACTCACCCTTTGACCTCTGTCTATGTACACAAATACATACATATACACATATATAATACATACATACATACATATGCATACATCCATACAAACACATATATTTATTTATATTTTCCTTTCAACAATCCTAATACTGAGAAAAGTTTCATGAATTACAAATATAGCCTTTCCATGTAGGAACATAAACATTTTAACTTTAATAAATTCCTTTTGGTTTGTTTCTCTTTCCTGTTTCCCTTTTTAAGCTTCTCTTGATTCTCATATTTGAAAGTCAAATTTTCTGGTTAGCTCTGTTCTTTTCATCAAAAATGCTTGAAAGTCCTTTATTTCATTGAATGACAATATTTTCCCCTGAAACATGATACTCAGTTTTGCTGGGTAGGTGATTCTTGGTTTTAATCCCAGCTCCTTTGACATCCAGAATATCATATTCCAAGCCCTTTAATCCCTTAATGTAGAAGCTGCTGGATCTTGTGTTACCTGATTGTGTTTCCACAGTACTCAAATTGTTTCTTCCTGACTGTTTGCAATATTTTCTCCTTGACCTGGAAACTCTGGAATTTGGCTATAATATTCCAAGGAGCTTTCTTTTAGGGATCTTTTTCAAGAGGTAATTGGTGGATTCTTTCCATTTCTATTTTACCCTCTAGTTCTAGAATATCAGGGCAAGTCTCCTTGTGATAGTATCTTGAAAGATGATGTCTAGGCTCTTTTCTTTAAGTCTTTAACTTAATTTTTATATTTATTTTTAATTTACCTCATTCATTTCCACAAGATTTTGAGTTACAAATTTTCTCCCCATTTTTCCTCCTACCTGCCACCCCAAAATAGTGATCCCACTGGATATCCCCTCCTCCAGTGTGCTCTCTCCCATATCTTCTCCCATACCACCTCTTACTTTTTAGTAGTGCAAGATGGGTCTCTATACCCCAGTGCCTATTTATCTTATTTCCCAGTTGCTGTAATATATATATACACACTATATAATATATATATATATATATATATTTTTTTTAACTTCTGATTTTAAAACATTGAATTCCAGATTTTTTCCCTTCCTCTCTCATGACCCACCCTTACTGGGAAGATAAGTAATTCAACATAGGTTGTATATGTATAGATATTCAAAACATTTTCATAGTGGATATATTGTGAAAGACTGACTATATTTCCCTCCCTCCTATCCTTCCCCCCACTTGTTCTATTCTCTACTTTGACCCCGTCCTTTTTCAAAAGTGTGTGCTTCCGGGCGGCTAGGTGGAGCATTGAGTAGAGCATCAGCTCTGGAGTCAGAAGGACCTGAGTTCGGATCCGGCCTCAGACACTTAACACACAAACAAAAACCTAGCCGTGTGACCTTGGGCAAGTTACTTAACCCCAATTGCCCTCCAAAAAGCAAAAAAAAAAAAAAGTGTGTGCTTCCAACCACCCTCCCCCCCAAACTGCCCTCCCCTTCCATCATCCTCCCTCTCATCCCCTTCCTCCTACTCTCCTGCAGGGCAAGATCCCTCCTTAAGCCAAATTCAATGAGAATAAGGTTGACCCATTCCCTTTTACCTTCCTGTTCTTCCACTCCATTGTGACCATTTTCTCTTGCCTCTTTTATATGAGATAATTTACGCCATTCTGTCTCTCCCTATCTCCTCTCATTATATTCCTCTCTCACCTCTTAATTTTCCCTTTTAAGTATCATCCCTTCCAATTCAAATGGTCCTGTGCCCTCTGTCTGTGTTTACCTGTGCACATATATACACACACTCACATATGTATTCATACTACCATATACCCTCCTATATATACATATGTATGTATGTATACACACATATATGTATATACATATGTGTGCATATATATGTATATATACATATGTGTGCATATATATATACATATATATGTATGTATATATTCCCTTCAACTATTCTCATACTGAGAACAGTTTCATAAGTTACAATTATTGTTTTTCCATGTAGGGATGTAAATAGTTCAACTTTGAAAAGTTCCTTATGATCTTTTTTCCCTGTTTACCTTCTCATGCTTCTCTTGCTTCTTGTATCTGAATGTCAAATTGCTTATTCAACTCTGATTTTTTTCATCAAGAGTGCTTGAAAGTTCTCTATTCCACTGAATGACCATATATTCCCCTGAAACATGATATTCAGTTTTGCTGGGTAGGTGATTCTTGGTCCCAGCTCCTTTGACCTCTGGAATATCATGTTCCAAGCCCTTGGATCCCTCAATGTAGAAGCTGCCAGATCCTGTATTATCCTGATTGTGTTTCCACGATATTCAAATTGTTTCTTCCTGGCTACTTGCATTATTTTTTTTCTTGATCTGGGAACTTTGGAACCTGCATATTACATTTCTAGGAGATTTCTTTTTGGGATCTTTTTTAAAGAGATGATCAGTGGATTCTTTCAACCTCTATTTTGCCTTCTGGTTCTAAAATATCAGTGCAATTTTCCTTGATAATTTCTTGAAGGATGATTTCTAGATTCTTTTTTTGATCATGGCTCTCAGGTAGTCCAATAATTTTTAAGTTATTTCTCCTGGATCTATTTTCTAGGTCAGTGGTTTTCCCAATGAGATATTTCACATTGCCTCCTATTTTTTCACTTGTTTGGATCTGTGTAATAGTATCTTGATTTCTCATAAAGTCACTAGCTTCCATTTGCTCCAATTTAACTCTTAAGCAATGATTCTCTTCAGTGAGCTTGTGAGATTCTTTTTCCATCTGGCAAATTTGGCTTTTTAAGGCATTCTTCTCCTCATTGCCTTTTTGAGCCTCTTTTGCCATTTGAGTTAGTCTATTTTTTTTTTTTTTTTGCTTTGTGGAGGGCAATTGGGGTTAAATGAGTTGCCCAAAGTCACATGGCTAGTAATTGTGTCAAGTGTCTGAGGCCAGATTTGAACTCAGGTCCTCCTGACTCCAAGGTTGGTACTCTATTACTGCGCCACCTAGCCACCCCAAGTTAGTCCATTTTTTAAGCTATTATTTTCTTAAGTCAGGTTGTTGACTCTCTTATCATTATTTTCTTGCATGATTCTCATTTCTCTTCCCAATTTTTCCCCCACTTCTCTTATTTGGTTTTCAAAATCCTTATTAAGCTCCCCTATGGCCTGTAACCAGTTCATATTTTTCTTTGAAGCTTTTGGTGCAGGGTTTCTGACTTTGTTTTCTTCCTCTTATTCCATGTTTTTATTCTTTTTGTCCCTCAAAAAGGAATCCAAAGTCAGATTGCTGTGGTTGCTTTCCTTTGCTTGCTCATGTTGCCACTCAATTACTTGACTTTTGAGCTTTTTGCCACAATAGAACTCTGTTTCCAGAGAGGAGAGTTTTGTGCTAAATTGCTGGGGTTTTCACAGCTATTAGTTGGGTGCCCTCTCAGAAGCCTCCACCAGCTCTGGCACCTGGTCACTCACCCCAGAACCTCCACCCTAGACAGCAATCCAGATCCAAGCAGATTAAAGCAAGAGCAATTACCCCCTAGAATGATTGGTCCCCCTACAATCTGCAAGCCAGGAGCTTTGAAGTAACTATGTGGTGGCAGCGACACCTTAGCCTCTTCTCCCTCTGGGGGGCAGAGGCCATACCACACTCCTGGACTCTGTTCCCAAAGTCTACACTGACCTCTCACTTTGTCTTTGGCATATATGGGTTGATAATTCTGGAAATGGCCACAGCTGCTGCTTATCCACTCTCCTGAAGCCCCTCTAGCCAAGGCTGGTCATGGCCACCCTGAGGCTAGAACTGTGGGCTCAGGAGGGGCTGAACTAATCTCCCAGGGCCCTGAAATGGACCTTTCCTGCCAGTCTGCCAGGCTGTCTTTAGCAGGAGGTTTGTTTCTCTCTGTCACTTTGTGGTTTCTGTAGCCCTAAAGTTTGTTTAGAGTCATTTTTTATAGGTATTTGAGGTGGTTATGGAGGGAACATATTGATTTTTCCTGCTTCTATGCCGCTTATCTTGGCTCCTCTCTGTAGGCTCTTTTTTTTTTATCATGGCTTTCAGGTAGTTCAATAATTTTTAAATGATCTCTCCTGGATCCATTTTCCAATGAGATATTTTACCTTGTCTTCTATTTTTTCATTCTTTTGGATCTGTTTTATAATATCTCTATTTCTCATAAAGTCATTAGCTTCCATTTGCTCCATTCTAATTTTGAAGGCATTATTTTTTTCTGTGAGCTTTTGGACTTCCTTTTCCATCTGGTTAATCCTGCTTTTTAAGGCGTTCTTCTCCTCATTGACTTTTTGGACCTCTTTTGCCTCATGAGTTAGTTTATTTTCTAAGGTGTTATTTTGTTCAGTGTATTTTTGGGTCTCCTTTAGCAAGCTGTTAGCTCATTTTTTATGATTTTCTTGCCTCACCTTGATTTTTATTCCTAATTTTTACTTCTCTTACTTGATTTTCAAAATCCTTTTTGAGCTTCTCCATGGCCTGCAACAAATTCATATTTTTCTTGGAGGCTTTTGATGAAGGGGTTTTGACTTTGTTGTCTTCCTTTGGTTCTATGTTTTGATCCTCTTTGTCTCCGAAGAAAGATTCTATATTTTGATTTCTCTTCCTCTGTTTGCTCATCTTGACAGCAAAATACTTGACTTTTGAGCTCTTTGCCATAGCAAAACTTTGCTTCTGGAGTGGAGCTTGCTGGGACAGCTGTTGTCAGAGCTACTTCTAGGCACCTGCCTCTGAATGTGAGGAGGATTCCATCTCCATGCCCACCACAAGCTCTGCCCTGCCAGTGCTCCTCCTCACCCCAGGACTGCCACCCAAGGTGACCCAGGTCCAAGCAGGGAAAAGCAAGAGAATCTTGCCTCACCATCAGCAAAGAGATTCCTGCAATTGCCCCCTGGTTAATTGTCTGGTTCCCCCTACCATCTATGGGTCTGGAGCTCTGGAAGCAGCTGCCACTACTGCTATTGCTGCTGCTGTAGCTGCAGCCACCTCCACTGCCCTAGGGACAGGGGCCAAACCATGCTCTTCTCTCATCCAGGTTCAGTAGGGTTTCCCCACTGACCTTTTACTTTCTCTTTGATATTTGTGGATTGAGAAGTCTGGAAAGTGCCACAGCTGCCAATGATTCAGTTCTCTGAGGTCTGCTCTGGCCCATCCTGTTTCACTGGTCTGTGCCAGTGCAGACCATGAGGGACTGTGCTCTGCTCCCAGCCCAGGGCAATAGACCCTTCCCGTTGGCCTGCCAGGCTCTCTTCAGCTGGAGATGTATTTTACTCTCTTATTTTGTGGGTTCTGTAGCTCCAAAAAAATTTTTTTATAGGAATTTGTAGGTGATGGAGGGATGAGCTCAAGTTAGGTCCTGCTTTTACTCTGCCATCTTGGCTTGACCCCCTGTCTTTCAGTTTCAATTCAATTTAATACAGTAAACATTTATTAAGTGCCTGTTATGTGCCAGAAATTATGTTAGGCACTGCGGATACAAAAAGAAGCAAAAGACAATTACTGCTTTCATGGAGCTCACAATCTAATGGGTGAGACTACATGCAAAACAAACACTAAGAAAATTATAAACAGGATAAATAGGAAATAATTAACACAGAGAAAGCACTATGATTAAGTGGGGTTGGGGAAGGCTTCCTGTAGAAAGTCGGATTTTATTTGGTACTTAAAGGAAGCCAGGGTAGTCAGTAGTCAGGGGGGAGGAAGGAGAGCATTCCAGGTATAGGTGATAGCCAGACAGAATGCCAGAACTTAGAGATGAAGTGTCTTACTCTTAAAACAGCCACAAGGTCACTGTCACTATATCAAAGAGTATGTGTTGGGTAGTAAGGTATAAGAAGACCGTAAATATAGGAGGGAGCTAGGTTATGAAGGGCTTTGAATGCCAAACAGAATATTTTGTATATGCACCTGGAGGTAATAGGAAGTTGCTGGAGTTTATTGAGTGGTAGTATGTGTGTGTGTGTGTGTGTGTGTGTGTGTGTGTGTGTGTGTGTGTGTGTGTGTGTATGAGTGACATGATCAGGTTTTTGTTTTATGAAAATCACTTTAGTGGCAGAATGGAGAATGGATTGGAGTGGGGAGAGCCTTGAGGCAGACAGATCCACCAGCATGTTATTACAATTATCTAGGCATGAGATGATAAGGGCCTGCATTAGAGTAATGGCAGTTTTAACAAAGAGAGAGGGGCATATCTAAGATGTGTTGCAGATTGACAAGTCTTGGCAACAGCTGTGACACGTGGGGAGGGGGGTGGTGAGAGATAGTGGAGTCCAGAATAACTCCTAGATTTCAAGCCTGAGGGGCAAGGAGAATGACATTGCAATCTATAGTAATAGGGAAGGTAGGGGTGGGAATGGGTGGGGAGGTTTAGGGGAAAAAATAAGTTCTGTTTTGGACATATTGAGTTAAAAATGTCTGTTGAACATGTAATCCAAGATATCTGAAAGGTAGTTGGAAATGTTATATTGGAGGTCAACAGAGAGATTGGGGCAGGAAAGGTAGATGTAAGAGCTATCAGCATAGAGATGGTAAGTGAATCCTTGGGAACTGATGAGATCACCAAGTGAAGTAGTTAGAGGGCGAAGAGAAGAGACCTCCTCACCGGCCGCCCCTAACCGGGAAGGACATCTGTGGTTGGAAGACATGATCTGGAGGGGATCCAGCAAAAGAGACAGACAAGAAACTTGTATGGGTGACAGAAGGAAAACTTAATGGTCCTCTACAGCATAGATCAGACTATGCCATTCCTCTTCCCCCTAACCTCTCACCCTCATGAGCCCCAGTGGCTCCCTATTAGCTTTGGCATCAAATACAGACTATTTTATTTGTCATTCAAAGTTCTCCATACCCTGGCCATTCCTCCTTTTGTAGGCTTCCTCATATTTTGCTTTCCTCCACACATGCTAAAATCCAGCAACGCTAGACTCCTTCATAGCTTTTCTCTGTTTCTTTGCCGTGCCTGTCCATTGTACGTGCAATGCTCTGTCCCTTCATCCCAGCCTATTAATTTTCTTGACATTTTTCCAAACTTAGCTCAACTCCCACCTACTCCAGGACTATCTGTTAATGCCTTCCCTTCTCAGATGACTTTCCATCTAAGTGGTATTGTTTGTTTTCTCTTCCCTTTTATAATGTGAGCTCCTTGAGTGCAGGTACTATTTTTTTTTTCTGTAAGATAACTATTTAGTACAGTAATTGCTAAATCCATAGTAAATAATTAATAAATGCTTGTTGACTTTGACTTCAATGATCATATGAGTAGTACAGTCAGAATTTGCACTCAAGTCTTTGACACTGATTGCAGTGGCCTTTATACTTTATTCTTTTGCCTCTTTAGTAGTAGGTGATGTCTTCTTGGGTGCTTTTTGTGATGATTCTACCTTATCTGTTACTGTTCCCATTTCCCCCTCTGAATCTAGATATTATAGAGAATTCTTGCTCAAGCAGGGGCCCTTCCAGTTCTGAGAATATATTTGTACTCCTCTATCTGAACTTCAGCATTGTAGCTCAATACCACCTTTGGGATTTCCCTAAAGAGAATCAGTGGAACTGTGGCAGACAGGAGCATGTTTAGATGGGGTTGGCAGCCCCATATTCATGGATCATTGGGTGTCAGGTATAATTTAGTAATGAAAACAAAATGCAGCCACACAATATCCTCCTAGATTATGATAAAGCCTTTTTCCTTTTATGTTGAGTTACCTAAATTTATGGATGTAGAAATATTAGACAGTCAACTTTAATTTTGAATTAAAATAGGAAAAAAACTAGTGAAAGAAAAGGATAGTTTAACATGCAACGACGTAGGTGTAAATTTGAGAGTTATTCAAGCTTCAGTTCTTTCCCCTTTACTTTGGTTATAAAGAAAGTTAATGTCAATGGCTTAGTTATTGTTTTTATGTAACTGATTTAATGATATAATTTGGGAGACTTGAATGGCTTAATGTAAAATCTGTTGTAACATAAAGGAAACTGATTTGTGGATTTAAGTGCACTGGGCTGAGCAAGGAGGGGAAAAAAAAACAGGTTTGGATTATGAATTTGGTCACAAACTCTGTATTCTCAAACTATGTAATACGAATCCCATTTCTGATATTAGCTCTCTGGAGTTTCAAGTCCAGATCAAAGGCCTCTTCCTTGTTTTCATTTTTAATAGGTTACTTTTTAAAAAGTAAGATCCACCAAACTCCTGGGTTTTCCTCCCCTTGGCTCCCTGATGAGTTTTCTTCACCTGTTCCACATTCATGGTGAACTTTGTATGTGACTTGCTTGTGGACCAACCCAGAGTCAGAGTTTCTTGAAGTCCTGTTAGATCAAGTCAAGTTTAAGTTCCAACTGTATTAACATTTCAGCTCTCGGGACTTTGTGGACCTGAAACTTTCAGTCTGCTCTGCCATTCACATCTGTGGAGCTCAGACCAGGATCTGTTCTCTGCCAGACCCAAAGTCCCCTTGAAACCAATGCCCCACCAGGTATCTTTTGTCATTGCCAAAACAAAGGATCTCACTGGAATAAAATGAGGGTTCTCACTGATGGGATACCAATGATGGAGGGATTGATTATACATTTGTTTCTGAAGTAAATGTTTTGATATTGCTATATTAGTAACATGATTAGCACCAGGGACTAGATCCATGGAAGGAATATTGTGCCACATGATTTTGGTTTATTTGTGAAGAAAGGTCTTGTGGATACTGTTGGTCCCTGAGGGCCTCCTCAAAATACCAGTGTGGAGGGTAGTAATAATGAACTTGCTGTCCCATTGGAATTACTTACTCCTTGGAGAAATATAAACAACTTTACCTAAATTTCCTTTTCACTTCCTCTGTCAGTGACTTGTCCCTACAGAGCTATGTTTATATACTACACAATTTTTAAATTAAATTTTTTGTTAATGTGTTATGATTTGTTTAATATTCTTTTTTTTTTGCTTTTTGGAGGGCAATTGGGGTTAAGTGACTTGCCCAAGGTCACACAGCTAGTTTTTGTGTTAAGTGTCTGCGGCCGGATTTGAACTCAGGACCTCCTGACTTCAGGGCTGGTACTCTATTCACTGTGCCACCTAGCCACCCCAATTTGTTTAATATTTAAAGCTATAGTTGATAGGATCAGTACATTACAATGTAACCTCCCCAAGGTCAAGGTTTCTAGAAAGGTAGATGAAGATTTTGAGTGTCAGAGTGATTTGAATTTTAGCTTACAGTCAATAGGGAGCTATTGAAACTTCCTGATCATAAAGTGATGTGGTTAGACCTGTACTTGAGGAGGAAAAACTTGGAGGCTGAAAGGAAGAAAGGGTTTGAGGGGGGAGAGATTCTTGTGTTCTTGAAATTGCATTGTATTGCTTTGTATCTATTTTATATTGAAATTTGTTCACATGTACTCAGGAGAATGAAAACTTCTTGAAGGCAAGAACTATTTATGTTTTGTCTGTGTCCCCTGCACCTAGCACAATCTCTGTCACATGGTAGGCATACAATATAAATATACTTATTGAATTGAATTTGTCTTTGTAATAAAGCAAAACTGATCAGCATTGTTTTTCTCAACCTAGTATTTTTGTTGTTTTGACACAGAAGTGGATTGAGGGAAGTAAAATTGTTAATTAATTTCAGATTGTTTTAATTTGATTTATTCAATCAAACAGTATTTATTGCCAAGCTATTTCACTCAGCTGTAGACTAGGAACCTTCAGGGGAAGGAGATGTTTAAGATACAGTCCCCACATCCTAGAAGCTTATATTAAAGCCTAACTTTTATTTTGTGTCTGACAAAATTCTACTTTTTACTGTTTTGCTTGTCATATTTCTTTCTCTTACTGTCTTCTGTTCTTAAGTATATGTGAAAGAACTGGGAGAAGGGTTGGTCTCAGGGAATACAATTATCCTAGCTCCTCCCCTACCTCCCCACCTTAAGAACTAAGGATGACTTCTCATGGTGCAGCCTCACTGGACTTGTTCAACATTTTCTGTCAATGGACTTCAAACTTGGAACTGGCAATTCTGATAGTGATTGTGATTGTTTCTCATGGATGTAGCAAAAAAGACCAATCAATGTACAACAAATAACCTTTGCCCAATATGTGCAATCACAAATTGACTGTCATTATATATTATATTTTTTCCTGATACTTTATTCAATTCTAAATTTTAAACTAGGATTCCAAGACTTCCTATGTTGGCCTGAATTGATAGAAGACGTTTCCTCACATGGGATTTCCCTCTACTAATGAAATCATAAGTATAGTCCTTATCTTTCTGCTCTTGTTCTGGCCAGAACCAGCCTGGGTTTTGATGAACGCAATGGCTTACAGGTTACTTTGCGTTTTAATCCTGAAATGATAATGTGATAAGCTTTGTTGTGGACTAAAGTATAAATATTTTTGACCAGAGAGACAAACAAAAGGAAGATAGAACTTGTGAAAAAGAATTTTTTCCAAGCTCAAGCCTATTCTTTCTCAACAGCCCATAAGTAAGTCCTAAAGCTGCAGTGAAAGAAAGAGAGACTCTCAGGAGGACCAAGGAATCACAGCTACAGAAGCTTCTTAGCCCCACAGGTCTATATTATACATGTATTCCTAAATCAAAGCAGCTTGATGCCCACACACTTGGAAAGACCTTTTCCTAAGAGACAGAGTGGTTTACAAGGAAGACTACAAGATATAAAGTCAAAAGATCTAAGTTTGAATCCTGTGTCTGACACTTATTGGCTGTATGATCCTATGCAAGTTATACAAGTCTAAATCTCAGATTCCTCATTTGTGAAATGGTAATAATGGTATTGTATCACCTACCTCACAAGGTTATTGTGAAACAAGCATTTATAGTAGGGAAAGTTGCAGGAAAGGGGCTAAAAGAAGAGATTTTGTATCAACAAATCTGGTTCAAATCCTGTCTCTGCTATTTAATACTGATGTGACCTTGGTGGTGTGTTTCACCTCTCTGGTCTTCAATTTCCTCATCTGTAAAAGAAAGTGGTTGGATTTTATCAGGGGATTCTTAACATGGAGTCTATAAACCTCCAATGGATCCATGGTAGTATTCAGGGGTTCCGTGAACCTGAATGGAAAAAAGTCATTTTTATTAACCTCTAACTGAAACTTAAAATTATCTTCAATTATGGATTTTTTAAAAAAATCTGCAAAAGAGGCTATAGGATCTGCCAGTTTTCTAAAGGGGTCCATGACACACCCATTTACAAAAACAATATAAGAAACCCTGGATTAGAAAATCTCTTGAATGCTTTCCATAGACCTTAAAGTAATATTTAAATGATTTGTAATCATCATCATCATCATTACTTTAAGAACCAAATTTGTCCCCTAGGGAAATGGTTTCTAAATACTCTAAAGGACTTTATGACCTGCCCAATCATTAGTTTAGCTTAGATTTGTTAATTCACAGAACCATCATGGGAAGTTTCCAATTTATTTTTAGAGATACCTGTCTTAGAAACTGCCCTGCCTGGGAAATTTCCCTAGGTGTCTCACCCTCCAGTGCAGACTGTCAAAAAACAGAACTGTTTCAGTCAATCTGGAACACTAGTTACCTAACATTGGATATGACACCCACCAGTCCTTTTCCAAACCCCCAACCTACCCACACCATCCTGTAGAGTCATAAAAAGGGGACTTTAGAGATTTTTAGCCAAATTCCCTTATTCATTAGATGAACAAACAGAAATAAAAACAAAAACCTCCTCAGAGAGAGGAACAGTTTTTCCCAAGTTCACATACTTCATTAAGGGCAGAACAGGGACTTCAAATCAAGTCACATGACTTCAGGGTAATGCTTTTCCTGATACACCATAGCTTCCTCAAGTGAGTTTACCTTGTTGCTCTCAAGGAGGTTGTATCATTAATGATACTTGCAACTGCTGTGGAGGTGCAAGACCAATAATACCAGCACACAGAAGGGCTGTTAGCACAGATTCTTTGATCTTCTTTTCTAAAGGAAAGACAGTGTCAAAGGGGCCAACAATCTTACTTTAATTAAACAATGCAGATAGATAAATAGAAAGAAGTGAGAATCCAAGAAGGAATCCAATAGACAGGGCTCCAAATATCTAAACAATGTAATAGCTACATAATCACTAGACCAGGAAGCACCAATATCTGGGTTCACAAAGCCTGGGTGTGGGGGGTGTAGAGCTTAACAACAGCTACCCAGAGTCTTGTCTGGCCAAATCACAAAGACCTCAGGCATACATTCGTCCCATGAGTAAGCCCCAAAGTAAAATACTAACCTCACGGTATATATAGTTTTCAACTAATATATTCAGAGCCAGAAGCCATCACAACTCATGTGACTCAGTGTCTAATTGACTCAATACCAAAAGGTGTGAAAACATTCCTACAAGCAAGCTTTGCATAAGTAAGCTTCCCCCTAAGCAAGCTCCTCCCCAAGGCAGTATATGGGCTCTGTGTGACTCAGGATGTGTCACAGCTATGAACTGGACCAGAGCTCCAAGCAAGACATCTGTGATTGAAATACCTGTGTACCTTTAGACCTGGGAAATTGGCCCCTTTTCCAAGGCAAAAAAGGGAACACATGTATTCACATAGGCCTATAAATGGATGGGGAAGATCTTGTATCCCATTAACCCTACAGAGGTTGGCCATTTTTGGCAAAAACATAAGACCTGGACATTGGCAGCTGTGTTTGCTTAGCTAGGTGTTTTTCTGTCTCTGCCTCTTTCTCTCTTTTCCCCCACTGTTTCACACACACACACACACACACACACACACACACACACACACACACACACACAGAATTTGAATATCTGCTTCAGCATCTCCTTAGAGTTTTCTTCCTCTGGGCCTGAATTCCATTGCCTCGCTTCACTTCTCCCAAGAGCAGCTGTATGAAGCCTCCCCTACGGCCCCATCGTTCTCACACACCCAGCTCTGGGGTGCTTTGTTCCCCTAGTGGCCACTTACTACTTCTATGATCATGGGCCTCAATGAATCTTTGAATCATTTCTTACAGTCCCCTACATCCCACACCCAGGCCTTTTGAGGAGACATTCTCCCCACCACCTTTTCAGAACCATTTCAATAACATCTAATTCTCTCCATTACAGAAGTTCCAATGAGATGGAGCAGTGATGCAGAGCCCTTGGAAACCCGCCCATTGACCTCAGTCACACATCACTCTGCTTGCCTCCAATGGCTGCCTCCAAGGAGTCGTATTGGCTGTGCCCCAGAAAATAAATGCAGGAGTAGTCCTGGGACCCATGCTAATAAAGGTAATTCCAATAGCATTGCTTATTTACAATTATTTAAAAAAAAATAACCCAAATACATTCTCTGTGGATTGATTTACAAATGAATGAATAGCAACAATTCTCTTTTGTTCATGCTACATAATAGTGTTCTAAAAGCTACAGGGGAAAGAGCTGAGCTATTGTTCCTTCACAGAAGATTGCATATACATGTATGGATATATGTACATAAAAGTAGACCAATACATGTCTCTTTATGCATGTCTATATATGTGTATATAGACATATACATGTATGTAAAAATGTATAGAACATATTCATTTCTGTGACATATAGGTGACATCTTTATATGTGATGCACACATATTTCACATGGATTTGGCCACCTATTTGTGTACAACATGCTTACATTGTTGTAAGTATTGTATATATACAAATGTGCATGAATACACGAATATATACAAATATGTGCATATGTAATTTTTCTTTTTTGTGTGTATAGTTTTAAGGAGGGATTTTCACTCAGGTCTTCCTTACTCTAGGCCCAGCATTCTCTCCACTTTGCCGCCTAATTGCCTCTAGGTTAAGCTGTTAATGGGTAGCTTGGGGAAGTAAGAATCACACTGTTATGGCTTCAACAACTTAATGGAAAACTTCTTGGCTGCTGCTTATTTGAGCCCCAAATGAACCAGGATCACTAACTTTGTGAGTTTCCCACTAGAAACAGTAGCTACAGAATCAGTGGATCAGTCAACCAGTCAGTGCGTTTGTTGGGTTTTTTCTCAAATGCCTTGGTCCCTTCAATTTAATTCAACAAGAACTGATTAAATGCTTACTATGTGGAGGGCACTGTGCTATTGCTGGGTTACCAATACAAAAGTAGGATGGCCCTTACCTTTAAAGAACTCATGTTCTACTGAGCTCATATTCCTATTATTTCCTCTGTAAACCTCAGTTGATGATATTGCCCATAAATAACATGTCCTGTCTTGTCTCCATCTCTACTATAGATAAGCTATCCAGACTTCACAGTCTAGCTCAACTCCAACCTCCTACATGAAACCTCCCCTAACTTTACTTTTCTCACTTCGCAGGACCCCTACAGCAATTACAATTTGCCCTACACATTTTGATACTCAATTATATATTGCCTTTCATTGTTACTGAATTATTCCATATGTCCATGGCTTGTTGTTTCTCCAACAAAATTACAATAGCCAACATTTCTCTGGCACTTTATGCAGAGTTCTTTCGTTATAACAACTCTAGGAGGTAGTCAATATAAATGAGAATTGTTATTTCCATTTTATGGATAATGCTATGAGAGTCAGTTAGATGATTTGCTCAAGGTCACACAGCTAGGATATGTAAGATCTGGGATTCGAACTCAGGTCTTCAGGTTTCATGTCTGGAGAGCTTTGCACAGCTCTAGAACTAGAAGAGATATTAGAGCTCATGTTGTCCAACTCCCTCATTTTACCTTTTGACCTTATTCTACTTTATTATACTCTTCATTGTATCTGATATTTCCTTGCATTGCTCTTAGCACCTAGTACAGGTCTACACATTGTACATGATAATTAGTTAGCTAAAAACTGAGTAAATCCGCAGTTGTTCAGTCTTCTGCTGGTTGTTACAGGAAATAGAAAATAGTATTATATGGTCCTGCCATCTAGTTTCTGATATTTGTTATTTTTTTTTTGGTGAAAAAGTACAAAAACTAATGAATTAAGTGTGTATTCAAGGGATAAATCTGGAGTGGCTTATAAGTGCTTTGGGAGATAAGGGGAAAGAGAGATCAGTGCACATGGAAGAAAATTATATGGAGAAGGAGAGATTTGGGCTAGGTTTTGAAAGATAAATGGAACATGAAGCAGAGACTAGTTTGTCTGGAAAGTATGATGCTTGTGAGGAAAGAGACAGAAATAAAATTAACAAGGTAAGATTCAATCTAATTCATTTCAACCAGCATTAAGCATCTTCTATGTCCAGAGACCTTGGATGGGCACTGATGGCATACAAAGTTTTGCCAAGCAATGGTCTCAATCTTCATGGAGTTTATAGTCTAGATGGGCGATATCCAGAGATACTAATGCAGAATCAGAGAATATTCAACTTGGAATGAAGCTCAGAGATCATCTAGTCTAATCCATATTTGACAAAAGTTCCCTCTCTGTCATATCCAGCAAATGGTAGTCTAGATTCTACTGAAGATCTCTACTGAAGGTGAACACAACATCTGCTGAAACAGTCCATTTCATTTTAGGATAGTTCTAATTGTTCAAAAGTTTTTCCCCTTTTCCATCCTGCCGAAATCTGTCTTTTTGTTATTTCCATGAATTGTTTTTGCCATCTGGGGGCAAAAAAACCCCCCAAATTTTTAAACATGACAGCCCTTAAAATACATGAAGAAAATTATCATACTTCCCACCAATCCAGGCTAAAGAGTCCCACTTCTCCCGAGCATTCTTCTTATAGTATGGTGTTACGACTCCTCACCATCAATCTACCTTCCTTTGGATACTGTCCAGCTGGATAATTTGGTGCTCCACAATTGAATATGATGCTCCAGGAGTAATCTGACCAAGGCAGAGTGGAGCAGGACTGTTACCTTTCATTTTCTGAATAAATGTATAAAAGAGGCACAATGTGCTTTGTGAGAACTGGATGGGGGAATGTCATTATGGACTAGCATAATAAAGGGAGATTTCATAAAAAGGGGAAATGGTCTTGAAGTTAGGATTTGAAGGATAACTAGGGATTTAGCAGGAAGGCATGATGGGAGAAGAGTAGTGTCATGTGATAGTACAACTTTTTCCTCCTGATAACCTTTCTACACATTGTGGGAGCTGGGGGATGAGCGGGAGGTGGGGTGAGGGAAAACCAAATAATTACAAAAGTTCACTAAACATGGTCTGCAACTCATAGATTCAAAACAAACTAGAAATATCCATTCTTAAAAAGACTTAAAATAATGATTTAAAAGTCAGTTCTATATCCCTGAACAAAGGTTTTAAGAATGGGTGACAAAATTCTTGGTTATGTTGTTTATTGTTGTTGTTAAGTCATTTCAGTACTGTTTGACTCTCCACAACCCCATTTGGGATTTTCTTGGCAAAGATACTGGAGTGTTTTGCCGTTTTCTTCTCCAGTTCATTTTACAGATGAGAAAACTGAGAAAACAGGGTTAAGTGACTTGTGCAGCATCACACAGCTAGTAAGCATCAGAGACTATATTTGAACTCAAGAAGATGAGTCTTCCTGACTCAAGGCCTGGCACTCTATTTGCTGTACCACCTAGCTACCCATAGGTAATTTGAACAATAAGTAGAGGTTTATATGGGAGAAGTACTTTTTTTCACACTCTCTTTCCCATTGACCAATATATTTATTAGAGCTTAATCCTGAACAAGAGAGATGGAGTATTGTACTAGATAGAGAACTGACTTTGGAATTAGGAAGACCTGGTTCAAGTCCTTCTTTGGATGTATAATGGCTGTGTGACCCTGGCAAGTCAATTAGCTTCTCAGTGGCATGCCCAACTCTCTTATTACCTGTGGAACTACCCAGTTATGGGAGTGGGGGTGGGGAAAGGGGGAAGAAAGCTAGTGAAAATGCAAGCTGAAAGGAGGCCAGTGTCATTGGAATGTTTAGTACATGGAGGACAGTAAAGTGTAAGAAGACTAAAAAAGCAGGGAGAGGACAAGTTATGAGGAGCTTTCAAAATCAAACAGAATCCTTTATATTTGATCCTGGAGGTGACAGGTGGGTACTGGGGTTTATTGAATAGGTGATGACCTGGGTTTTAGAAAAAAATTAATCTGACAGCTGAGTGTAATATGGACTGGATTGGGCAATGACTAGAAGCAAGGAAACCAATCGAAAATCTATTGAAATGATCTAGGTGTGAAAGGATGAGGACCTAAGCCTGAATGGTACCAGGGTCAGAGGAGAAAGGGGAGCATATAAGACAGATGAAGGTAAAATCAACAGAACTTGGTAACAGATTGGATAAGGAGAGTGGTGGGGTGCATGTCTGTGAGTGAGTGTGTGTGTGTGTGTGTGTGTAGAGTGAGAAGTCAAAGATGACCTTGGACTGAGAGGCTGGATGTCTAAGAGGATAGTGGTACCCTCAATAAAGAGGCAAGTTAAGAAGTAGAACATTTTTGAGGAAAAATAATAAGTTGTTGATGTTGTTCCATCTTGTCTGACTCTCTGTGACACCCTTTTGGGTTTTCTTGGCAAGGATACTAGAGAGGTTTGATATTTCCTTCTCTAACTCATTTTATAGATGAGGAACTGAGGCAAACAGGGTTAAGTGATTTGCCCAGGGCCACATAGCTTGTAAATGTCTAAGACTGGATTTGAATTCAGCTCCTTTTGACTACAGAACCCATGCTGTATCCACTGTGCCGCCTAGCTGCCCTAAGTTGTGGGTAGTTGCATTTAAAATATCTGTGGAGGGCACAGTGAATAAAACACCAGTCCAGGAGTCAGGAAGACCTGAGTTCACATCTGGCTTCAGACACCTGATACCTACTAGCTGTGTGACATTGGGCAAGTCACTTAACCCCTATTGCCTTGCCTCCCCTATCCAAAAATAAACAAATAAATAAATAAATAAATAAATAAATAAATAAATAAATAAATAAATAAATAAATAAATAAATATATATATCTGTAGAACATCTCATTCAAACATCTAATGGGCATTTGGAAAGGAGAGGCTGGAGTTCAGGAAAGAAGTTAGGCCTGGATAAATCAAGACAGAAATTCCTAAACAAAAAGAAAAGGAACTTTTAGAATTTTAATGTTCACAGAAACATTATTTAAGCCTTTTCTATTTTATAGGGTCTGTCATTTAGATATTAATCAACTTTAGTTGTGGTGTGTATGTTAAGGTTAAATTACATTAAGGATAAGTTCAGAGGCATAGCTATGTGGAAGATTTCTATCTAGATAGGGTATACAAGAAGAAACCTTCTCATTTCTTCCAACCAAAAGGAAAGATGAAGGAAAGATAATTGTATTATTTGCTGAAATTGAGAAAAAGAGATGGCTCTACAGGCCAAATGATATTTCTTTACATACCAAACAGCTTGGATGGAAGATTCAGGCATATGGGTAAGATTCTGGGACTAAGGGAAGAATTAGCCTGCTTTCCTAGGAAAGGATGAAGGGTTTTGCTGAGCTGAAGGTAGTGAAGACTGGACTGACAGGACTTTGATGTTTAGTCAAGTGAAGAAGAGTGGCAAAGAACTTTGAAGTTGTGTCCACTCAGTAGAACATAAGGTCCCCAAGATCCGAGATTGCATTGTTTTGTCATTCTAACTCCAATGCCTAATGGAGTGGTTTGAATATAGATGATTAGTAAATGATCAATAAACTGAATTGAATTCAAGTGTAGAAAAGGTTCTAGAATCATGTAAATATAATACAAGAAGACCAATAATGAGTACCTTGTTACCCTCTGTCCTGAGATGTTAATTTTGTGAATGAAATGTTTCTTCTTATAGACCTGGATCTGAATGTCAAGGGCTGGCTACAACTATTGGTTAGAACAGATAGATCATTGTTTTGGAGCACCAGAAATTAGCCGACCAGCAGGTTTTCCTAGGAGAAAACTCATGCCCTAGGAGATCTTCTGCATTTGAATGGTTCCTCTTCCCACCATTATATTGTTGTTGTTTTTTTTTTTTTGAGAGAGCAAATAGTTTGCTTTAATCTACATTCAGACTCTGAGAGATCTCTTTCCATTATGAGTCATCTGGAGTTGTTTTATAACCTTGCATTGCAGAGAGGACCCCAGTCCATCAGAGTTAGTCACACATACAATGTGTCTGTAATTATGTACAAAGTTCTTCTGGTTCTGCTCTCCTCATTCAGCATCAGTTTATATAAGTCTATCCAGGTTATTATGAAGTTTGTCTGCTTCTCATTTCTTTTTTTCTTTTTTCTTTTTTTATTAATTTGTTTGTTTACCATATTGTTTCTTAACCAACATCTTCTTTATCATCACACAAATTCCATATTGTAAAATCATAGCCATTTTACAAGATCATTATGCATAATAGAGCCAATTTTTGCTTTGGTTATACTAAGGTCCTGCTGCCTAGCTCTACAGATATGACATCTAGAAATTTTGAGTACCTGCAGCACTCAATGTAATGTTCTCAGGTTTCATTCATATCTGCCAAATTTCCCTGAACATTGTGCTCATTTGATAACTTACCCTAGTGTTTAATAATCCTTGCCATTATCCAGACTCTCCATCCCATTCTCCTGTCTTGGTTAATAAAGGATACAGGTACAATATGCCAAGAGCTGAGGATTAAAACACACACACACACACAAATGAAACACATTCTATCCTCAAGGAGCATACTTTCTACCTAGTTGTTTTGTCTGCCTTTTCTCTTGCTGCTATTTCAACTTGTTCTTTCTTGTTTTGTCATTTTCCATGGAAAGATTACCAGACCTTCTAGTGAGAATGAAATCACTTAGTATGAGATAGAATAAGACTATAACGTACCAAAATTATAATAAGTACCTGGTTTGGACATGGAGAATCGGGGAACATGTTTTTTGACTCTGCCACATAATAACTGTGATATTCAAGAATGTGCCAGAGCCAGCTCAAACAAAATAAGAGAGTCAGTTGTTAAATTTCCAATTTGAACATTTTGATCTTGGAAATAGATAAATTTGGAACTCAAATTTTTACAAAAATGAATATTGAAAACTATCCTTACATATAACTGGAAAATAGTATTAAGGGAAAAGAATATATTATGTGAGTGTTTTTTTTAAAGATCTCGTTGTTAAACATTTACAATAACACCACTGGATCTTGAGGAATTGACTTCACTAATCTGAGACATAGTTTGATCTTTTGTGAAGTGAGATTTTGAACTAGCTGATCTCTAAAGTATCTTATCGGCCTAATAATTAGGAATTAGTGGCTGTGCTAGGACTGTAATATTACTTCATAGGACAATGAGACCTACTAACCTTCCTTTCTGTTTCTTCTTTATGGTGTGGAGTGAGGCAGAGATTTGGTTATTAGCAGGTTAATTGGAACACTATAGAAAACCTTTACTTTAGGCTTCTATGTAAATTTTTAATTCATTGAATTATATGGGCAAACTATCTATACAGTTACCTGGATAGTAGAGTGATTGCCAGATCTCCATGACACTTCCCTCTGTATGAATGAGTCAGAGGAACAAGGTTCAGGTTCCAGTATTGGCAATTACTAGGTGTCAAGTCACTTAACTTCTTAGGTTTCACATCTATAAAATGGATATGCTACTTCTTCTATCATCACAAAGAGTTGTTGGGAGATCAAATGAGATAAAAATATAGTGTTTGTAGTCAGGAGTAGAACATAAGCTACATAATTTTACTATAACAGGTGAAAGCTCCTTGAGAAATTTAAAACACTAGACAAATGTCATCTACATAAGCATCAGCATCACTGCTATTATAAAAACCAAAACACCCCATATTTAATTACCAAGGAGTTTGAGCACCATCTCCCAAACAGGCTGTCTCCTGTGTGTTGTACCAACTAAATTATAAATTAGCCTAGAACTCCAATGATCCCTGGTTCACCTTGTGCTGTTAATAGAAAACATGATCCTTGGCAGTCATGAAGGCTGGCCCCACTGCAGAGAATTTCTCATTTTTAACCTTAACTCCATACTTTCTCTGCTCTGTCTTTGGAAGTGTTTTGGAAATCTGCAATTGTCCCAAACATCATTTTCCCTTCTTATTAAAAAACAGGCATTTCTTACTCTCTTATTTCTGCTAGAAGGTATGAACAAGCTGGGTAAAGCCCAAAAGAACAATGCAAAGGCCTCTCATTTCCTTTTTGATGTGTCTGCACTCCCCTCCCCACCAGACCACTACCTTCCATGCAGTGAGTTCATATCTTGAGGCATCTCTCACTTTGTTACACACACAGAACTTGTTATGATTTAAATAGGCGTTTGTGACAAAGCCACTAGGAGAGACTAACTTGACTGTAAAGGTTTATGTCGAGCAAAGAGGACAGGATGAGGGTAATTTATATACCACCAGTTACATATTTTGGACAAGATGGAAGATGGGAAGAGCACAATCAATATACTGTATAATTGTTGATTAATAGTAGTGGTAGTGTTAATTATATTCCTGTGATAGTCAGGAGAATTGTATTCCCCTGGAGAAGGCTGCTCCGGAGTTATTTCATCTGCTATCTATATTGGTACTATAAAATAAGAAGTATAGGGTATAAAAATGAGAAAATCATTATTTAATCTCAGAGGTTTGTTGTTTCTTTTCCTTTTTATTTTTTATTTTAAAATTTAATGCCACTGAAAAGAATGAAAATACTATGTTTGGAAAGGGAGTTATCTCTGTTCCTTATTGGCCAACATCTTGGGGAGCAGTGTGAAGGGCTTTCTCCTCACAGGACACTCTTGCCTTATACAAGATGCCCCAAAGTTTTAGTTAAGTTTTTGGCTGTGAAAGCTGCAAACTGCTCCAAGGCTTCTGGGACTCTCTGGATTCTCCTTTCCACCTCATATTCCCATGAAAACATGGGAAAAATACAAATGTGAAGAGTGACTAACGTGGCATCAGTCAGAAGCTAAGTCTAGTTGGTTCTCAACCCAGTCAAGATGAGCTTTCTTATTCCCCTACTAAGAGGTTAGAGTCTATGTGGTTTAAAATCTGCCTTCATTTCTCCATGAACACATTCCCAAATTCAAAGATCCATTATTTCAGAGAAAGTTGATTGCGTAATGAAGGCTCTGAATGAAGCAAGAAGAAATGAAAATGTATTTTTAAATACTTACTAAGTGCTAAGCACGAGCTTACAAATAGAAAAGTAAAATTGTCCCTAATTTAAAGGAGCTCACATTCTAATGAGGGGAGACCAACATAGGGAAAGGTTAGATACAAGTCAGATGGAAAGGTCCCCTGGTCCTTATGTTACAACAGCAATGCAGATGCTAATGACCCTTCTGTAATGATGTCTAGTGATAAAACATCAGTTTCTGATGTTGAACCACTGGACTTTGGTGGGGCAGACAGGTGGCACAGTGAATAGAGTACCTGGTCTAAAGTCAGGAAGACTCATCTCCCTGAATTCAAATCTGACCTCAGATACTTACTAGTTGTGTGGCCTTGGGCAAGTCACTTAACCCTGTTTGCCTCAGTTCCTCATCTATAAAATGAGCTGGAGGAGGAAATGACAAACCACTCCAGCATCTCGGTCAAGAAAACCCCCAAAATAGGGTCACAAAATGTCGAATATGAGTGAAAAACAACCAAACAACAACATCAAAGACTTTGGTGGTGAGAATTTCCTTTTCTTGGTCTTCAGTACCAGTGGCTATAGCACAGGCAAGAGTGGTTGCCAGGGGGCATCTCCATAGTCAGTCAAAGCATTTATTAAGCACCTACTATATGCCAAGTACCGTTCTAATTATAAGCCCTACAAAGGATTAGGAAATCATATATTGATTGGACAGGTTGAAGGAACTGAAAAGAAGAAAGGCATTATAACATGATAGTTATCTTCAAACATTTGAAATGTTATAAGATTGTTTTCCTTCAGTTCAACATTTATTAAGAGAAAACTGCTGTGCTAAGTACTAAAGGGGATAACAAACCTTAATAAAACATAGTTTCTGCTCCTAGAAAGTTAATAATAATAATACAAAAGTATGTGAATATGCATGACTGAACTACAAAGAGAATGCTATGGGAGCTCAAAGGAGAGATAGATCACATCCAATTAGAGAGGTCAGAAAAGTCTACATGGAGGAGGAGGTGACATCTCAGTTGCCCCATGAAGTATAGACAGGGCTTCGATAGATGTGGAGGTAATTTCTGAGGGCAGGGAATAAGATGTGAGAAATGGCAGATGGGAAAAAAATAAGACATGTTTAGGAACAGCAAGTTTCAGATTTGGTTTGAATGTTGAGTATTCAAAGGCAAATAGCATGAAATAAGGCAGGAAAAGGAATCTGGGAGTTAGGTTGTAAAGAGTCTGGAAAGATGAGCTAAGAAATTAGTACTCTGTCAATAAGAAGAGAGGCTATTAAAGCTTTTTTTTTTTAATAGGAAAGTCAGGCTATCACAATATTAAAAAAAAAAAAAGATGTATCTAGAGGCAGTGTTTGTAACTAGAGACAGGATGAAGACAATTGCAGTAGTCCAGGCTCAAAGTCCTGAGGACCTGAACTAGAGTTTTGGCAAAGAGAGTTGAAAAAAGATTAATATTGGCGATTTTGAGGATAGAATTGAAAAGCTTTGGAGACTGAGTGAATTAAAGAAAACTCTGAGGTTATGAGCATAGGTTATTGGAAAAATAACATAGGAATGGGAATTAAGAGCAGTAGGGAATTTTAGGGGAGGGAGAAATTCTGGGGAAAAGGTTTGTGGATCCCAATTTTAGAGTTCACATGAAAGAGTAATTAGATGTATTTGGTATAGCTTCAGAAGTTAGATTAGGATCTGTTAGAGGAAAGTTAAAATTTACAAGGAGGTTAGTTTGAGCTCAACATAAGAAATAGTATTTTTACTTCCTTGTTTTCTAGCAAGGCAATCAGGATTAAGTGGCTTACCCAAGGTAACCTAGCTAATAAGTGTCTGAGGCTGGATTTGAATTCAGGTCCTCCTGATTCCAGGGCCAGTGCTTTATCCATTGAGCCATCTAGCTGCCCCAGAAACAGATTTTTAAACAATAAATATCATACTTCCCTCCATACCCAAAGAATTAAATAACCTCATGAGTAATAAGCAACATATTATTGGAAGTGCTTATAACAGTCTTCATCCTCATCACTCTTCCCTCCTTGTCACCACTTCCACCTCCATCCCAATTTACTCTGTCTAATAGGATGGGAACATGGCTTGAACTTGTAGGTGAGGAGAGAAAAAGTATAGGGATGGAGGGGTGAACTATAAGGTTTCATGTACTGAGAAAGGACACCGAAAGAGGCTGGAGACATAAAAGGAAGTGATATAGATCAAGCAGTAAATCATGAACAGTTTAAGGACAAGGAGAAAGAATGGAAGGTGTAGGAGAAATCTTTCTATCTGCCTGACCCTATCTTGGAGTTTGCTCCATTATTGCATCACTACTTGTGATGATCAGGGTGGAAGGTTCTTATAAGTATATACCTAGCTAATGAGCCAGCCATAGCAGGATGCAGTCAGAAGGGAAGAGTGAATGTCCAAATCAGGGGCAAAATAATAGATGAGGAAAAGTATCAAAAGAAGCACCCATGTCACTAAGTTCTGATTTCTATTGACTGCTTGGTCTTTATCTATCAGGAATCTGAGAATGGAGTAGCACCCATCAGCTTGAGGTAGAAACAGTTGTTAGGCAAGTACAAGTACAAATACAGCAATTATGCTCTAGGTTTGATTCATTAAAGGCTGTCCAGGTCTGGGAGGAGCCCTAGATATGCAATTGTCAGGGCAATTGTTTTAACATATTGAATTTTATTAACTTTGCTTCCATGGGTATGAGTAAAAACTAGTTATAGTTAAATCAAGCTTGCATGATCAATGACATTATGCTCTGTGCTATGCTAGTTTGATTTCATTGAAACAAAGGATGGAGTTTTCCTAGTGAGTAGAGGCTGAGCCAAGAGATTCATTGAAAAAATCTATGCAGACCATATTTTAACACTAAAGAGATGAACTACCGTCTCCCCAAAAAGGTAGAGTTACAAAATTGAGATAGTTGATCCTCTGAGAAAGATAGAGGTTTTTTTTTTTATTTTGTTTTGCTTTGTTTGTTTTCCTTTGTACTCTCTGATGTTGTGTTGCATATAGTTTGTAAAGATGAGTATGAGACTTCCCCAAATGGTCCTCATTATTCACTGGAATCAGGCCAGCAATACCCTCTAGTGGTTATATGTCCTTTAGCCTGGGCTAAATTAACTCTAAGGTCCTTCTTAATTTTCATATTCTGTGGTTATCAGGATGACTGAGAAGACAGGGCAGGCTAATGTTCTTGAGAACAGTGATTCCACTTTACCTTTTTATATCCATTGCTTACCTAATGTCTTTTTTTTTCTTTTTGTTTTTTGGCGGGCAATTGGGGTTAAGTGACTTGCCCAAAGTTACATAGCTAGTAAGTGTTAAGTATCTGAAGCCAGATTTGAACTTAGGTCCTACTCACTCCAGGGCCAGTGCTCTATTCACTGTGCCACCTAGCCAACCCTTGCCTAATGTCTTGAAATAGTAGCCATTAAAATAAGTTTGTTAAAAGAATAAATGGATGAATAAGTTCTAAGTAAAAAAAAAATACTCTCCTGTGTTTAATTATCCCAAGTAGGTATAGAGGAGAGGAAGATAGAAGAGAAATCAAGGTAGATCAGAAGCTGAAACTGCCGGAAATGAAATGGCCTCCTTCTGGGGCAGTGAAATCAGACAGCATTCCTGGATCATGCTTTTGAAATGGTTTCAGCTCCTTTTTCTTTATCTTTTAATTTTTTTTTTTTAAGAATCCCCATTCACACTCAACACAGACCTTCGACTATACTGACAAAGCTTTAAAAAATGATGCATTTACTCAATCCAGTCAGCAGTCTCTGGAGCCAGAGCCTCAGCTTTCGTGATGTGTTGCAGCTGGTTTCGGGTATGCGTTGAAAGCTTCAAGCTTTGGCACGACCAAGCATTAACTCAGCATTAAGCAGACGCCTTGACACTTGAGACTCCAAACTTGGAAGGATTAAATACACATTTTAAATATCTCAAAATTTCCTTGCAATAGGAAAAGAGTAAGTGAAAAGGGAAAGGGAAAAAGAGGAGAGACAGACAGACAGAGACAAAGAGAGAGAAAGACAGTGAGAGAGAGACAGAGACAGAGACAGAGAGACAGAGAGAGAGAGACAGAGACTGAGACAGACATAGACACAGAGACAGACTAGGTAGAGCAGGTAATAATTTTTTATATTTTTAGAGACAAATACACAGAAATCCTTACTGTGACTTGTTCAAGATCATAAAGCTAGCACTTAGTGATGTAGCCAGAACTCAAATATTTGCTGCATTATTTTCTGAGTATTAGCCCAAACTATGAGCACCGACATTTTAAGGAGCTTGTGAACAAATAATCAGCCTAGCACATTATTTCTTTAATATGCTTTGAATGCTCTAAAAAACATTAAGCACAAGTAAGCATATATCTTATATGTGACAGTGTTTAAAGGCCATGGATTTAAAAGGTCATTACTATGGCCTGCTAAGACTTAGTACTAAGAAGCACAGCTGAATTCAACTAAGAATGTTTTTAGTCAAAGAGTGTTTGGACTTAGAGCTCATAGGATGATAGATTTCAGGCTGGAAGCAAAGGTAGTGACCATCTACTTTAACCCCGGGTCTTCATAGAAAAGGAAACTTAGGGGCAAGTAGGTAGCATAATGGATCAAACATTGGACTTGGAATCAGCAAGAGTTTTCTTCATGAAATCAAATCCAGCTTCAGACACTAGCTGTGTGACCCTGGGCAAGTCACTTTACCTTGTTTGTCTCCATTACTTCTCTTTAAAATGAGTTGGAAAAGAAAAGGCAAACCACTCCAGCATCTTTGCCAAGAAAATCCCAAATGGGGTCACAGAGAATCAGACAGGACTGAAACGACTGACCAGCAACAATGCTGTGCTCCCTCCTGCCAGTTAGAAGACCTGAAATTAAATCCCAGCTCTGCTCTTTGCCTCTCATAGGACTCTGAGAAGGTAGGTAAGCCACTGAGCTTTGTCACTGGTTTTTACCAGTGACAGTGTTGGACTGAATGATCTCTTAGGTAACTAACTAATGTCTAATCAGTTACCTAACTAATTAGGTAACTCTAATGTCCTAATTAGACATGAGATTACAGGCGAATCATTTTATTTCTCTGTACCCTGGTTTCTTCAAATATAAAATGAAAAAGTTGGATGAACTGATCTTTGAGGTTCCTTTTAGCATAAAATTTTTGATTCTATGAACTGTTTTCAAAATGCTGGGCTAACTGATTTCATCTTATTACTTTCCCCACCTTGCTGTATACTCTCCCCACCCAGTTATATAAATAGACTAAAATAGATATTGGAATTTTGACACACATATGGGGCTGGTAGAAACAGTTTATAGCATATTCATTGTAGCCACAGACCATTTCTTGGCCCCAAAGATCCAGGTGAGAACCAGAAAATTCTGAGCAATTTCTAAAATGGAATCCAGGTTGATTTCCCATTTCTATTAAAATCTTGGCCATTGCCCATCTGCAGTGTCTGTTGAAGACCTGTACCTGTGCATGTATACACACACATGCTGGATATACATGCTAACACATGGATAGATAGATGCATACATGGAGACATATGCATATGTATCAATAGGCATTAGACATTCAGTGGGCATATATTATATTTTGTACGTTTGTTTTGTATGTCTTCAGAACATGATGCAGACAATGACCTGAGATCAGATTTTAATATGAATTGGAGATCAACCTCTATTCCAATTTGAAAATTATTCAGAACATTCAGTGATCCCAAGCTACTCACTATGGTAGAGGGATCTTCTTCTTCCTCCTCTTCCTCCTCCTCCTTTTTCTTCTCCTTCTCCACCCCCTGCCCCCCAAAATCCCACCATCAGAAGTAATAGAATTCTAGGTGATGAGGTGACCAAAAGTGGTGGGTAAAAGCAAGCTGTCTTCTTTCTACCTACACATACACAAATATATGTTTATGAGTGTGTGTATACATAAATATAAATATATGAATTATATAGACCTATATCTATCTATAGACATAGAAGATACAGATATAGAAAGATATTCTTCTATAGTCAGACCTTTGAATCATTGGTATAGGAAGATACCACTGAAAAAACTGCCTCTACCAATGCTGTCTTGTAACTGTTTAATTTGTAAATATGTACATATATGCATTATATGATAGTGTACTTATAGATATGTAATGTATGTAGCATAACTATTATGATTGTATATGGTGAATCTCATGCTTAAGGTACATAGTAGTTTGCATAGAACCTAGGCAACTATGTGAAATTTTAATATGTCGTGCACTCACAGATGCCCTTGTTTCTCTCCAAGGATTTGCAGGGACTACAAATTATTCTCTGAGGAGAGGATGTGACAAGGGTTGCTCAGTGAGACTTCAGGTCTGATTGGCTAAAGGACAGAGAAGCCCTTTAGATGCAAAATAGATACATTCCCCACCTTGAAAGGGTTAGGGAGGCATGAATATATCAATTACATATGAAAAGACTAGTGAGACAATGAAGTTGTCTTTAGGACACAGACTGCATTCATACCTTTATTGAAGTATGGGAGGTTAAGCAGGATGGGTTGAAACTGATCAGACTAAGGCATGATGCAAAAGCTTAGTTGGAGAGAGAACTGTGAGTCATGAAAGATTGTTAAATAAGAGAGGCAAGTCCTTTCTCGTGATTTATCTAGAGATGACAAACAACATCAGAGTGGAGGCTCTGAGGGTATCAAAGGGCAGAGGCCTCTGCTGGTCCCAGGCTAAGGGTCTTTGGCCCAGCTGTGCAATCCTTCTGAAAAGAGCACAGTAACTTCTTAGATGAATGAGTACAGTAGCACATAGCCAAGTCAGTGTCTGAGGGTGGAAAATAATATAGCTACTAATCAAAAGGGGTGGTTAGATGGCTCAATGGCTAGAGCTTCATATCAGGAAGGCCTGAATTCAAATGCATCCTCGGACATTGTGTAAGTCACTTAACCTTTATTTGCCTTAATCCACTGGAGAGGGAAATGGCAATGTATCTTTGCCAAGAAAACCCCATGGACAGTACGGTCCTGGGGTCACAAAGGGGCAGACAGGACTAAACATATTATAACTAATCAAAGACCAAACCCAGGATGCTCGGGATACCAGCTTGAAGCCTCAAAGATGCTGTACTCTTTGAAGAGCTCAGGAGCTGAACAACTTCCTTTCCCACATTGATGGCAGCAGCCCAGCTATACCTTGGTCTCCTTGGCAGCTGCTTTCCATCCACAGTGATCTACCTAACCTCATCCAGAAGTTCCTGGGCCTGAGGAGGAGCCAGTGCAGTTGCTGGGATGTGAGTTTGACCCAGGTCAGCAAGCAGATTAGCTGGTCCCACAGACAAAGCAATACACTGCAAGGAGCCAACCTGCCTGAGCAGTGGAGTATCCTGTCTAGCATGTGACATCATACCCTACAGCGAATTGACATTCTTTCCCCCCACCCCTAAACACTAATCTTACCTCCTTCTATCCTGGAAAGAATGTCAGAGACCAACTCTTGGAGGCCTCAGAGAAAAAGCTGTCTAGGTCCTACTTGGCTGTCTAGGGAAATAAACAGTGATTTTTTTTTTTATAGTACTTTTAGGACTAATACATTACCTAACTTCTTCCTGTTGTTGCTTCAAACTGTTCTTCTCATAGAAGTCTTAATTCTGCTCAGGACCAACTCACTCTTCTTTGTCATCTTTGGAAGATGGTGTGGAACAGTAGTAAGTACACGGTATCTGTACTTCAGAAGACCTAAGTTCAAATGCTGCCTCTGATGTTTATTAGCTGTACATGGTTAAATTACCAGGACTTCAGTTACTTCATCTGAAAAATGAGGACATTTGACTTGAAAGCATCTGAGAACCCTTCAGCCCTAAATCTATGGTCCTATAATCTTCTTGCTAGGCTCTCTCCACAGTGGAGGCTCAACTATAAGGGCCAGTCCACTGGGTTCTCCACCTTGGATCTTGAAGATATTCTCCCTTCATTCTTTCCTCAAGATTTAGATATGATCCATACCCTGCCCAGCCTCTGTTCCCCTCTGCTATCTCTCCCGTCTGGTTATCTTGGAATTTGAAATAAAGTAAAGGAAAATGCCTTTGCCCCACTCCTCTAAACCCAGTTTCAGAGAAAAGCGTAATCCAAATGTCATTCCACAAGTGCAAGTACTGCTTATAGTGTACCCTATGCCTCAGACTCCCACAGTGAAGCATGGGTTAGAAGGAATCAGTGTAGCTAGATCTGGTTATGTGAGGTTTCTGTCTCGCTCCTAGTGGTGGTCTCTGCATTCTCTACTGCCACTTCCCAGGCTTCTCTTTCCAGTCTTAAACCCCAAACCAACAATACCAGCCGTTTAGATGAGTGAAGGTTCCTTACTGTAAGTATAGGTCATAGCACATCCTTTATTATCTGAATACTGAAGTGCAGGCTTTTGTCAGATAGTCTTTAGGTGCATGTGGTCTGAACTTTGTTTCTTGTCTAAACATCTCCATTCTATGGGTGGTCCTGTTTTCATGTTCTGGTATTTCAGGTCATTGTCTGAATAGTTGAAAATGTCCATCAAGTTGTCAGGATCAAAGTATACTGCAAAGAATTTTTATACACACACACACTTTATCTGTCTGTATGTATATATGTATGTATGTACATATATATGTTCTTTTTCTTTTTTTCCTATACTTAATGCTATTAATATTCTAACAATGGGCTCTCTAGCCTCCTCCATCCAGGATATCTCCCATTCTAAAGCAGTGGTTCCCATTTTGCCAACAATGGAAGCCATTTGGGTCTACACTTTGGCATTTGAGCAAGGGTTGTAGCCTAAATAGTAGGGACAGGAAGTGCTGTTTCAGAAACACCAAGATATCATACTACTTCCCTTGGAAAATTGGTGGGGATGTGACTGCTGTCTTTTGCAGACTGGATCAGAAAAAGTAGTATAAACTGTCCTGGAAACCTTTTCTCTCTGAAAGATAAACAGTACGCGTGCAGAACTCCCAGGATTGCTGCCCTAAACTCTACACTACTGCAATTCACCCATCCAAAATGACAGGTAAGGGTCTATCTCCACACCAATCCTGATATTACTGTTATGCTACTGTTGGAAATATCGTTTGATTAGGTAACTCTTTCTCCACCTTAAATCTCTTCCTGGAACATAAGTAGGAGGACCTCAGAAAGTCAAGATTCAGTTATAGTGAACAGAATAGAATCTGGCCTTTTAACTTTTCATCACAGCATTTTCTGCTTGTGTAGGTCTGTATAGAAAGGAGCATTAAGACCAAGCCATGTTCCTTCACTCTGCCTCACATGTAGACTCTCTTATAGCAAATATTTTCCAGCTCCACATTTACACTGGCACACACTGACTCACTCTCTTATTTTTCTGAATGCAACCCCTGAAATGCTTTTGCCATAAATTCACTTTGCAACTACACTACATTAAAAAAAAACAACCCACAATTACAATTCAACACAACAACCAGAAAATATTTTCTTTCAGGCTTTTTCACTCACTGAGCTCAGACTGATCTCTCAGTTGAGCAGCACAAAACCTTAGGCTATGTCTTGTGCTCTTACCCAGGTCTAAGGCCTTCACATCTTCCAGGGCCTATCTGAATCTCCTTTTTTCACTATTAGTGCTCAGCTCCTGAGAGCAAGCTTATATTCCTTTCAGATTCATTTCACTATTATGTGAGGAGATACTGCTTGTCATCTTCCATAATTCTCCTTTATTCTTTTATTTTTTTGCATTTGAGCAGCACATTTTGCCCTTGCCTATCATATCTTTAAATAGAGAGGAAGTGTTTGCTAGCAGTTACTTGGGTTTTTCTGTCTTTTATTGTTCTGATTGTTTTATACTCATTAAACATTGCCAAAAAGTTATGATAGAAATCCAGTGTCTTTAGTTTAGTTTTTTTGTTTGTTTATTTTGTTTTGAGTTGATGTGTTCTTTAAGCAGAGAGAGCTGGAGCTCTTGTCATTGAAATCAGTGTCTTCCATTGGACTTTATCCTTCTGATATGGTGTTGATTTTGACCTCCTTTCTAGCCAGTTGTTAATATTGTTACATACAAAGAACCAATTCTATTCTGCAATGAGTTTCAGACTTGTTACTAGTTGTTTCCTTTCTGTTAAAAGATAACCTATTTTATTTATTTTAAAATTTATGTTCAGGGCTCCTCATATTCATTACCTTCTGACCCATCTTAAAGAAATTGTTCATTATATATAAGCATAATACTTACTTATATAGAACTTTGTATAACTTTAACCGGATATATACAATAAATTTGAAATAATGAAGAAAGGGAACGAACGAGAATTAGTTAATAATCTATGTGGTCTGCATATATCTTTAGCCTTTTTTTCCTTTTAGGCCCCAGCAAATGTTTTCCCAGCAGGTTTTTTGCCCCCTCCCCACTTCATGCTCTATGATAACTTTTCCCTTGAGGACACCAAGTGTTAGGGTTCTACTTTTAGGGTTTCCATTTTAAGCTACTATTTTCTCTCCCCTTCTCATTCATATTTCCTTTCTCCAATTCAATCTAACCACAACATCTTTCCTTCTCTTGTTCTCTACTGCCACCCATACTCTAACAAAAGAATAAGTATTTATTATTCCTATATAAGCAAGTCAAGGTATTATTAGCACTAGCAGACAGCTGTGTGAACCAGTACCTGGAGTCTAGGGAGAACAATTGAACTCCTTTTGCCCATATCCTCTGTCTATGATACCGATTATCATGGCATATATTGACTTATCTCAGAAAATCTTTTTTAAAAGGTCTTTATGGGATTCTTATGTCTTCAATTTCTGCACTATTTGTATATGAACCACAGTCATCTTTTTATGCTCCTTTTTGAAATTGTGTGGACTAACAGACAAGATGACCAAATGTCCCAGGAAATGACATTTTTGGGAGGTTTTGGGGGTACACTTTGAAACCCACTTTTATTCTCGTCTCTAAGGAATACTCCTGGGCTACCTGCCTAGGAGGTACATGCAATTTATTCTGTTTTCAATTCATTAATAGGAAGGATATAATAACAATGTTAATAATAATACCTAGCATTTCTATAGCTCTTTAAGGTTTGCAAGGCACTTTACATACATTCTCTCATTTAATCTTGATAACACACCTGTGAAACAGATGCTATTATACTGATTTTGCAGTGTTAGATATGAGAACAAACCTGAAATAGTTTTAGAAAGAATTTTACTATGTCATTCAGCAAAGGAGAGCACCAGAAAACAGTCTGGCTCCCTTCCTGAGTCTTTTTGTGAGGTTACATTATATAGCGTACAGACAATGATGTAAGGACATTTTCTGATTGACTGTGTTGCAGTCAAAATTAAGGTAAACTGAGGCACAAAACTTCAAGCATGATCAATTCATTAGTAAAGTGAAAATTTACAGTAAATTGTATCTTCCTTAGAAAAGTTCAGGTCATTAGGTGAGACAAGCTAGTTTGTGGTCAGTAGGCTATTTCTAGAGCAGGGAAGTTTGAAATATATACAAGCAGGTAAACATAAACATTCAGATGTGAGGAACTGAAAACATAACCCAAGTGGGATCTAAGCATTCCCCAAAGCATCTCTGAGGTCAGCCTCACTTCTGCTGTAAGCTTTTGTATGATACTTTTCTAGCCACACAAAGCTAAGTTAAAATAATATAATAAAGTTTTCTGAACAATATATTAAAATATTTTCCCACAACAAATAAGGAAACTGAGGCTTAGAAAAGTTAAGCAGGGGCAGCTAGATGGTGCAGTGAATAGAGCACTGGCTCTGAAAAGTCAGGAGGACCTGAGTTCAAATCCAGCCTCAGACACTTAACACTTACTAGCTGTGTGACCTTGGGCAAGTTACTTGACCCCAATTGCTCTGCCTTCCCCATTCCAAAAAACCAAAACCCAAAGCAAAAACAAACAAACAAAAAATTACTAAAGAAAAGTTAAGCAACTTGCCCAGGGTCACATCCAATTAATTATCTGGAGTAGTATTTGAACTTAGATCTTCCTTACTGTATGTCCAGCCCTCTAAGGCCTAGCAAGGTAAATATGGGATACAGCTCCTTCAGTATAAATTTATGGACCATTTCACAATGATTGAATATCAGAGCGGTTAAATAATTGGATATCCAATTGTCTAAGAACTCAGTCATTCAACAGACATTTTTAAAGCACCTATTCTATATCAGGTACCATGCGAAACATTGGCAATAGAAAGGAACATAAAAGACAGCACCTGATTTCGAGGAACTCACAGTCTAATGGGTTAGCCAACATGGAAATAACTATGTATGAACAAGTTATATATAAAATAAATTTGAAATAATCAAGAGTGGGAAAGCACTAGACTTAATTAATCTATGATTCTTAGCACGAACACCTTTTCTACAATCTGCTACCAGCCATGAGGAAATGGAAGGGGACACACCAGATTGAGGATCATTTTGTATATTGATCCATTTCATGGGTCACTAAGGTGGGGACGTGGTAGATCATCACCCAGTGCCAATACGTTAAGTATGATGATTCTTCCTGAGCTTTGCTAGATTCATCATTGAAGAGTATACATTGTCTGTCTATTACCCGGCTCATCATATTAAAAGCCTTTCTAGCTTGGAAGTACTTTTGAAGCTTATATGCAACTGGTATGGCCTTTGAGGTTATAAGGTCACTTTAGTCTAATCACTTGTTAGACTAAGATTTTCATGTAGAATATTATATTAACAACAACAACAACCCTGAGACTGAGAGGTTATGGTCTCAAAATATTTTCATGAGGAGGTGCTAATTTCCATAGATACCTAAAATACAAGGCACAATTATTTTACTTGCTTTACCAATCAGAGACATGTGACAATTTTGTAGCCTTAGCTGGAGCTTGAACAAGTCAGGAAAGCACAGGAGTCCTTTGAATTAAGTTGCAATTAGTTCATTCAACATGAATCAGAAGCTTTAAAATGTTAGCTGCTAGTAATATTTCACTAAGGAACAGTTCTGGTTTTCAAGAAATTTAACTCTCCAATAAATAGTTAATGGGTTAAGGTGGCTTCTTCTGCCTCTCTTGCTTCTCTGCTTTTCAATAAATAAGGAAATGCTTTGAATAAAAAAATAGTGAAAGGCATTTAGTGAAGTTCAAGCTACCATGGCTACCATGGAGACTGACCTGAAAAATCAAAGTCTCCTACTAAAGAAAAAGAACATTGAATGCCAGATAGAGATTTCACCTTAAATTCTCTAGCTCATGAGACTCCCTTTGTCTCTGAGGAAGATCAGTTTTAGGGGCAAGAAGTGAAAGCAGGGCATCCTCTCCATTCAATGCCTGCCATCTCTTGAAGAAGGGCATCTGCATTAATACTGATTGTTCTTTCTGTGGAAGTGGGCTAGTGTATCAAACAATGCAGAAGAAACCATCTGATTGCTTAGTCAACAACAAACAAAAGAATTTGACTGATTTTTTCTTTCCTTTCTAAATAGGTCTCCAGATTGTTTGGGTGTTTTGTGGACATAGACTCAGATCCACATTTCTTCTTACCTGAATCTGGCAGAGCCCCAAGGTAAAACCCTTTAAGGATCAGTCTCAGCATGACTAGAATTTGAACCAGTGGCTATTGTCATCCAACAATGGCAGCCAGGGAAATGTGATATATACCTCTTGCTTAATCTTGAAGTCCCCTTTCTTCTGCCTGTATATCTTAATGAACTTTGACAGTCTTCACCATCCAGGACCATCTATTTAGGGTTATAGTTTGCATGGAGCATATTCCTTTCTCTGGCTACAGAACAGAAAGAAGATACCAGATATTTGAAGGCCAAAATGTGATAAAAGAGGAAATAGAAGGTTTGGGAGAATCAGCTATCTAGATGGATCTTTCTTTTCTATTGAAATCACAGAAAGATTGTTCCCCTCTCCATTTCTCTGACAGTCTAGGCAAAAAATTGAAGTTATTTATACAAGGCCTGGTTCCTACCCATATGTGAGCTTATAATCTGAAGACGTCTTAACACTCACATTGTGATCCATTACTTAAAATCTGAGGACCCAATCTGCAGCAGATTTAGGACACAATCCATCCCTGAAAAAATCAAGCACCATAACATCAAATACAAGGGATGCCTTTGACTGAGGACACTCTGGGAAACAATTTTCCACTGCACGCTAGCATATCTGCAATCAAACAACTGTGTGTATTTCTCTGATTTTTTTTTTAATTTCCTACTTCTTTTTCTCCCCTCTCCCTTTCAGTATCCCTCCCTCCCCTGTCCCCCCAAACACTTTTTTCTCTCTGTGAGGAGATGGGAGCCGAAAGGAAATTGATGCAGTGGCGGTTTTAATATGACATTTGAAAAGTGACTTTTTGATTTTCAATTAACCTTGCACAAAGAGGAAATATTGAAATTCACCCCTTTGTTCTTGGCTGGATGTGCAGGCCTGTTAGTTGGCGTGCTGAAGGGAATCGGGATGGAGTAGGAAAGGGAGGGGAAGAGAGAGGAGAGGAGAAGAAAGGAGTGTCTAGGGGAACAGAAGAAAAGGGAGTCTAAGAGAGGAGAGGGAAAGAGAGTCGACAAGAGGAGAGGAGGGGGGAGGGGAAGACGAGAGGAGGGGAGGGAAGCTGGCACCTCCACGGAACACTCTACCTCTATTTGCACAAAATGAGACAAGACTAGCCTGTAGTAATTACTCTCAGAAGGGGGAAACAGGTAGGAGAGAGAATGCGCTTGTCATTTGTTTGACTTAATTGTATGCTTTTACGAGCCGTCTGGCTGGAAGGATTAAAGTTACTTTTAATAACACTTCCTTTCAGAAAGAATTTGATTTGAAATTTCCCAGCAGGGCCCCATGGTTATCAGCAGGACCCCTTCCACACTGCTGTGCCCACCTTCCTCACTCCACCCCCCAGCCCTCTCCCCTTGCCTTTTCTGAAAGCAGCATTGTTCGTTTTATACTAGAAAGGGATGCGTTACTACATAATGCCAGAGTTAACTCCATATGTCTTCCCTACTCTCCTTCATTCCTGATTCCTTATATAAGAAATACTAAAGGTAGAGGGGTGGGTGGGGGTGGTTCTGAAGAGGGAGCTGGGATAGGTAATAAAGTAGCTAGATACAGCTGATCTCATTAAACTAGTGTATGGAGGCCAGCAGGAAGACAGCGAAAAGGTTCAATAAACACACAGCATATTATCAAAACCCATTCTCGTCCCTCTGATAGACACTTTCTCTCCCCACTTCTCTCTTCATGTATCTATGTCACTCTCTCTTGCTTTCTCTTTTCTCTCCTTCTCCCTTCCCTTCTTTCTTTGATATCTTCCCTCCCCCCCCAACTCCCCTTACTTAGATTGGCAGAAATCTAACAACCTGGTGCTACTATTGATTTCAGTCAGTATGAGAGTGTGACTCGTGTGTGTGCATGTGTGTGTGCGCGTGTGTGTGTGTGTGTGTGTGTGTGTGTTCCCGTGTGTGACCTTGTGAAGCTGCTGTTGGGGGTAAGGGGGAGAAGAAGCAGAGCATCCTCTCCCTGGGCAGCAGTCATTAATGCCAAGCAGCGTGAGGGGAAGCAGCATCCCTTCATCCCTAGATGGCAGCAGCTTTCTAAAGCAGACACAGCCCTCAGCGCTTGCAGAAGCTGTTTTCCCAAACAGATTGCCATGGGATACGGTGACTAAACATCCGAGTGGTTCCCCAGAGCTCGGGTCGATTGGAGGAGCAAGCTGGACAGACACAGCTGGCAGGGTCTTTGGGGTCAGCTCCTCCAGCTCTGAGCACAGCATCCCCTCTTCTCCCACAAAGGCCTTCAGCCTTGGCCTGAAAAGAGTATTCAGTTGATCAGTGATTTCATCATGGTAACAACAAACGGGTCTATCCTCAGGCAGGGATTCCTATAGAACACATGGCAGAAACACATGTATTTTCACATACACAAACACCCAGCACATATACACACACTGGAACGTCATTCGTTTCCTACTACCCCACACAAGTTCTATTCTATACAAAGACACAATGGGGCCTTAATAGAGGTCACCAGGAGACTGACAGCTTTACTTCCTACTCTGTCAAAAATTAAAGAATACCTTTTCCCTTCCTGGATCTCAGCATCTCCATCTGTAAAATGGGACCTACAACATATTTAATCTCCATGATATTTCAGGAGGCTATATGATTGCCAGTAAAAAATAAAACAAGGAGAAATCCATTTAGGGGGGTATTTCTGCTGCATTTGACTAGGAATTGGGATTTTTAAAAATTATTTTATTTATTCATTTATTTTTGTTCAGAAAGACTAGTGTGGAATGTCACTGTCTCAGAAATTTCCTGATCTGAATTCTAGTCCTAACTGTAACACTTTAGCTGTGTATCTGTGGACAGGTCACTTATTATTTTTTAAAAAAGGGGGAGTAGGGTGGGCGTGGAGACAGGGGTGGATACTGGATTAGGTAGTCTCTCAAGTCCCTAAAGCTATGAGAGCCTGTGTTCCCTAGTGACACAAAGCTATTTATTCTATCAGATGCACCATGCATATGTGTATATTTGTAAAGAGGGGAGGAAGGGAGCTTATTTTTGACCCCTAATCCCTTTTGCATTTATGGAGACAATCTATTCATTTGCACTTATTCATATGTAGCATGGTGACTGTTTTCTAGTGATGTCATGTTTGTGTGCAGGTGTTTGTCTTCTCAACTAGGTTGTTAGCTTCCAGAGGGACAGCGAGAGAGATGTTGAAACATACATTTTGGAGCTAGAAGGAACATTAGAGATATTTATCATTTTAGAGATGAAAAAACGCAGAGAGCCAAAAGGACTTGCCATCTGAGGATCATATGGTTTGTTAGAAACAGAGATAAGACTAGATCTGGTGTCTTCTGATTCCAATCCCATGCTTTTTTCAGTTGGTCATATTAAGAAGCAACAAGGCATTCTGAACCTCAGAAGATCAGAGTTTGAATTTAGGGCCAATATTCACCAGGTATTTAACCTTAAACCAGTCACTTAAACAGCCTGAACTTTAATTTCTTTATCTGCAAAGAGCAAGTTCAAAGAATTCATGTTGAAAATATTAAGATGCTACATAAATGTGAGTTACAATTTCTCTTTTATTGCCTAAAGTACTCGATGATGCCATATTGCATGCACACACGCAACCAAACAATTCAATTCATTTCAATAAATACACACAAAGTATTTACCTTATGTAACACATCTTGCTAGTTGCTGAAGGAGATATGGGGGTGGAGAATCTCTGTTTTCAATGCAGTGACAGGAGAATGGAGTGAAATGGGATACAGACAAATCAATTCGGTCTGACAAAACATTAATGAAAAGCCTACTGTGTATGAAGGATTTTTTTTTCCTCCTTTCTCAATGTGTGTGGGAGAGAGAAAATAAACGCTTGTTAATTGGGGGGAAAAAGTTTTGGTTATATTCTCCACCTCACCCCTAAAAAAAGAATCTCTTATGTACCAGAAACTGTACTAGGTATTAAGGAGATACAAACATGAAAGATGATCACACAGCCCTGGCTTTGAAGGACTTTATATTATTCTGGGAGTGAGATTTGGTATATACACACATATATGTATGTATACATACACACACACATATTACAAGATTGAGATTTATGAGGTGAAAATACAGATTCAAACAGCACATTCTGGAAATATTTGAGGATATATTATCCCCATTTTATAGATGAGCTGAAGTTTAGAGAATTTAAGAAATTTACTGGTTATCATATAGCTCATTAATCTCTGACAATGAATTTGTACAGTGACTCTGAATCTAGCACTCTGGTCACAATGTCATCATGCTATATATTTAGGAGGATTCTGGAATGGAAAGAGGAAGTAAAGAGTGCATTAATGTAAACATCTAGGTATTATAGTAGATACTAGGCTGGATGTGGAATCAAGAATACTTGATTACAAATCTGGCCCTAGACACTTATTTTGCTTTGTGCTTCACATCTCAGCCCAGTTTTCTTATCCATAAAATGTGGATCTTACTTGTGCTTACCTCACAGGACTGGTTTTTTTTTTTTTTTAATTAAAACTTAAATCAAACAAACATAAAATTACATATTAAAACTAAATATAAAGTAAGAAAAGAAAAAACTGTCATATGCACTTCAAAATATATAGCAATAAATTTCCATTTCAAAAAAGCCTATATATTAAATACTATATGTAGTGTTGAGAGCTGTCCATCTTTGCTTCCTTGTAGGTTTTCTTTTGTTCTCTGCTGTGCACTTTTTACTTTGTTCTTTTTTCTCCCTTCCTCCTCTCCCCCCCCACATTGTTTTAAGGATGAAATGAGATCACAAATATCAAATGCCTTGCAAACCTGGAAGTGTTATATAAATGATATTTAATTTTATCATCATCCTTATCCTCCCTCCTCCTCCTCCTTATCATTCCAGGCATCAGAGATGGTCTGTGTGAATTAATGGATGCAGGAGGATGTCAGATTTGGAGAAAAACTAGTCATCCAGTCTGCCTGGAATTTAGAATGCATAAAGGGGAGGAAGGTAACATAAGGCTGAAAAGTAAGTTGGAGCCATTCTGTAGAAGGTCTTAAACACAAAGAGATTGAATTTTATCTGATCAGCCTTAGAGACCAAGTGAAATTTTTTGAGCAGGGAAGTTACATGATCACACCTGTTCCTTACTTAAGAAGATTATTTTGGAATCTGTGTGGAAGGTGGATTGGAGAAGGAGAGACTAAAAGTATGGAGATGAATTAGGAGGATCTTATAATAGTCTAGGACAAAAGTGGTAAGGGCATGAACTCCAGAAATGGTAGAGGGAGTAGAGAGACAGGGATTTATGTGAAAGATGCCAGGGAGGGAAAATTGACAGGGCTTAGCAACTGATTACATGTGTGTGAAACTGAAGGAGAAAGGGAAAAATAAAATACGATTCTGAGGTTTTGAGCCTGGTGATTGAGGGGCTGGTGGTATCTACAGTTGAAATATTTATGGTATGTATACAAATGTCTGCAATAGAGTGAAAAAAATACAAAAAAGGGACAGATGGAAGGAAGGAAAGAAGGAAGGAAGGAAAGAAGGAAGGTGTAGCAGCAAGCACCCCAACATCCCCAGGGTGACTGCCAATATAGGTTCTTAGATCTGCTTTTCAAAAGGAAAGCAACTCAAAATGGGTTAACTAGCTTACTTTAATCAAACAAACACACATTACCTAGTTCAGGGGAAAAAGGTCAGCACCCCAAACTTCAGAGTTACAGAACTTACAGATCAAACAGACAGGCTTCCAAACTGTCCAACCATTATATCAATACCAAATCACAGTTACCAGAGAGGGAAGCATGAACATCTGGGTTTTCAAAGCCGGGGGGCTCTCAACAACGGCTTCCCAGAGTCTCATCTGGTCAAATCACACAACACTTCTCAAAGTGAGCCCCAAAGCAAAGCCTCAAAATCAGGGATTATATAGTCTTCTCCTGGGTCAGAGAATGTAAGCGCCCTCTTGACCCACTGCCCAATCACACAGCATCAAGGTGTGGTCATTCCTGAAAACCAAGCCTCCTACCACAGGCTCCATGTGACCACATTCAGCCTATTAGGGGGCAGAGTATATTTTCAAATCAAGGAAGGTTCTCAGAGTCACTTAAGTCAATCAAAGTCTCTTAAGCCAATCAAAGGGCCTAGGGGCAGGGAAGATCTTTCCATTACAGAAGGAAGGAAGGAAGGAAGGAAGGGAGGAAGGAAGGAAAGAAGGAAGGACAGGAGAGAGGGAGGGAGGAAGGAGGGAGAAGGGGAGGGAGGAGGATGTGATAAAAGGAGAGAAGAAGAAAAGACAGAAGAAGGGAGGAAGGAAGCAAGCAAGAAAGCAAGGAAGTGGGAGGCTGGATGGTACAGTGAATAGAGTACCAGTCCTGGAATCAGGAGGACTTGAGTTCAAATTCGACCTCAAACACTTGACACACTTACTAGCTATGTGACCTTGGGCAAGTCACTTAACCCTAATTGCCCAGACTTCCCTCCTCCAAAAAAAAAAAAAGAAAGAAAGAAAGAAAGAAAGAAAGAAAGAAAGAAAGAAAGAAAGAAAGAAAGAAAGGAAGAAAACAAGAAGGAAGAGAAGGAGGTGGGGAGAATCCATGTTACTTGCACTATGTCCTAATTTTCCTCCTTCTCAGACCAGAACTTGACCACCTGCCCTTGTGACCCTGAACACTGACTTGTAAGCTTTTACTTATCAATATGTCTTGATAAGCTCAAAATAAGTACATGATTAAGACATAAAGGGTGATATCAAAAACAAATTAGGGGTGCATAAAAAAAACTGTCAGTATATATAATAGGAGAAGAGTTTGTGACTAAACAAAAGATGAAGAGGTTCAAAAGAGATGAATGATTTTTGATAGCATAAAATTTAAAGGTTTTTTGCAGAAATTCAATTCAGCCAAAATAAGAAGGAAAACAGTGCTGGGAGGAAAAAAACTTAAAGCAAGTTTCTCTTATAAAGGTCTCATTTCTCAAATATATAGGAAACCAAGTCAAATTTATAAAAATAAGAGCCATTTCTCAATGGGTAAATGGTCACAGAAAATGAACAGGCAGTTTTCAGAGAAACCAAAGCTATCAATGATAATGAGGAAAAAATGCTCTAATAATTAAAGAAATAAAAATTAAAATAATTTTAGTTAAACCACCTCATATCTATCAGATTGGCTAAGATGACAGAAAAGGAAAATAACACATATTGGTGGGGACTGGAAAAATTGAGACACTAATGCACTGTTGGTAAAGTTGTGAACTATTCAAATATTCAAATATTTTGGAGAACAATTTGGTGCATGCCCAAAGGGCTATAAAACTGTCCATAGCCTTTAAACCAGCAACATCACCACCACCAGCTCTATACCCCAAAGTGATCAAAAAAAAATTTTTTTTTAAAGGATCTATATGTACAAAAATATTTATAGCAATTCTTTTTTTTTATTGTGGCAAACAATTAGGAATTGAGGAGATGTCTATTAATTAGAGAATGGCTTAACAAATTATAGCACATGAATGTGATGGAATATTATAATGCTGTAAGAAATGATGAAGAGGATGGTTTCAGAAGAAACTGGAAAGACTTATATGAATTGATGCAAAGTGAAATGAGCAGAACAAGGAGAACAATGAACACAGTAGCAGCAATATTATAAAGACAATCAACTGTGAAAGACTTAGTACCTTTGATCAATACAATAATTCACCACAACTCCAAAGAACTCATGATGAAATATGCTATTCACCTCCAGATAGAGGACTAATGGACTCAGATGTCAGACTGAAGCATGTTTTTTTTTCTTCCTTTTTCTTTTTTACCCCAGAACATGGCTAATACTGAAATATGTTTGGGAATTATGGATTTAGGTATTATAAAAAAGTATATATGTTATGGAAATGTTTTTATGTATTATGGGAATGTATCATGGGAATCATTTCTTGCTCTTATGATGAATGGGAGAAGAGGTGGAGGGAGAAAGTAAATTTGGAACTGGGAAATAAATTTTAAAAAATTAAAAACAAAAAACAAAAGTCTAAAGGCAAGAAATAGGCTATAAGAATGAGCAAACTAATGAAAGAAAAAAGATTCAGACAACAAAGAACTATTATTGGGAAAGGGATGTTTAAGACAAAATTGCAGAGGAGAGTGACCCCACAATACCTAGAAGAAAAGCCTCAAAAACAAGCAAAGAAACAAACAACAATAATATTGCTTGAATACAAATTCAAGTAGAATTCCTAAAAGAGATAAAGCCAGAATTTTTAAAAAGATTTTAAAATACATTTATTTTAAAAATAAAGTTACAGAAGAGAAAGAACAAGAGAAGAAAAGAAGCGAAAGCTATGGAATAAAGATATTAAAAGAAAATTAAAAGCTTTGCAAATGAAGTATAAAACTTCAACAAAAAACTCCTGGAAAATTACATGGATCAAATAAAAGCTAATGTCTCCTTGAATCAATAACAACAAAAAAAAAATAGTAAAATAAGGTCAAAAGAATGAATAAAAAATAATAAAATGTAAGATATTTCATTTAAAAATTTGACTAAGAAAATAAATCAAGAATAAATTATTAAAGAATGATTATGATGAAGTGTGGGCTCCGGGAGCCCCCTCGAGCTCTCCTTGAGTCCTTGAGGTACAGCCTCTGGGAACCTCCTTTGGACTCTGATTAAATCATCTCATTTGATGAGGTATTTGCATGGGGCAATAAGCCTTACATTGTGGCTGGGCCCAGACCTCTAGCCTAGTTACTAACTTCTAACTACTAACTCTAGCCTAGTTACTAGCCTAGCCCTCCATTGTTCATCTACTTCCCACCCTTGAGCCTATCAAAGTGTTGATCCACGAACTGTTCTAGCCCACCACTGTCTGTGGCCTTCAGTGACTTCCCCGACTTAATCACTCATTGACCTCATTAACTTCTCCTGAAGACCATCCCTACACTCCTCCTCTAGACCACCCCTAGATTCTTCCCACAACCTTCTGTATATAAGACCCCATCCTGTCTTCATGTCTGTGAGAGTCCATAGAATGCCATAGAATAGTGAGAGCACCATAAAATGACCTAGCACATACTTACTCTGTGTCTAATACAAGCAAACTTTTAATAAACTTTACTTTTCTTTGGCTCAGAAGACTTGAGTCGAATTCATTCATCAGGACCCAGAGTGTTAGTATTTTGGGGTCTCCAGAGCAACCCTAACACTCTTAGTGGATAACCTCTTCAATTAGACTACCTAAAAACCATGAGTAAGTAGTAATCATAATCAAAATGAAAATAGCTGGCATTTTTCTAATGACTTTAAGGTTTGCAAAGCACTTTACAAATAAAATCTCAGTTGATCGTTACCATAACCCTGGGATGCAGATGTTATTATTATCCCCATTTTATAGTTTAACACACTGAAGCAGAGAGAGGTTAAATGACTTGATAAAGACCACAAGCAAGTAAAAATCAGAGATGCAATGTAAACTCCTGAATCCAGGTCCAGTGCTCTATCCACCATATTACCTACTGTTTAAAAAAAATAATGGAAGGCTTATGGCCTCAGGTGAGTGCCAGATCAAGTGGGAAGATTCAAGGAGAATTCAAATGGGTTCCCAGAGCCTATACCCCATCACAAATACTGGAGTCTAGAGAAACATAAAAAGGTAAACATGAGCAAAAAATCAAAAGGGACTAATCAAGAATAAACTCTACATTTTAAAAGGGGTAGTTGATGCATGTGTTCCCATAGAACTTTGTTATCATCAGAGATGACAAAGTCTATATACATAAATAAACACATACAAACTTATATATACACTCAGATGTAATTTTCTCCTAATTGATGGGGTACAGACCTAAGCTAAGTCCTTCACCTCTTACCCCAAAAAAATTGAGTCCCATTTGTCCATAGGCCCTGGAAAACCCTACTTTGAGGCTCTACTCAATCTTCCTACTTGATTTGGTTTGTCATGCCCAAATCTGTTACCCTTAACCTAGCCTAGCCCTCCATTGTCTGTAACCTCTGAATTGCCTCTGGCTACTTCCCACCCTTGATCCCATCAAAATCCCATTTTCTTAGTTCCTGGTTTCTGACCTCTAGTTACTCCACTACTGACCACTCCCATCAAGACCCTCCCTTAAACTCCTCCTCTAGTCACCCCAGACTACTGGACAATTTTTCTGTCTATAAGATTCAACTTGACTCCATGAAGATGCTCAGATTCAATCTAGCTCAGATTTTATCTTTCCCACTTGTCAATACAAGCATCACAAATCCTGATTCCTTAAGAGTCTAAGCAATGCTAAGATTTCTTAAGAGTCTGACCAATATGGTGTGTCTTTAATAAACATTGTTTTCCTTTTGCTGAAAGAAGACATGAGTTGCATTCATTTGAGGAGGACCCAGTGTGCTGGTATTTCAGGGTTCTGAGTACCCCTCAACCTCAATGTAACCACTTCTTTGACTACCTACCCCAAATTTTGATATGTTGTCTCATTGTCATTTTTTTGGGTGAAATGACCTATGATTTGCTCTTTGACTCATCAGTTCCTTAGAATTATTATTTAGTTTCCAATTAATTTTTAATGTTTTAATAGCTCTTTAGTCAATATATGTATGCACACACAAACATATTTATTTTTGGTAATGACTAACTTCTTTGATATGTTGTATCATAGTTGTCATTTTCTTTAGGAAGATTTGTATCAACTCATGCAGAGAGAAGTTAGAAATGTATACAATCACTACATATTGTAAAGAAAACTTTGAAATACTTAAGAACTCTGATCAATTCAATGACTAACCCTAATACCAAAATTTGCTATAAAGTCTTTTTACCCATCTTTGGATAAAGATTTTTTAAAATATATATAACTATCCATGACTTTAATTTCTTCCTTCAAATAGTGCCAGTGCATGTCCTTCTTTGATGAAACTATTGTGGAACAATTTCTATTTTTATAAATTTGAATCAACTCATTATGTATCTTCATAATGAGACCTTAGCAGAGAAATGTAGTTTTTAACAAGTGTTTTTCTCCTCATTAAATGTGTCCCTTCTAATCTTAGCTGCATTAGTTTTGTTTATGCAAAAAAAAAAAAAATCAAGGTTTTTCCAATTCATTCATCTTCTGTGACCCTCTATGTTCCTTGAAGGTTTTGAACTCTTTCCTTAGCATTTTTTCCTTTTCTATTTTTTTAAAAGATGTGCTATTTTATATCTAGATTATATGTCACCTGGCACTTATTTAACATATAATATATTACAGTAATTTAAAATTATTTGCTGCCAAACTGCTTTTGATTCTTCCCAGAAGCTTTTATTGAAATAGGGGATCCTTACCCCCAAGTAACTTGGGTTTTTAGAATCAATAAATACTAGTCTACTATTTTTTTTTTTTTGAGGGGTGGGAAAGCAAGGCAATTGGGTTTAAGTGACTTGTCCAAGGTGTCAAGTATCTGAGGCCAGATTTGAACTCACATCCTCCTGACTCCAGGGAGGTGCTCTATTTACTGTGCCACTTAGCTGCCTCTAGTCTACTACTTTAATTGTTTTGAATTATGTCTACTTAAATCTGTTCAAATGATTGATGTCTACAATTTTTAACCAATACCAAATCATTTTGACCATTATTGCTTTACAGTAGAGTTTAAATTCTGGTACTCAATTTTATTATAGTGCTCAGCCTATCAGTAACAATTAATACTTCTCCAAATGTTTAGTTCTGACTTTATTTCTATAACTAGAAATGCAATTTGGGGTTGCTGGAACCCAGAAACATCCAGGTACTGTTGGATACTACTCCACTTTTCCCTTCCCTTCATTGATTTGTAAAGCAGGCAACTCAACCTTCCCTTTCCTTCACTGATTTGGAAAGCAGAGAACTCCACCTTCCTCTCCCTTGATTGATCTGTAAACAGGCAGGCCCCCACCCCTTGCTTTCCCTTGATTAATCTGTGGGCGGGAGTCCCAGCCTAGGGTTTCATGCTGGCGGGGAAATTCAAATGTATACTGACCAATCACTAATTGTAGTTTCAAGTATACACTGACCAATCACTGTAATTTCAGCTTAAGTTACCTGGCTATGGAACCTCTATAAAACCTGCACACTGTCTGTATCAAAGCGCTGTCTGATTTGGGTGACCATGTATCCAGACAGTCCCTCGGTAATAAAATCCACTTTTTAAACTTAATCTTGGGGATCTTCTGTCTCGGTTTTATTGGGGTACAACATTACAGGGCAGTGTCTACCTCAAATAAATACACACACTCAACCATCTTCCAGGCCATGACAAATTTTATTTTAATACCAATAGAAGCAGGCAAGATTTCTAGTGAACCTCCAACTTAATGCAGGTGAGACTGATGCTTATATGCAAAAAGGACTGTGAAAGGAATCTGGATGGGATTAAGGAATGGTAAGTATTCTGGAGTGGGCCAGGTGCATCCTTGAAAGGAATATTAAGAACGTTATTTAGAGAGGATTTAGGAGAGGTCAGTATTTTCAAGTAGTTCTGGAGTAGGCCAAGAGCAGCAGTGAAAGAATAATCCAGTAAGCTAATTAATGTATCTAGGTGGGCTGGGGTGGGCCAGTTGCCTTGGGCAAGAGGCCAGTGAACTGGGCTGCTGAAATGTATGGAAAAATCCAGAAACTGGGTTGCTTTCAAAGACATGTTTTTTTTTTTCCTTTTAGGTGTCCAGATCCCATTACCCCATCAATAATATTAATATAGTTCTCAGGTGTGTCTTGCTAGGTAAACTCCCAACTATTTTACACATTGTTATTTCTATGTCTGCTTTCTGGGTTTTGTTGCTTCAGGTCCATGTATCATTGTCTCTGTATCTATCATACCTGATGAGTTCAAGAATGGCCAGATAGGAAGACCCAGACAATTCCTAAGAATTTTAGACAATCATGATGGGATGTGGGTTTCCCTTCCTGACAGTTTCCATTCTTTTCAATACTGGATTTTTCCTGCTGCAAGTCATGCCCCACTGAACAATTCGAGATGGTCTTGATATATCTCATAATATAAGCACAAAGTCTGGGAATGTCCAACACAGGATAGCCCACATATATGTGGTCAGGGTATAACTCAAAGCAAAAAAGGCAAACGAAAAACAAAAAGGTATCAAAGCCAGAGAATCCTATAGGCCAGAATGTCTTTTGTTTGCCATATTCCATTAGCAAATATTTCTGTTGCAGTGGGGAAGTACTTCTTGAGTCCAAATTCTTCATGGACTCATTCCAGGAAACAGGGGTGAATGAAATTGAGAAAGAGGGTGGGGAGAGGAGGGGAGAGAAGAGGAGAGGAGAGGAGAGGAGGGGAGGGGAGAGGAGGGGAGGGGAGGGGAAGGGAGAAGAGAGAGAATGAGTTACAATTCACATTTCACTGGGAATCAGAATGGAGACTTTATTTATTTGTTTGTTTGTTTGTTTGTTTATTTTTATTAACTTCTGGTTTACATCATTCATTTCCGCCAGATTTTGAGTTACAATTTTTCCCCATTTTTCCCCTACCCACCACCCCAGAATAGTAGTGCCACAGGATATCCCCTCATCTAATCTGCACTCTCCCATATCTTCTCCCAAAATCGACTTTTCCAGAATGGAGACTTTATAAACTGATGCAACACCTCTACTTGCTCCCAGCAATTAACTGGGTTCTAATTGACTTACTGTCCATATCTAGAATTCCAGAAATGCCTCTGGGCTCCTAGGGAGATTTAAGCAGTATTCTTCCAAATGCTTCCCTTCCCTCCACCCCCCACCCTGCTCAGCCAACCCCCATCTTCTAGCACCAAAGAATCACAATGAAGTCTTAGTGACAAAATTCTACTTGGCCAGTTAAATGCCAAATTAAAAACAACAACAAATGAAACAAACAAAAAATTTCAAACAATACCTTCAGCAGGTTTGTTAGATAATCCTATCTACCTTCTTTTGAATTCTTTCATTCTGGGTCTAAAGCCAAGCTTTCAACTAGCTGACTTTGTCCATACACAATTATATGACTAAGGGATGCTTACTCAACTTCATTGTCATTTCCAAAAAGCCATTCAAAACCAAACAGTTCTTTCTGTATTCACATGTAAAAATGACTCATTCAAAGCTGAGAAGGACTTTCTTTCAGCAGGATTCCTCTGAGGCAATTGGATGAAGATGACCATTAGCAATACAAAGGAATCTGGTTCCTATAAAGTCACTTCTTTTGAATTTGTCCTTTATAATGAGGGTGAAACTCTTCCAATTCTCCAAAATGCCATCCCTCTAGGCTGTTTGGAAAGTAAACTGATTTCTGAAGAAACCTCTTCATAGAACTTTGGTAACTTTAAAAAGTTCAACCAGGATTGTCCAGGGACAACACAGATGGTGGGCCAAAAAGAAATTTTATAGCAACAATCAATAAGGAAAAGTTCTTAAAGACATAGAGCATACTAACATCGATCTCACCTACTCTCTAATCCCTGAGGTATAGCATGTACTTCAAAATAAGCAATCATCATCCCTAGAGGCCTTACAGTAAGTACCAGAACAACCTGGCTCACTTCCCTCTGCAAGGCCCATCCTCTAATGAGGCCATTCTGTTCTAGTCCATCAGGCACCATTATGCCAATTGTTCTGAGCTGGGCTGATTCTGGCTAGTTCCCTGATAGCTTAAGTTCAATTTTTGGAATATTTCAACAAAGATATTCATTGAAGACATTCTGGATTTATTCATCTGTGTGAGGTGCCTCATATAATACTTGAATCTCCTTGTTACTGTTTTATACTCAAGGAGAACAAGAAAGACCATCAAAAGCCTGAAACTTTTGACCCCTTAACCAACCAAACTTTAAAAAACAGTCTTAATAACTTCTAGAAAAAAAAATCCTAATTTGCTTGGGGCCAGAGGTTAGGCTATTGTTCCTACTACAACCCTTGATTTACTGGAAAGACATCTTGTTTATCTCTATTACATATAACAAAAGGCTTTAGTTTTAGATACTACTTACTATATTAAGGAAACATAATCATATTTTATGGGTTTTCAACAGAAATGACTATTTTAAAAATCTCAACATCTTTTGATATAATTTTATGATTTTTATTGTTTTTATTGATATGACTTATACCTGTAGTTTTCATAATAGTGAACCAACTCTGCATTACTCATTCAAATAACAGCAAGTCAATAAATATTTATTAAACACCTTTTATGTGGCAGGAAACAGTTAAGTGTTGGGAATACAAAATGAGGCAAAAGACAAACCCTGCCCTTTTGTTGTTGTTTAGTCTTTATAGTGCAGACTCTTCAATAATGAGGTACAGGCTCCTGAAACCCCCTTGTACTCTGATTGAATCTTCCCATTTGATGAGGCATTTGCCTGAGGCCATGAGCCTTTCATTATACCTCAGCCCAAACCTCTGGTACTAGCTTAGCCCTCCATTGTTCAGCTACTTCCCACCCTTGATCCTCCCAAAATTCTTAAACTAGACTAGCCCTCCTTTGTCCAGTCATCTCCAAGTAGCCGCCTGCTACTTCCCACCCTTAATCTCTCATTACTGGAGTCTGACCTCTTTTGACTCCTCCTGAAGACCCTCCCCAGACTCCTCCTTTAGACCACCCCTAGATTCCTCCCACAACCTTTCTGTATATCAGACCCATCTTGCCTCTATGAGAGGGCTGGAGAATTACCTAGGGCAGAATCACTCTGTGTCAGATTATTCTGGCCCCCTTGTCCAATGCAAGCATCACAGATACTAAGACTCCTTAAGAGTCTATTATGGCCGCAGTGAATAGAGCGCCGGCCCTGGAATCAGAAGGACCTGAGTTAGGAGCCGGCCTCCGACACTTAATCCGCACAAACAAAAACCTAGCCGTGTAACCTTGGGCAAGTTACTTAACCCCAATTGCCCTAAAGGGGCGGCTAGGTGGCGCAGTGAGTAAGAGCACCGGCCTCGGAGTTTGGATGACCAGAGATCAGATCCGGCCTCAGAAAATGAGCACCCACGCATAAATCAAATGACTAGCCCTGTAACCTTGAGCAAGTTACTTAACCCCAATTGCTTTTGAAAAAAAAAAATGGCGAACCTTTAATAAACTTTGCTTTTCTTTGTCTGAGAGAAGAGTTGAATTCATTTGGCAGGACCTGGCGTGTTGGTGTTTCTAGGTCTTGAGCACCCCTAAAACCTTAAACCTCATAATTTTATGATTTCCCTGACCTCTACATTTTATGTGTTCCTGAACTCAGCATTTTATGGTTCCCTGACAGGGAATTGAACCTAGGCTGCAGCAGTGAAAGGGCTGAATCCTAGCCACTAGCCAACTAGTCTGTTTTGGTTTTAATTATATTATAGTAATTTGTAGATTTTCTAATTTTATCATTGTAGTCCTCATTTTTTTTTTATCAGCTTTGTTTTGTGGATGAAAGCATTTATATATCTATATAATCTAAAAGTTGCTTTATTTAATATTCTGCCAATTTTGATGTTACCTCATTTTCTTTACTGATATTAGCCTTTGCATCTAAAATTTGTTCTTTGGCCAAGCAATTACATATTATAAAGTTACTTAATATTCAGTTAATTTTAATCTATTCTTCAATGGATTGATCTTTTAAAAAAATTTATAGCTAAGTTTTCTAAAATTATACTCTCATCCTTAACTTTTTTTTTTAAAGTTAGATTTGTCTAGCTCTGAAAGGGATACATTGAGGTCTTGACTATTTTAGTTTTGCTCTCTATTTCTCCTTGTAAATTAATTAGTTTTTCTTTGAAGCATTTAGATGCCCTTAATCAAATATATTTTATCTATTGCCTTGTCAGAGATCAGGCTTTTTATGCCATCTTTTTTTGTGTTTATCTGAAGCACAATAATTGTTGCTCTAGCTCCTTATCTTTACTGTGTTTTTATATTTCAAATATTTCTTATTCTGCTCCTTTTAATAGGTGAATTCATCTTATTCACATTCATACTTGTGATTATTGTGTAGTTCTTTTCAACTTATTCTCATATACTTTGTTTCTTGATTTTTCATTCCTTTACAAAAATAGAATAGAACAATGAGGAATGTGCTCAGTACTAATACTCTGATGCAATCTATTTCTGCTTCCCAGCCCCTCTACTCTTAACCTTGCTGAGCTATCATTCACATGCTCTTTCCTTTTCTTTCTTTCATATTTAATACTCTTTCCCTTTCTTTCTATCCTTTCCAAGAAATTATTTTACTTAAAATTACTCTCTTAATCTAACTTCCCTCTGATTCCTTCCCCTCACCCTCTTTCCCCAGATCACTCTTCTTTCAATTATAGAGAAATATTTTGCCATTTTATATTTTTGGGGAAACTTTATTTGTTATGTTGTTTGAACCTAGTTTTATATGGCTAGAAAATTTCCTAGTTCAAAAGCTTACAGTAGAGTCAGGCTAACAGAGATATGGAGGGGAAGTCATTTGGCTACAGGAAATGCTTTAATCTCATTCAGGTCTTGTTTTGGGTCCACCCAAACCTTATTTTCGGGGCCCCCCACATATGGTCGCAGGTGATTCACACAGGACTGCACTCAGCTCCCAGCTTGGTGCAATAGACCCTTCTTGTCAGCCTGCCAGGCTGCCTTCAGCAGGAGGTTTGTTTCTCTCTGTCACTTTGTGGGTTCTGTCATTCTAAAATTTGTATAGAGTCATATTTTACAAGTATTAGAAGTGTTTGGAGCGGGAGCCAAATGGAGTTCCTGTTTTTACTCTGCCATCTTGGCTCTGCCCCACCTAGATAATTTTTTTTTTTTTGGAGGGAAATTGGGGTTAAGTGACTTGCCCAAAGTCACATGGCTAGTAAGTGTGTCAAGTTTCTGAGGCCAGATTTGAACTCAGGTCCTCCTGACTCCAGGGCTCGTGCTTTATTCACTGCTCCATCTAGCTGTCCCCCAGATACTCTTTTTTAAAAAAAAGTATTGAAGTTTCATATTTTGCTTTGTAGGATTGTACATAAGTTACTCTTCATGTTCTGCCTACACTTATTTTTGTTTGTCTTTAGAATAACATATTTCAAATTCTACCCTTCTTTATAGTAAAGGCTACAGAATTTTGTGTGATCTTGAATGTGGCTTCTTTTTTAGTTATTTTTGTTGTTGTTTTTTGCTTTTTGGAGGGGGAAGGGGAGAGCACTTGGAGTTAAGTGACCTCTCCAAGGTCACAAGGCTAGTGATTTTTAAGTGTCTAAATCTGAATTTGAACTCAGGTCCTCCTGACTCCAGGGCCAGTGCTCTATTAACTACACAACCTAGCTGCCTGGTATGTGGCTTCTTTTTGTTTGCATGCAATTTTCTTTGACCAAGAAACTATGGATTTTGACCATGAAATTCATGGGACTTTTCATTTTCAGGCTTCTTTACAGAAATGATTAGTAGATTCTTTCTGCTTTTACTTTGCCCTTTCATTCAAATAAAACTGGATGATTTTCTTCCATATTTTTTTGGAAAATATGATATTAACTTTTTTTCTTATAATTTTCAGGAAGGCTAATCATTCTTAAATTATCTCACCTTGACCTATGTTCCAGGTGAAATTTTAATGGAATGAAATTACATATATATATGTGTGTGTGTGTGTGTGTGTGTGTGTGTGTGTGTGTGTATGTATATATAGATGTATACACACACACATATATTTAATGTATATGTTTTTTTCCTAGACCTTTTACTTTATTTTGATGTCTTCTTATCTCATGGAGTCATTAACTTTCCTTGGTCCAGTTAAATTTTCTGAGAATTGGTTACTTGTTTAATCTGAACTGAGATCAAGTTACCCAAAATGTAATATACTATTATATTCTTCAAGATCTCCCTCCACATCTAACATTTCTTTGCTATTTTTTTCTCTAGAATCCTCATTTCATCTAAAATATTATGTTCCATTCCTTTTTTTTTATCCCTTGATTTATTTATTCCAGGAATTCTAGTTAACCTTGTGACCAAGCTTCATTTTTCTCTGTTAATTTACTTCTAGATTTTTTTAGTTATTTTCTTCTGTTTATTTTCTTGGATATCCTTGGATCCATACTATATATTTTTATATAAGGTTCCTTCCTCCTTTTTCCCTCCCTTTCTCTGTTCCTCCCTCCTTCCCTTCCCTCTATCCCTCCTTCCTTCCTTCTTTCCTTCCTTCTTTCCTTTCTTCTTTTGGGTTTACTCATTTTTGCTTCCTGATTTAATAGTTTTGGGGGGCATGAGTAGGCTCCCCATACTTCTGGAAGAAACTTTGAGGCCTTGTATGGCCCTGGTTGTATTCTTTGAAGCCTTGCCAATTCAGTCTATGGGTATTATATATTGTGTTCTTCAGGTATTTCAGAGGCAGTTTATGTGAAGGAGTTATAAACTTTCAATGGACCCTAAGTAGTCTATAAAGGGTACAAGTTTGTTCGTTATATTCCTGGTCTTAGTTTTGTAAGCTCTGGATCCTGAGTTTCATCTGAGCAATATTCTTGTAGGTTTGCCTCTGGTTGGAGCTCCAGTAGACAGTTTCTCACCCCAGTCCTTGTCACCCAGATGGAAGGATCTACCGATTCAGAGTGATGGAGCTATCAGCCCACTCCAAGTCTGCAATTCCTTTCCTGATAACTTTCCTGTAGACTAAATTAATTATTCTGCTGTGGGAACAAATGAACATAATTATAAGCCTATCCTATGTGTGCACCCTGGTCTAAATCCTTGATATTTTACCTAGGTCAGAGAAACAAAGCTAAAGAACCACTCCTGGTTATTTGCCTGTGCACTGAATCTATGACTTTGGATTAAAATGATGATTCATTGTGATTTCTCCCTGGATTTCCTGATCACTATTTGTCAAATTACTCTTCTTCAGTTTTTAATGGAATAGTTGTAGAATAGAGCCTGCTGGTATTGGTTCTTCCTACTCTCCTTTGTTTGCTAGTCTTAATGATTTTATATATAATAGCATTATGTGTGTCTGCAGGAAAAACAACGCCCCCCAAACTACAAACAAATTAGATGTTTATTGAATGAAAAATAGCTAATCTAGTTGTAGCATATGAATATAATATAATATTATTGTGCTATAAGAAAAGATAAGAATGGCAAATGTAGAGAAGTATGTAAATCATTGCAAGAACAGATGCAAAATGAAGTAAGCAGATATATAAACTATATGCATAATGATTATAACAACATGAATGTAACAACTGCCATCAAACAATAAAAACTGAATATTATGACATTTTAAAAAAATGTTTGCCCCAAAGAAAAAACACCTCCCTATGTTCATTTGCAGAGGACAGGATCTATGGATGTGGAATACTGCATATAACATTAGATGTTTTTTTTCAATGTGTTGATTGGCTTTGCTCATTTTTTCAATTCTTTCTCTTAAAAATGTTTGTTTGTTTTTGATGGATTAGTTTCTGGTGGGAGGAGAGAGAGGGAAACCAGGGAACATAAAGAAAAAAAATAAATATATTTTTGAAATACATATAGAAGAGAGTGGAAGGAAGTCCATAACGGGATACTGACTAGCAGGACAGAGTTAATATTACTGTGTAAATGAAATATTTATTTAAGGAAAACAAGTGGTAGTAACAAACAAACCTCTTTTTTAGTTCTTTTCATATGGGAAAGTTTGTGTCAGTTAAGGACTGGAAAGATTTTTTTTTTAAGAAAATTTATTTTAGAAAATTATGTGCCTAAGAAGAAATAACTTCTGAGGTACCTGAACTTACAAACTTAAATCAGCAAAATGACAACAGTATCACATGGACCTCCTCAAAGTTTATAGCAGGGGTAGGGAAGCAAGTTCAGACCTTTGACTGAATCCAAACTTCATAGAAAAAATCCCCTTAATAAAAGGATTTGTTCAGTAAAACTTGGATTCATTCAAAAGGTCACACCCAAGGACCCAGAAGGCCACATGTGGCTTCAAGACTGCAGGTTCCCCACCCAGGATTTAGAGATACACATAGGGCCAAATTTTCAAAACTAATAGAGCTATTACCTCTGATTTGATATAAACAGAATAAGATAATTTTTGTCCAAATGTAAACCACTTTTTCTGCCTTTAATGTCATGATGGCCAACTTTCCCATGCCTAAATGTCTGAGAACTTCCTAGTAATTTTATTATACTGTTTATTATACACAATTACTTCATGAATATATTATAAATAATAGTTTTCCTTTGTTTATTATAGATAAGCTATTTTATGTACTCAGGAAGTTTTCATCTGGATATTTGAAGGTAGACATCATTTTCACAATGACTAAGTTCACACATAAGTGCATGCACATATACACACTTATATTTACATTACAGACTTGTAGTCACTTTAACTTCAAGGAACAAAACAAGAAGAAGAAAAATCAGGAGAAGAGCCTCCAAGGGTCTGAAATAGCTGTCAGAAATTTTATGCACTACAAAAATCTGTGCTTAACTCAACAGGAGAAGTAACTAAACCCTTAGAGCTCTCTGGCTCTTACTAATCTGATTCTATGAAGACAAAACTTACTTTTTCTTGAGGGCTAGGACTGTTTTTCATTTATTGTTTTTTATATCCTCAGCATTCAGAATAATGTGTTAGACAAAGTATGTGCTCAACACATTTGTTGGGTTGAATTGATTGAATTAAATTCCTCCCTCCTTTCCTCC
>WOXC01007209.1:0-208053 GCA_011680675.1 Gymnobelideus leadbeateri | reverse complement strand
AACCCCAATTGCCCTCCAAAAACAAAAAAAAAAAAATGGTGCCATATATATTTGGGTAACTTTCTTTTTATGACTGATCTCTTTGTGTTATATGGATTGTAGTGGGATATCTGGGTCAAAATATATGAATATTTTCTTTAGTCTCAGTGTAATTCCAAATTGTTTTCCAGAATGGTTGAACCAATTCACAGCTCCATCAACTATGCATTAGTGTGTTTATCTTTCTACAAGCCCCCCATAGTTGAGTGTTCCTATCATTTGTCCTTTTTGCCAATTTGCTTGCTCAGTTCAAGTTCATTTAAGCAATCAGCAAATTATTTTGTCTCTTGAATAATCTGACTGCATTGAGCTAGCATCCCTACCTTGAACACAACAAAACTTGATTGTGTTTTTCTCTGCATTAGTTGGGCTTTCTTAATGTTCTCTGGACATTAATAGGCAGCTAAGTGGTTCAGTGGATAGAGCACTGGGTCTGGTGTCAGGAAGACCTGAGTTCAAATCTGCTTTTAGCAATTTACTGATTTGTGACTCTATACAAAACAATTTATTTCTCTCTGAATTTCCTCAATGGGACAATGGTAATAATAAGAACACCTACCTCCCAGGATTATTATGAAGATCAAATGAAATAATATTTTGAAGTAGCTGGCAAACACAAATGCTGAATAAATACACAAATGATCATTTTCAATCTTTTTTTACTGAAAGGTCTTCAAGCTCCCTACAGAGACTGCTTCCAAGTAAAAGTCAGATAGCTGAATCAAATGAATGCCTTTCATCATTCAGATGGTATGGAATTAATTCTGGGATCATCTATGGAATTGAGCTTTGAATATTCTAATGCTATGAACCTACATTTTCTTCACCATCCCCTTCCCCCCATCCCAAGATACTATAATCATTTCCCTTTTTGAAGAAAACAAGGGACTTGAAGAAGAAAGGAAGGAAGGAAGGAAGGAAGGAAGGAAGGAAGGAAGGAAGGAAGGAAGAAAGAAAGAAAGAAAGGAAGGAAGGAAGGTAGGAAGGAAAGAAAGGGAGAAAGAGAAAGAGAGAGTGAGAGAGGAAGGAGGAAGGAAGGAAGGAAGGAAGGAAGGAAGGAAGGAAGGAAAGAAGAAAGAAAGAAAGGAAGGAAGGAAGGAAGGAAGGAAGGAAGGAAGGAAGGAAGGAAGGAAGGAAGGAAGAAAAAAGAAAGGAAGAAAGAAAGAAAATTTTTGCTAGCTCTCTGACTCTAGGCAAGTTCTATCACTTTTCTGGGTCTCTAAATACTTCTCTCTAAAATGGAAATTATATTCCCAAAGGGAGTGGGTAACAAGGGAGGAAGGGAATGGATCTGAAATTCGAAGATTTAAAACTAAATATTTCAAATATATATAAATACTATTATTAATACTATTTTGCATGTAACTGAGAGATAAGATGTGCAGGCATTGGGGCACAGAGATTCATCTTGCCCTAATGGTAAAGTCAAAGGGGGTATGGGAGAAGATATGAGAGAGAGAGGATTGGATGAGGGGATATCTTATGGGACTGCTATTCTGGGGTGGTGGGTAGAGGGAAAATGGGGATAAAATTGTAACTCAAGGAGAAGCACTGAAGCCGGGAGTATATAGAGCAGAATGCAGATGACGGGGACTTTCCTCATTTCTCCAGCCCTGATCCATTGCTGTACCAGGGGTCTGGTCAGGCCTGTATCTACATCTGTCCTGAATAGGTCAGAGATCCGTTTTGAACAGCCCACTTCTAGCAGTACCCCCACTCTAGCTGGCCTGTCAGGAATTCCAGAATAGTGCTATTTCCCGGGACATTGACACAGCTGCCAAGTTCACTGGGGCTGGGGCTGCCACGGTTGGTGTGGCTGGCTCAGGGGCAGGTATCGGGACAGTGTTTGGCAGTTTAATCATCGGCTATGCCAGGAACCCATCCCTCAAGCAGCAGCTCTTCTCCTATGCCATCCTGGGCTTTGCCCTATCTGAAGCTATGGGGCTCTTCTGTTTGATGGTAGCCTTCTTGATCCTCTTCACCATGTGAGGTTCTGTGGAGGGTTGCCTGCCTCCATCCTGCTGCTTTGACTCCAGCCGCAAGCCCCTTGCTGGAGTGTGCTGAGCTTTAACATTAAATACCATGTTTCTCTAAACTAAAAAAAAAAAAATTGTAACTCAAAATCTGGCGGAAATGAATGATGTAAAGCAGAATTTAATAAAGCATTTGTTTAAAAATAAATAAATAAATAAAATGGAAATTATACTAGATGGTTGCTGAAGTCCCTTCTAGATTTATCATTCTAAGATTCTGGGACAAAATTTTCTCATTCTATAAAATAGCCTAATTCAGTTATGTCAAGTTATACAGGGCATCCCAAAAGTCTTAATGTAGTGTAAAATTGTTAAAGCTTTAAACTGCACTAAGAGTTTTGGAAAACCTGGCAAATAATCATGTGAAACTTTTGTGTCTATATAAAATAAGACCAATACATTCAGTTTCATTACCTACTGTGGTACTATGCTACTATTAACAGTCTTCCGGATAGAGTGAGTAAACTAACCCTTTTCTCCAACTTTACTCTCTCTTTCAGATAATATAGACACTTACTTGGAAGACCAAGATGTCAGTTTTTGCTCTAATAATAATTCAAATTTTTATTGCCTTTACTAAATTGAATGCTACTGTGAACAGCTTTTAAGGTTCTGATTACACAGTGAACACTCTATTCCATAACAAATCAAAGCAAAACATCCATAGAAAATCAAGGTACAGCATTCACAATATTACAACTTATCACAGAAAATCACAATATAGTATTCACAACAGCTTATCATTAAAAAGGCCACATATTTTCCACCATAGTGGCCACAAAGTTTTGAACAAAGAGCAATCATCTCAAAGGATAATAGTCAAAGTCTTCCACTCATGGGGCAGCTAAGTTAACTCAATCAGTCACTTATTCAGCAATCAATTACTAATTATCATTAATCACTAAGTACAAGCATTAGAAAGTACACAGACCTTCCACCAGTCACTAGTCACTAGTAAACTACAATTATATCATTACTCAGTACCCACAAAGAGGTCTTTTCATCTTGACTCAAGGCAGGCAACTCCTACCTGAATCCAGCAGTAATCTGGATTCAAAGATAGACGGCTCCTAGTTCCTTGTCCAGCTCTTCATGTAAGTCCTTCTCCACACTGATGTTCTCAGGTTCCAGTCCATCTCAAATCCTTCACAATTTCTGTTCCTGGGAATTCAAGGCTCAACCAAGCCACAAACAGACAAAGTCTTAGCATCCCAGTCATGCTTCCTCAGACTTCTGTAGATCATTTAAAAAATCAGAATCACCTTATCCAGCCTGGGGGGAAGGGGGGTTGGGGGGAGGTTCCTGGGCCCCTGGCCTCCTGGGCTCCTCTTCAGCCTCCTGGGCTCCTCTTCAGAAGAAGCTCCACCACCACAAGTCCTCTGGAAATTCTGACTCAGTTCCTGATTCTCATTTCTCTTCTTTCTATAACTGCTCTGCCTCCAGATGCTGGTCCCAAGAAATTCTGACTGTCCCTTCCTGGGGCTTTTCCTTATATACACACAGCATTAGCTTCCTGTTTCAGCCAATACAGGAGTTCAAACCTTTTGTTTCCCCAACAGTGGCTAGATCAATTACTAAGTACTAAGTACCTGCTACCTTTGCTTAACTTGAAACAAGGTGCTAAGTACCTGCTTACTTGCCAATACAAAAAGGGGTCTTCACATTTAAATTACATTACCTTTACACTATCTCCATTGTAATGGTTTGTAGTCTAGTTACTATCTCATTCTGCAATCTGGCTCCCAAACAACCTTACTTTCTCCTTAATTAATGTCAGCAATTGTAGGATACAAAATAATTCTAAAAATAAACTTTACTAGACAAAGTTCTGAGTAAAAAAACTCCAGCTCCTGATTGCTTTAGAATAAAACCCCTATTTCTCATCTTGTTATTCTTTATAATCTGTTCTTCATAATTTCATTCTAATTTTTCATCGAAATGTGTCAATCTATCACTCATCTCAATTCAAGTAGGACTTGTTTCATTCTTTGGGGCAGACAGGTGATGTAATGAATGGAATGCTGGACCTATAGTTAGGAAGATCTGAGTTTAAATACAGCCATAGAAACTCTCTGCCTGTATGACCCCTAAATCACTTAATTTCTGTTTGCCTTAATCCACTGGAGAAGAAAATGGCAAACCACTCCAGTACCTCTGTCCTTCCTTAATCTATGCTGAGGTCAGATAAGAAATTTGCTGTTTGGGGTGGCTAGGTGGTGCAGTGAATAGAGCACTGGCTCTGGAGTTACTTAACTAGCCATAGAGTTACTAGCCATGTGACCCTGGGCAAATCACTTAACCCCAATTGCCCTGCCCTTCCTCCTCTAAAAAGCAAAAAAAAAAAAATTGCTGTTTTCTTTTGACTTCATACCTTTACACATGCCATCTATCATTCCTAGAATATAAATCCCCCTAATTTTTCACTTGCTGAAATCCTTCTCTACATTAAAAACTCATCTCAGGTGCTACTTTCTTCATGAAATGGGGGCTAAAAGCCACACTCTCTCAACCTTTATGGTGTAGATGACAGGTCTCATTAAGAAAGGGGAGGGGTTATATAGATAGCCTCAAAGGTCCCTTCTTGCTCTAAATCTATAAATCTACAGTATGATCATTACACATACATGACAATAAAGGAGTTTGTATCCTGTATATTTAGAGTGAAAAACAAATTCCAGGGGACCTGTAGCAATTCCTTCAACTCAACCTCACAGTTCCTTGATCAAAAGACTGAAAGTTGTGTTCCTATACATCCTTTTGGTCACTGTGTAAAATGGTTCTACTGGTTCTGTTTATCTCACTCTGTAGTAGTATATTCAAGTCTTCCTAAGTTTCTCTATATTTTTCGTATTTCATTTTTTCTAATGACCCAAAAGTATTCCCTTACATTCATATAACATAATTTCTTCAGTCATTCCCTAACTGATAGACACCCACTTTGTTTCTAGTTCTATATTTCAGTATATATGGGCCCTTCCCTTCTGCCATTTACCACTTTGCCTGGTAATGATAGCATTGTGCAAATTCACATTTAAGTGAATGTAGGAATATAATCTCCAATTGTTTTCCAGACCAGTTGAATGAATTCACACATAACTCCCTAAATCATGCATTGATATGCCTGATATTCCACAGTTCCTCCAACAATTCTTATAATGTTTCCTCCCATTTTTGTCAATCTGTTGAATATGTGGCAAAACCATAGCATTTTTAACTGGTGATTTGGAAATTTTTTTGTATAGATGACCCAAAGTATTTCTTTCTTCTCTCTTCTTTGCAGCCACAACATTCCCTAAACATGGATTAATCTGTTTCTTTCCTTAGACACCTGCTTCTCTTTCTAGCCCCCTCATGACCCACAAATATATGCCATTCTAAACGGCCATGCCACAGAACCTGACTTCTCTTCATTTGTCCATTTGTCTCCATTTGATCGAGGTGAGACATGACTGACTTTTTTCCCTGTTTCAAAACTGACTCCTCATCTTGCATCTCTCACCAACTTTGAGTTCTAGAGACCTCAGTCCTCAGCATTCAGGCCTTTTGTAGATCTGGGATTGTTGACATCTACTAGAGAACATTTTACATCTTTGGAATGGAGTACGTAGTGGTGGCTACCTATGACACAGCTTGCTCTCAAGCTAGTATGTTACCTGTATGTTGACCTCTGCCCTCCAGAGAAAGAGTCATCCAAAACTTTATCTTATAGCCCAGCAATATGTGCATACACTAAACACATAGCTAGCAAGCAGATGATTTCACTAAAAGTTAAGAAAGAGGCATTTCATCATATGTGAAACTACAAAAGCAAGTTACAAATTGCAAAATCCAACTGTATCCATTGTAAACCATTTTCTGGCTCCCGAGAATTTTGGGTACAAAGATAATTACACATCTATAATGTCACAGTGTAAATAATACTTAGTCAGATTTTCCCCGAGTATATGTTACTGTTTGGGAATGAATTAGGCACTTTGGGAAGCACATTAACTCCTTTAAGATACTAGGATATCATTAACTGCACACCAACTATAATTTGCTAACTGGGACCTTAGTGTACCTCCAAATGGGCCTAAATTACCCCTACAGAAAAACTTTCATCCTGGGAGGATTCCAATGAAGGCAATGCAACATTACATAGCACATAAAGATCAATTTGTGAATGGGTAATAAAGTGTATAACCTTGGAAATATTTTTAATTGAATCTTTGCCAGCTACCTCTTTCCTAGCAAACTGTAATGGAAAGAACCATTTGGAAACAGCTGTTGTGGGTTTAAATCCTGATTCTGCAGCTTACTACACTAAGTACTTTGGGTAAAAATTATTTCCTTCCTCTGAGTTTGTTTCCTAAACTGTGAAATTGCAAGGTGAGTCAGATGAACACTTAAGGTACTTCTAGCTCTAGAACATAGGAGCTGGTTTTTGTGAGTAAATTTTTATAGGACACAATGGAAAGAATGAGTGAATAAATGAATGAATGGTGCATATTATATACCAAGACAGTACTTCTCTTTAAGAAACTTACATGCTGAGGGGGAACACAAGTTATAAGCAACATTTCAATTTTCATGCTGAGCAGTAATAATTTACATCTCTATATTATGTTTTACCAAACCTATGATAGAGTCATCATCACCTTAAAGCTGAGAGGAATCTTGTTTTTCTGTCATAGTCTGACTCTTCATGACCCCAAATGGGATTTTCTTGGCAAAGTTAATAAATGGACTAGTTTGCCATTTTCTTCTCCAGCTCATTTTACAGATAAGTAACTGAGGCAAACAGAGTTAAGTGACTTCCAGGGTTACACAGCTGTTAAGTGTTTGAGGTTGGATTTGAACACAAGTCTCCCTGACTCCAGGCCCAACACTTTCTACTGTGCCACTTAGCTGCTTAGGGATCTACCTAAGTTCGTATAGCTATTAAGTGATGGAATTGGGACTTGAACCCACATGTTCTGCCTCTACATTCAATGTTCTTTTCATTATGCTTCACCGCTTTTCATGTCTTATTGAATCTTTAGGACAGCTTTGTGAAGTAGGTAATACAAGTATTATTATCCCATTTATGGATGAGGTAATTGAGACTCAGGGAATTTAAATGACAAAAGTCATTAAGCCCAATCCTCTTCCTGACATACCACACTGTAAAAGAGGAGGAGAAGTTGATAAATGCATTTAAAATAAAATCATTACAATTGATTTCCCTGACCTAATGTTAGTCTAATAATAGGAGTCAAGAGAAACAAGCTTCAAAGAACTGAATAATTGACCTCAAATAAAATCCAATTGTATTCATTACAATAATTGCATAACTTTTATCATTACAATTTAACTTCTAAACCAAGGACACATGTTCTTGTGATTGCCCACATCATTCACCGAATCCACATATTTTCAGTGTGGAATCCAAACTGAGCTGTCATCTAATCCAATAAACTTCAGGGATAAAGCTCCATGGACACTTTAAACCCTTCTACCAACATTCATTTTGGCCTTCCTTAGCCTCACACCAGAACTCTGAATCTTATCCTTGGCATTACAGGCTGGTAGGTGACTTTAACTTTATCTTGCCCAAAAAACAGTTCATCAAACTGCTTCCTAGCCAATTCATAGTAGGAACAATATTCTAACTCTGCCTCCAAAGCAGGTTGGGATGTTTTGGTTTTTCCTTAAAAGGCACCGATACATGATACATTCCTCAACATTTGGTTGGCCTGGGGGACTAGAAGCCAACATTGTTGACAGGTACTTCCTCATTACCTGAGCACAAAGCACCCAGGAGGAGTGCCAAGGTTTTCTGAGACTAGGCTTTCGAATCACAGTGGGTAACTAAAGCAAGGGAACTTTAGTAAAATTAAGGTGTTCACAATGCCTCATCTTTATTGACTCTCCTGCTATGGCTAAGCAAATCTTTTCTTGTTAACTCTTGAATGATTCATTGGTACCTCATTTTGTTCTAATATTGAATCCAAGCTACCAGGGCACTATGCCACCTTTACTTTGGTCCCCAAATCCCCACTAGAGTCCTTTGGAAGCCTGGGATCAGATAGGTAAAATTCCACTTTAACATGCACAAAACTGAGTTAACACAGCATTTCCCAACCATTCTGAAATATTCCACTTGCCTCCTGTATCTTCTGCCTTTACCCAACTCTAGTTCCCCTATAGGTGTTATCTTTCTCATTCAAATGTAAGCTCTTTGAAGGCAGGGAAGACAGTCTCACTTCTGTATTTATATCTGCAGAGCTTAACACAATGCTTAGTACATGTTAAATTCTAAATAAATTATTTTGAATTCATCTCCCCTAAAATCTAGCATAACCCTTTTAAAATACTAGTCATTTTGATGGGGTCCTTGTGATGTATATATGTTTATAGTATCAATCTGTAACATCAGTTTGTAAATGGGGTGCCTTGGGATTTATGTCTGTAAAATCAATTTGTAAAAGCAGTCTGTAAGATCACATTTCCACCCCCCCAGCCTCAGAGCATTGACTCTGCCCCTTCCCCCTTCCAGCACTCTGCCCAGCAACAGCTCATGACCTGTTTATCTCTGCTTGAAACAATAAGTTATGTAAATGTTATCTCCTTTAGTTAGAGTGGCCACCCCACCAGAAATTCTTCAATACCTTATCTATAGGGTAACTCCTTAGTCAATTATATACCCTTACTGTCTCTGATGACCTTGGTGGGTGGCAGACTGGGCACTCTTTAGTGAAGTATCAGGCCTAGAACCACACCTCCAGCTAGACCCCCTCTTGAGCTATTTCCCAGTGAATCATGGGCAATACACCTGCACAGTTGATATTAAAAGTGTATGGTCCTTTGAGCACTGACCACTCCTTAACTCCTCCCTGATCCCACTCTTACTCACCTAGTTAGCATAATTGACCCCTTAAAACTATGCCTGCAGCCTCTGTGAGTTTGCAGGTTCCATAAGAATCTAGCCCGCTGTTCTCTACAACGTAACGTAACAATAAACTTTACAATTTCGGCTTCAAAGTCTGCTTGAGCCTGGTGAATTCCTTCCAGACTGGATGCCAGGAGAGGTTTCCCTGGCAGAACCACTTACCCTCCCCCCCTCCTTATCACCCTTCCCTCTTCAATTTAATATTTTTTATTATAAGAATATATTTTCTTTTATATGGTGCATCCTACCATCATTTGTATATGCTCTTTGAACTGTTCCTTTTTTTAGTAGTGATGATGAGTGGGAGCTGAATGATCTACATTCTCACATCTTTTTTCCCATTAGGAGACTTTTCTTTTCTTTCTTTTGGCTCTCTTTATTTTTTTTTTATTTTATTTTTGACTCAAACACCAGAACACAAATATAGAATAGAGAAAAGAAGCAAAAACATTTCATAAACTTAAATATTGGGACTTATATATGAAGTTAGAAAGAAAAAAAGAGCATGTTGTATATATAGCAGAACATAAGAGGATTCAAAATATCTAACAATAAATTTTCATTTCAAGAAAGCCTATGTGATAAATCATACTCGTGTTGAGAATTGTCCATCTTTGCTTCCTTCTGAGTTTTCTTTTGTTCTCTGCTGTGCACCTTTTTGCTTTGATTTCTTTCCCCTCCCCCCAACCTCCCCCAGAAGGCCACAATAAAGTTTAGATATGCTTCTCTATAGGTATACAGATGTGCATACCCTACCAGACCTCCCCAGAAGGCTACAATAAAGTTCAGATGTTTCTCTCTATATATTTAGATAGACAGACAGACAGACATACAGATAGACAGATAGAGAGAGAGAGAGAGAGAGAGAGAGATACAGACAGATATACAGAGGGAGACATATACATTCCCAAACCTCTTCTTCTATTTTGGGATAGAGGGGGGAAAGCCAAGGCAATTGGGGCCAAGTGACTTGCCCAAGGTCACACAGCTAGTTAAGTGTCAAGTGTCTAAAGCAGATTTGAACTCAGGTCCTCTTGACTCCAAGGCTGGTGCTCTATTCATTGTACCACCTAGCTGCCCCTACCTCTGGCAAAAAGTTACAATAAAGTTTAGATATGTTTCTCTGTAGTAATAAATATATACATATACATATATACATACCTATATAGATGTATACTTTCCCGAGCATATTCTACTCCAGATCTTTGTTTTTATGTTTGTGCATATCTTTTGCTTCCTATCTCTCCTGCCTCCTCTATCCACTACCTTGCCCTCCAATTGCTTGCCCATCCCCTCTGGTGATCCTCCATCCTCCCATTCCCATAAATCTAAACACCCTTCCATATCCCCCTTTCACCTATTCCCTTTCCCTCCCCTCTAAAGATCCCTCCCTTGTTCTCTCCCCCCTCAATATACCCCTACCATATCATTTCGTCTGAATTTAAAGACTTTTAAATTCTTCTAAATAAATATAGTTCCCTCTTAAGCCCATTTCCACTGAAAGTTGATTACCAAAACTACCAGCCCTCCTCCCCTATCTAATTCCCCTGTATCCATTCTTCCTCTTGCACCTCATTTGGATAAAATAATCACTCTTTCTAGCTGTACCTAAATGGTTTTACTTTTTAAATTCATATCACATTCAGGTTTACCCCAATCTTTCTTATGAGCTACCCAATTATTAATAAGAATCTTAGACATACATTTTACATTTCATATATATATATATAGTAAACACTCTGTCCTTATGAATCCCTTATAATCATTACTTGGTATGTACCTTATATTTCTCTTGGTTTTTCTTATGTCAAATCTTCTATTGAGTTCAGGATTTTTTTTAAACAAAGTCTTGAAAATCAGAGAGTTTTTCAAATGTCTGTTTTTTTTTTCCTTCAAGATAATACTTAACTTTGCAGGGTATGATATTTTTGGACAGAACCCCAGTTCTTTTATTTTTCAATAAATTATGGTCCGAGATCTGCCGTCCATTAAGGTCTCTGCTGCTAGGTCTTGTGTGATCCTAATTGTGACAGAACCATATTTAATTGTTTTGATCTTAATACTTTTAATATTTTATCCCTGAGCTGGGGGTTTTGGAATTTGACTATGATATTCCAATGATTTTTCCTCATACAATGTCTTTTAAGTGGTGATTAATAAATTTTTTCCTTTTTTTAAATTAAAATTTACATTTATTTTTAGTTTACATCATTCATTTCCACAAGATTTTCAGTTACAAATTTTCTCCCCATCTTTCCCTACCCATCACACCAAAGCGGCAATCCCACTATATACCCTCTCCCCCAATCTGCTTTCTCCTATATCCTTCCTCATGACCTGTCTGACTTTCTGGTAGGGCAAGATGGATCTCCATCCCCAAATGCCTGCATATCTTATTTCCCAGTTGCATGTAAACAATAATCATAATAATAATATTTTAAAACACCTGATTGTAAAACTTTGAATTCCAGATTCTTTCCCTTCCTCCCTCATCACCCACACTTACTGGAAAGATAAGCAATTCAATATAAGTTGTAGATATACAGTTACATAAAACATTTCCATAGTGTATATATTGTGAAAGACTGACTATATTTCCCTCCAACCTATCCTGCCCCACATTTGTTCTATTCTCTACTTTGACCCTGTCACTTTTCAAAAATGTATGCTTTTAACTACCCTACCCCCAACCTTCCTTCCCCTCCATCATACCCCCTATCATCAGCTTCCCCCCCCCCACTCTCCTGTAGGACAAGATACCCAATTTAGTGTGTATGTCATTCCCTCCCTAAGCCAAATTCAATGAGAGTAAGGTTGAACCATTCCCTTTTGCTTTCCTGTTCTTCTCCTCCATTGTAACAGTTATCCCTTGCCTCTTCTATATGATTAATTTACCCAATTATGTCCCTCCTCATCTCCTCTCATTATATTCCTCTCTCCTCTCAATATCACATTTAAAATATCATCCCTTCCTATTCAATTGATATATATATATATATGTATTCATATGTATACATATGTATTCATACTCACATATGCCCTCCTATATAGACATATAATATATACACACACACACACACACACACACACACACACACACACATTTATATTCTGTTCAACTATCCTCATTCTGAGAAAAGTTTCATAAGTTACAATTATCATTTTTCCATGTACGCATGTAAATATTTCAACTTTGATAAATTCCTTATGATTTCTTTTCCCTATTTACCTTCTCATACTTCTCTTACTTCTTGTATTTGAATGTCAAATTTTCTATTCAACTCTGGCTTTTTCATCAAGAATGCTTAAAAGTCCTCTCTTTAATTGAATGACAATATTTTTCCCCTGAAACATTATATTCAGTTTTGCTGGGTAAGGGATTCTTGGTTTTAATCCTTTGACCTCTGGAATATCATATTCCAAGCCCTTCAGTCCCTCAGTGTAAAAGCTGTCAAATCCTGCGTTATACTTATTGTGTTTCCACAATATTCAAATTGTTTCTTCTTGGCTGCTTATAATATTTTCTCCTTGATATGAGAACTCCAGAACCTGGTTATAATATTCCTAGGAGTTTTCTTTTTGGGATCTTTTTCAAGAGGTGATCCATGGATTCTTTCAACCTCTATTTTGCCCTGTGGTTCTAAAATATCAGGTCAATTTTCCTTGAGAATTTCTTGAAGGATGTTTTCTAGGTTCTTTTTTTTATCATGGCTTTCAGGTAGTCCAATAATTTTTATATTATCTCTCCTGGGTCTATTTTCCAGGTCAGTGGTTTTTCCTATGAGATATTTATCATTGCCTTCTTTTTTTTTCATTTGTTTGGTTCTATTTAATAGTATTTGATTCCTCATAAAGTCATTAGCTTCCATTTACTCCAATCTAATTCTGAAGGAATTATTCTCTTCAGTGAGCTTTTGAAATTCTTTTTCCATTTCACAAATTTGGCTTTGTAAGGCATTCTTCTCCGCATTGGCTTTTTGGGCCTCTTTTGCCATTTGAGTTAGTCTATTTTTTAAGGTGTTATTTTCTTCAGTCAGGTTGTTGACTCTCTTTTCATGATTTTCTTGCATTATTCTTATTTCTCTACCTAATTTTTCCTCCATGTCTCTTACTTGATTTTCAAAATCCTTCTTGAGCTCCTCCATGGCCTGTAACCAATTCATATTTTTCTTGAAAGCTTTTGGTGCAGGAGTTATGACTTTTTTGTCTTCCTCCTGTTCCATGCTTTGATCCTTTTTGTCCCCCAAAAAGAAATCTAGCTGTGCTTGCTTTGCTTCCTTTGCTTGCTCATTTTGGCACTCAGTTACTTGACTTTTGAGCTCTTTGCCACAGTAGAACTCTGCTTCCAAAGGGGAGAGCTTTGTTCCAAATTTCTGGGGTTTTCCCAGTTGCTGGAGCTGTTAGGAGGGTGCTCTCTCTATAACCCTAACACACTCTGGATCATTGATCACATACTTCAGGACCCACCCAAGATCACGATCCAGATCCAAGCAGGTTAGAGCAAGAGTGATTATCCTTTGAATGGTCGCTTGGCTACCCTACAGTCTGCAGGCTGGGAGCTCTGGAGCAGCCATGTGGAGACAGCTGCATGTCTTCCATGCCTCTGCAGCTTCTCACTCTGTGGGCAGAGGCTAAACCATGCCTCCATCCCCCCAAGTTCCAAAAGAGTTCTACACTCACCTTTTACTTTGGCTTTGGCATTTGGGTTGATATTTCTAGAAACCACCACAGAGACTGGTTATCCACTTTCCCAAGATCCATTCCAGCCACTACTGGTCAGGGCACCCTGGGGCTAAAACCTCAGGCTCAAGCTTGGCTGGGCTTAGCTCCCAGTGCACTAAGATGGACCCTTCCTGCTGGCCTGCTGGCTGCCTTCAGTGAGAGATTTGTTTCTCTGTCACTTTTTTGGCTCTGCAGCTCTAAAATTTGTTTAGAGTCATATTTTATTTGATATTTGAGGTGGTTATAAAGGGAGCTCATGTATTTTTCTTGCTTCTATGCCACCATCTTGGCTCTCAATAGATTTTTTCCTGTTTCTACTCCCACCTCACCCCCATTCTAATACTTCACGACAATTTTCTTTATTTTTTCTTTTATTATTGGATCAAGATTATTTTTTGATAATAACTTTCAGTTAGTCTGATTGTTTTTATATTGTCTCTTCTTGATCTATTCTCCAAATCTGTTGTTTTTCTTGTTTCACTTTTTCATCTATTTTTATTATTTGCATTTTGTTTAATTATTTCTCAGTCTCTCATAATTTCATTGGCTTTACTTTGCCCAATCCTAATTTTCAAGGTGTCATTTTCTCCCTTAAGATGCTGGATTTCTTTTTCTAATTTGTTGACTTTATGTTTTTCTCATATTATTTTTTTTCTTTAGTTTTTCCTCCATCTTTGTCATTTGATTTTAAAGTCTTTTTTAAGGTCTTCTCTGAATTCTTTTGGGGCAAGTGACCATTTGACATTACTCTTTGGGGGTTTCTTAACTTCAGTATCCTCTGAAGATGAATCCCAATCATCTCTATTCCCATAATAGCTTTCTATGGTTGGATTCTTTTTTGCTTGTGCATTTTTGCATGAATAGCTTAATTTTTGTAATCACTTCTAGCCTTGGGGTATGGGAAATGGTGCCTCTTGCTCCAAATCTTTGGTTCTCCCCTGTAGCCTAGAATCAAAGCCAAACCTCCAACCTCAGCCAGGAGCTTTCTGCCCTACTGCTTCTGCACTCACCAGGCAAGGCTTGTTCCTTCTTACCCCTGTTGCTCTTTGCAGCACAGCTGGGTCTGGTGTTCTTTATCAACACAAGTTCCCTCATTCTTACCAAGCTCAAATGCCCAACTCCCCTCACTATCCCTGGAGTAAAAGTTCATGTGGCTGGGAGGGAGGCAGCCTCTCAAACTAACTAACCCCAGGTCTTTCCACTTGTTAAAATAGAGCCTAGCCTGGAGGTATTTACTTTTCACCTGACCAAATCTTGTCCTGGGATTTTTCAGATCTTCTCAAATTGTCCCAGGAAGGTCTGGTTGTGCCCCTGTTCTTATTTATCTCCACTCAAACTTTGTTCACTCTAAGGTGCTATTTTAATGCTTTTGTTGGGGTTAATCTTGAGACCTTGGAATTTTCTGACCTACACCACCATCTTCCCAGAATCTTCTTCTCTACTGTCTTTTTAAAAGACTCCAGGATATGGGGGAAAAAAACAGAAGATCCCTGGTAGCTGCTAAAAGTAAAGAAAACTTCAACAACTCCAAACAGAGCCCATGGAATCTACTCTTGCTTTCCTTCACAGATAATGTTTCAACTTGATCCTCAAAGCCTGTGTAATGGCTCTTCTCCACTACCCCCTTTCCCTGAAATTTTCTACTTCCTGACTTTTGTCCCTTAAAATGCTGGCTTCCTTTAAGATTCAGCTCAAAATTTTGCAATTTTGCAGGAGATCTTTTCCAGTCACCCTAGTTACTGGTGTGTTCCCCCTAAGGTAACCTTTAATCCCTTCTCAATGTTTGATAGACAGACAGACAGACAGATAGAGAGATAGAGATATAGATATGCAATTTTATCTACAAGTTGCCCTTAGAATGTGAACGTCAGAGGAGAGTCTTTTTTTTTCTTTGTATTTCTCACATAACACAATGCTTGCCACACACTGTAGTAAGCACTTAATAAATGCTTGTTGACAGTTGTGACAATTAATGAACATGGTCAAAAATATCATTTTTTCTTCTTAGTACATATTATCACTGCTGCTTATTTTACTTCTTTATTAATTCAGGCTTTGTGACAACCTGTGGTATAAGAATTTCTTTGGTGTATAAGAAACCAATAGCTGTCACATACCTGATTCATATTGGACATTGGTTGTCTGTCTATTCCCTACTTTGGCAAAAATCCTAGAATTTAGATTTAAGTCATTTCCCCAATGGGAGTGTAAAGTGATAAAGAACGTGAGACAAGTCACTTAATCCCCACTTTTTAGAGTCCAGGCTTTTATAGGACTAATTATGGTCAATACATGCATAATAATCTTCTGGTGGAAAAAGAGAAGACACATAAACCCAGGCCCTTGGACTCAGCAGTTTTTATTATTATTAGATTTTTTTAAAGTACCATAGTAACTGTACATTTGTATTCATAAAGAAAACATAAATATTTTTCATAGGGGTTGGGGAGGGCTAGGGAGAATAATAAAATGGTATCTAAGTAATTAAATAGCTATTGGATTGATCATCTTAACTGCTCAATAAAAGTGAAAAATATAATTGAATTAAAAATGAAATGAGTAAATTGATGTATGTACATTAGATATTAACATCTGTTTATAGATTTTGATTGGAAAATTCATCAAAATTAAGCATTTCATTTTTCTGTTTTATAAAGCATACAATGCAATAACTTATGAACAAAACTTCACAGATATGATAGTCTATGAGTAAATAAGAGAAACAACCTACCTTCCCCTCCTCAATAGGAAGATGAGACCTAATGAGTCAAACAGCTAATTTCCTGCTCTGTATCTGTATGGAGGCTTGAAATATATTAGACACAGCCTGAATCACATAGTCCAAATATAAATATTATTCTTTATCTATTTCAAAGAGACCTGGGTGGGGGGGCGGAGCCAAGATGGTGGAATAGAAACAGTATGCCCAAGCCACTCTCCCCCCAGTTCACCTAAAAAGTATGTAAAAGGGGACTCTGAACAACTTCTGGAGCCCCAGCACCCACAGAACGACACAGAGAAGTTAGCCTCCGGCTGAGGACAGCCCAGCAGCCCTGCAGGAAGGACCAGCCCAGTGCCCTGGGAGCTGGCAGCACAGCACAGTGCATGGGGAGCCAAGCACAGGTCGGCCTGAGTTGTGGTTTCAGCCCCAGGGCGGCAGGGCCAGCAGCCTGCTGGAGGGACCCCAGAACACCAGCAGCTGTGGAGATTCCAGAATTATCAACATAGACATGCCTAGGACAAAGTGAAAGGTTAGTGCCCTATGGACTTTGGGCCCAGTATTTGGGGAATGCGTCGGCTTCCTCCCCTGGGGGCTAGAAGCCATTGAGGAGACATGCCATTTTGTAGTTTTCAAAGGCAACTCCAGCTCCTGTCCTGCGAATTGTAGGAAGATCCAGTAATCAGTCTTGGGGGGTAATCACTCTTGCTTTAACCTCCCTGGATCTCAATTGTGATCTGGGGTGGAGGTTGTGGGTGGGTTTCCAGCTTGCCAGAAACAGAAGTTGTCCCCCAACATGTCCAGGACAAAAGTTCCCCTGTCTGGCAGCAGAGCCATACTGTGGCAACAAGCCCAAAAGTAAAGTAATTAAATGGCAACATGCCAAGGCAAAGGAAACAAATAAAACAGAAAAATGCAATCCTAGACTCCTACTTTGGGGGCAAAGAGGACTGAAGCATAGAACAGAAGGAGGTCAGAAATGTGAGGTCAGAAATCCGGCTCCAAAAGCCCCAAAGGAAAACATGAGCAGGTTACAATCCATAGAGGACCTTAAGAAGGACTTTAAAAATAAAATAAGAGAAGTGGAGGAAAAATTGGGAAGAGAAATGAGAAGGATGCAGGAAAAGTATGAAATGAGGGTCAACAGCCTGACTGAGGAAAACAAAAAACTTAAAAAATAGACTAACTCAAATGGTAAAGGAGGCCCAAAAGGGCAATGAGGAGAAGAATGCCTTAAAAAGTCGAATTTGCCAGATGGAAAAAGAATCTCAAAAGTTCACTGAGGAGATTCATTCCTTCAGAATTAGACTGGAGCAAATGGAAGCTAAGGACTTTATGAGAAATCAAGGTGCTGTTAAGAAGGTCCAAACAAATGAAAGAGTAGAAGGCAATGTGAAATATCGCATGGGAAAAACCACTGACCTGGAAAATAGATCCAGGAGAGACAATTTAAAAATTATTGGACTACCTGAAAGCCATGATCAAGGAAAGAACCTAGAAATCAACCTTCAAGAAATTCTCAAGGAAAACTGCCCTGATGTTTTAGATCCAGAGGGCAAAATAGAGGTTGAAAGAATCCACAGATCACCTCCTGAAAAAGATCCCAAAAAGAAAACTCCCAGGAATATTATAGCCAGGTTCCAGAATCCCCAGATCAAGGAGAAAATATTACAAGCATCCAGGAAGAAACAATTTCAATATTGTGGAAACACAATCAGAATAGCACAGGACCTGGATGCTTCTACACTGAGGGATCGAAGGGCATGGAATATGATATTCCAGAGGGCAAAAGAACTGGGAATGAACCCAAGGGTGACCTACCCAACAAAACTGAGTATTTTGTTTCAGGGGAAAATATGGTCATTCAGTGGAATAGAGGACTTTCAAGCATTCTTGAGGAAAAAACCAGAGTTGAATAGAAAATTTGACAACCAGACACAAGAAGCAAGAGATGCCTGAGAAGGTAATCAGGGAAAAGAAATCAAAAGGAACTTATCAAAGTTGAACCATTTACATTCCTATATGGAAAAACAAAAACTATGACTGATGAAATCTTTCTCAGCATGAAAATAATGGAAGAAGGGTGTGTGGTCATATGAATACATATGTGAATATGTGTATATATGTTTACAGTTATATATGGATAGAGGGCATAAGTTGAATTTGTTGGGAAGGCAGGATACTCAAGGGATGAAATTATGAGGTGAGAGAGGAAAGTGGCAAGAGGAGATGGGGAGAGACAGGGTAGGGTAAACTATATCATGTAGAAGAAGCAAGGGGAAGTGGCTGCAAGGGAGGGGAAGAATAGGAAGGGAAAAAGACAAAACCACATTCTCATTGAATTTGGTTCAGGGAGAGAATGACATACATACTAAATGGGATATCTCAACCTGCAGCAGAATAGGGAGAAGGGGGATGAGAGGAGGGAAGATGGATGGGAGGGCATCCTTGGAGGGAGGTGAGGTTGGAAGTACCCACTGTAGAAGAGGGACAGGATCAAGTAGGGAATGGACCAGGTGGGGCGTGGGATGAGTGGGAGGGAATTATAAGCAGCCTTGTACAATATATCTGCTATGGTAATGTTTTGCATAGCTAGACATGTACAACATATACTGAATTACTTATCTTCCCAGAGGGAATTGGTGACAAGGGAGGAAGGGAAGGGATCTGAAATTCGAGGTCTTAAAATTAAATGTTTCAAATATATATAAATACTATTATTAATACTCTTTTGCTTGTAATGGGGAGATAAGATGTGCAGGCATTGGGACACAGAGATTCACCTTCCTCTAATGGAAAAGTCAAAGGGGGTATGGGAGAAGATATGGGAGAGACCAGATTGGAGGAAGCAATATCTTGTGGGACTGCTATTCTGGGAGGGTGGGTAGGGGAAAAACAGGGGGGAAAAATAATTGTAACTCAAAATCTGACAGAAATGAATGATGTAAAACAGAAGTTAATAAAGCATTTGTTTAAAAAAAGAGAGACCTGGGCTATTTAGGAGAAACTCAAAGTTAGAAAGCAAGGAGAAGTATCAGAAGAGTGAAAAGATATGTAGATATACTAATACACAGTGCTGCTTTTAGGTATTTTAACCAAAGAAGATGGATTTAATTTAAAAGACTTTTTTCATAAGTTCACATAGAAATTTAATAACATCATCTTATCTGACATTTATATGGTATTTCATCTTATTTAATCTTCATAACATCTCTACATGGCATATACTACATGTATTATTATTCCATTTGGCAGATAAAGAAGCAGGGACAGAAAGAAATTAAATGACTATATAGCACTTCATCTGAAAAGAGATGTGTATATTTTTCATGGACAGTAAACTCTATGTTTTTGGGCCATTTCAGTCACATCTGACTCTTAGTGACCCATTTGGAGTTTTCTTGGCAAAGAGAAGGGCGTGGTTTGCCATTTCCTTCTCCAGCTTATTTTACGAATGAGGTACTAAGGTAAACAGGGTTAACTGATTTGTCCAGGGTCTCACAGTTAATAAGTGTCTGATACCAGATTTGAACTTAGGTCTTCCTGATTCCAGGTGCAGAGCTCTACTACTAGATTTCCAAACACCTCACAGCTATACAATGTTAGAAAACCTCTATCAGTGATACATTTTTCTTTTTCAAAATGTTCCTAGGGACAGTAGTGCAGTTTCATATATGTTAAATAGTTAAGAAATACATAAATGCTAAAATAAATAGAAGGCCTGTCCTCTGTCTTGAGCTGCTACTGCAGCTCAACCCACACCCCAGGATAAATGACGTTGGGTAGAATCACAACTCCATGCATGGAAGAGGATGGGGTGGGGTTGGTTCAGAAGGGTCTCCCTTCCCCCAGAGTTCCTACTACACCAGAACATATAAAATAAATATGGCATTTTACTTTAACAAAGACCTGGAGTGTGCTTGTGGAAATATGCATCAGAAGGATTGAAGTTTGCAAATTATTGTGAAATGGTACAGTTTTCTGCATTCCTGCAGAAAAAAAAAAAACCTCCCAGAAGTTAACTAAAAATTCTTGCTATACTGAATATGTTCTCTAATATAATGATATCATGGAACATTTGCAAGGCATGTTTGCCTTAGAGCAGAATTGACTGAATATATATAAAACTGGAGATAATCAACAGATGCAAAACACTAGCATTAAGGAAGATTGGGAAATGCATCTTGCAGAGGGTGAGAATTTAGCTAGGCTTTGAAGAAAGTCATGGAAGATAGCATACAAATGAAAAATAAATAAAAGTGAACATCCCAGGTATGGGAGATAGCCTATGCAGAAATATGGAGGAGACAGATAGGATGAAAGGGATCTGGAGAATAAGAAAATAATAACACTTGTTCTTAAGAAAGATGATTTTGGGGTCAAGTCAAGATGGCAGAGTAGAAACAGCACTTCGGTGCAGCTCCAGCTCCCACCACTTCCAAATTCATGTAAAAGGGTACTCTGAACAACCTCTGGAGCTACAGAACCCACAAAACGACACAGAGAAGCTAACCTCCCAATGAGGACAGCCCGGCAGCCCAGCAGCCCAGCAGAGAGCAGCCAGCTCAGCGCTATGGGAGATGAGCCCAGGCCCATGTGAGTTGGGGTCTTAGCCCCAGGGTGGCCAGACCAGCATCCAGGTGGAGGGACCACAGAACACCAGCAGCTATGGCATTTCCAGAATTACCAACACACAGATGCCACAGAGAAAGTGAGAGGTTAGTGCAGTATGGACTTTGGGACTCATTAGTTGGGAGAGTGTGTGGCCTCTTTCCCTGGGGATGAGAAGCCACTGAGACACTTCAGCACAGCCTCGATCATGCAGCAGCTTCAGTTACTCGCCTGTGGATGGTAGGAGGATCCAACAATCAGTCTGGGGTGTAATCGCTCTTGCTTTAACCTTCCTGGATCTGGATTGGAGTCTGGGGTAGAGATCTTGGGGTGTGTGACTAGCTTGCCAGAGTGTGTGGAGGTTCACAGAGGCCACCCAACTAATACCTCTGGAAGTTGAGATAACCCCAGTTTGGGACGGAAGGCCCCTGGCTGGTGGCAGAGTCCTACTGTGGCAACAAGCCCAAAAGGCAAGTAATTGAGTGGCAACATGCCTAGGCAAATGTTAGGGCCCTTTAAGACTTTACCTGAACTCTGAGAACTCACAGAGAACTCAGGCAAATGACAGCGGAACTCATGCCCAGTGATTGCAGGGTATTTAGCACACACTGTTAACGGGAGCACTCCCCCTCCCGTGAGGAGCCTGTTGCTGAGGCACATGGGAACAGAGTTGGGGAAAGGGGACAAAAGGAGGGAGGTGAGGTGAAAGATGGGGATAGAGAGAAGAGGGGGTTGTGAATGAGAAAGAGAATAAACAGCAAGATACATTACACCTTGGTGTTAGACTCCTTTATCTATTCAGGAGGAGAAGGTTCTCCCAGGGATTGTAAGGGCGACCAGAGTCATAGAGGCAACTGGAAAGGAACTCTCTAAGGGGTTCCAGGGGGTGACCCTGAGGTCATAGGGGCGACCAGAATCATAGAGGCGACTGGAGAGGTAAGTATAGGCGCCAGCCCTGGACGGTGGGATCCGTACAGGCAAAGGAAACAAAATAAACAGAAAAATGCAACATTGGACTCCTATTTTGGGGGCAAAGAGGATCAAAGCATGGAACAGGAGGAGGACTGGGAGGTCAGAACTACTGCACCAAAAGCCCCAAATGAAAATACAAGCTGGTTACAGGCCATAGAGGTCCTTAAGAAGCAGATAAGAGAAGTGGGGGGAAAATTGGGAAGAGAAATGAGAAAGATGCAAGAAAAGTATGAAATGAGACTGAGGAAAATAACACATTAAAAAATAGACTAAATCAAATGGCAAAGGAGGCTCAAAAAGGGAATGAGGAGAAGAATGCCTTAAAAAGCCAAATTTGCCAGATGGAGGAGAATCATTCCTTCAGAATTATATTGGAGCAAATGGAAGCTAGTGACTATAAGAAATCAAGATGCTGTTATGCAGATCCAAACAAATGAAAGAATAGAAGGCAATGTGAAATATCTCATGGGAAAAACCACTGACCTGGAAAATAGAACCAGGACAGATAATTTTAAAATTATTGGACTACCTGAAAACCATGATTAAAGAAAGAACCTAGAAATCATCCTTTAAGAAATTCTCAAGGAAAATTGCCCTGATGTTTTAGAACCAGAGGGGGAAATAGAGGTTGAAAGAATCTACTGATCACCTCCTGAAAAAGATTTCAAAAAGAAAACTCCTAGGAGTCAGGTTCCAGAATTCCCAGATCAAGGAGAAAATATTACAAGCAGCCAGTAAGAAACAATTTGAATATAGTGGCAATGCAATCAGGATAGTGCAGGATCTGGCAGCTTCTACACTGAGGGATTGAAGGGCTTGGAATATGATATCCTGGAGGGCAAAGGAGCTAGATTAAAACCAAGAATCACTTACCCAGCAAAACTTATTATCACGTTTCAGGGGAAAATATGGTCATTCAGTGGAATAGAGGACTTTCAAGCATTCTTGAGGAAAAAAATAGAGTTGAATAAAAAATTGACATTCAGACACAAAAAGCAAGAGAAGGTTGAGAAGGTAAACAGGGAAAAGAAATCATAATGAATTTATCAAAGTTGAACTATTTACATTCCTACATGGAAAAACGATAATGGTAACTGATGAAACTTTTCTCAGTATGAAAATAGTTGAAGAAGGGTATATGGGCATATGAATGTATGTGAATGTGTGTATACATGTTTACAGGTATACATAGATAGAGGACACAGGTCGAATTTAATAGGAAGGGATAATACTTAAAAGGTGAAATTAAGAGGTGAGAGAGGAATATAATAAGACGAGATGGGGAGAGACAGAATGGGGTAAATTATCTCATAGAGAAGAGGCTAGGGAAAATGGTTAAAAGGGAGGGGAATAACAGGAAGGCAAAAAGGAAAAACCTTATTCTCATTGAATTTGGATCAGGGAGAGAATGACATATATACTAAATAGGATATCTCACCCTACAGGAAATGAGAAGGGGGAAGGGAAAGGGGATGATGGAAGGGAACACGGGAGGGAAGTGGGGAGAGGGAAGTTGGAAGCACCCACTTTTGAAAAGGAACAGGATCAAAGTAGGGAATAGACCAAGTGGGAGTTGGGATACCAGGGAGGGAAATATAGTCAGTCTTTTACGATATGGTAATGTTTTGCATAGCTACAAATGTACAACATATACTGAATTGCTTATCTTCCCAGTAAGGGTGGGTGACAAGGGAGGAAGGGAATAAATCTGGAATTCAAAGTTTTAAAAATCATATGTTTAATATATATATAAATACTATTATTAATAGTATTTTATATATAATTGGGAAATAAGATATACAGACATTGGGGCACAGAGATTCACCTTGCACTCCTGAAAAAGTTGAAAGGAGTATGGGAGAAGATATTGGAGAGAGCAGATGGGATGAGGGCATATCCTGTGGGACTCCTATTCTGGGGTAAGGGGAAGGAGGAAAAATTATAACTCAAAATCTGGCAGAAATGAATGATGTAAACCAGAAGTTAATAAAGTATTTGGAAAAAAAACCCAAAGATACAAAAAAAGATGATTTTGGGGGCAACTGGGCAGTACAGTGAATAGAGCACCAACCTTGGAGTCAGGAGAACCTGAGTTCAAATCCAACCTCAGATACTTGACACAATTACTAGATGTGTGATCTTGGGCAAGTCACTTAACCCAAATTGTCTTGCCTTCCTCCCTCCAAAAAAAAAAAAAAAAAGAGATGATTTTCACATCATTGGATTAGATAGATTATAGAAGGAAGAGACTGAAATTAGGAAGATCAAATGGGAGCTATTTTAATACATCTGCTCTCACAATATCAGTCTGAATGTAGACTCTTGAAGCTGAGTCATCTAGTTCTGACTTCCCCTTGCTGGGGAATTATTTCTCAATTTTTCAATTTATCAATGTCTTTGATTAGCTCAGAGAAGAAAGAGGAGATACGTAAATGCAAAGTATGAAGAATAGTATCAATCATTTAAATTGATTTATGTACTTCTAACTGTAAAGGGTTTAATCAAACTAATCTTGCCCATTTCTCAAATTTTTAAAATAATAAGGGTTTTCAAAAATATTTTACCCTAGAAAATATCCAGTTGGTCTTCAAAGTTTTCCTTGACCATGCCTATGTGACCTTGACCAATACACCACCTTCCCTCCATACACAAAGACTTCCATGTTTACTCAAGACAAAAAGTCACAACATGACATTAATATTTGCCAATTACAAATAAATCAATTTCTCCCTAGATTTCCACATAACCTAAGCCAAGAAACAAAAAACAAACAAAAAAAAAGAATGGAAAACAGAGGATGAATACCTGAGCCAATTCAACAAGCATTTATTATAGCTACAATGAGCATGGGAGTTGGGATAAAAAGATGAAATATAACAACAAAAGCCAGACCCTGCCCAAAATAAGCTTACATAACATAAATGTGGATATATGATAATTTGAGAAAGTAGTAGGACCCTAACCACTTAATGTGTCAGAGATTTTTTCATAGGAGATAATGTGTGAGTTTTGTCTTGAAGGAAAGTTGGTTTTTAGAGGTTAAGGTGAAGAGGCAATTCATTCTAGGGATAGGAGATAACCTGCACAAATGCAGGGAATCAGAAGGGAAAAATGGAGTTTGAGGAATAGGAAGTAGGATATTTTGACTGTAATGTATATAAAGGATCATAATGGGGGGAGAAGCCAAGATGGTGGAGTTGAAACAGGACTTCTGTTCTACTCCTGCTTCCACCTCCTACAATTCATGTAAAAAATGACTCTAAACAAACTTTGGTGCTACAGAACCCACAAAATGACACAGAGATGCTAACCTCCTGCTGAAAACAGCCCAGCAGGCTGGCAGGCAGGGGCCAGCACAGCCCAGCTTGAGCCTGAGGTTTTAGCCTCCAGGCAGCCACAACCAGCTACCAGCTGGAGGTACTTCAGTTCACCAGCAGCTAGCGGTTTCCAGAATTATCAACCCATAGATGCCAAGGACAAAGTGAGAGGTCAATTCAGTGTGGACTTTGGGAACACAGAGTTCGGGAGTGCAGTCCAGCCTTTGCCCTGTTGAGGGAGAAGTGGCTAAGGGGTGGCAGCCATGCAGCCACCACCATGTGGTTGCTTCAGAGCTCCTTGCCTGCAAATTGTAGGGGGACCAAGTGACCAGTCTGAGGGGAAATTGCTCTTGCTTTAACCTGCTTGGATCTGGATCACTGTTTAGGGTGGAGGTCCTGCAGTACATGACCAGTTTGCCAGAGAGTATGGAGGCTTCAGAGAGGGCAGCCAATTAATAGTTTTAGCAGCTGAGAAAACTCCAGCTATTAGGACAAAGCTCTCCTTTCTGGTAGCAGAGTTCTACTGTAGCAAAAAGCTCAAAGGTCAAATAATTGAGCAAGCAAAGGAAACAAAGCAAGCATAGCAATCCGACTTTACACTCCTATTTTGGGGACAAAAAAGATCAAAGCATGGAATAGGAAGAAGACAGCAAAATCATAATTCCTGGACAAGAAGCTTCCAGGAGAATAATTTTCAGTAAACCTGGAAAATTAGGCTGGACCCAGATGACTTATTGTTTCCTGTTCAGTCATCTCTAGTTCTTTGTGGCACACCAGGCCCTTCTATCCTCCACTATCTCTTAAAGGCTGTCGAAGTTCATGTTCATTGTTTCCATGACACTATCTCATCCTCTGCCATCCCCTTTTCCTTTTGCCTTCAGTTTTTCCCATCACCATCTTTGTCAATGAGTCCTATCTTCTCATTATGTGGCCAAAGTATTTAAGTTTTTGCTTCAGCATTTGACTTTCCAGTGAATAGCTTGAAGTGATTTCTTTAAGTACTGACTGATTTGTTTGTTTTCTTTGCTGTCCAAGAGACTCTCAAAAATCTTCTCCAGCATCAAAATTCAAAAGCATCAATTCTGAGGTGCTCAGTTTTCTTTATAGTTGAACTCTCATAATCCTACAATGTTACGGGAAAAACAATAGATTCGACTATGTGGACCTTTGTTGGCAATGTGATGCCTCTCCTTTTTAGCATGCTGTCAGATTTGCTGTAGCTTTCCTTCCAAGGAGAAAGAATCCTTAATTTTATGGCTTCAGTTTTTCTCTGTACTGATCTTTGAGCCCAAGAATATAAAATCTGACACAGCTTCCATTGTTTCTCTCTGTATTTGCCAAGAAGTGCTGGAATTAGTTGCCAAAATTTTAGTTTCTGGTAAAGGGCATCAAATGCCTTAGTGAAGACTCTGTATTTTATCTTAAAGGAAAAAAGGAGACAATGAAGATTTTTGGTCAGCCTTGGGCTTTAGGAAGATTATTTAGGCAACCATGTGGAGAATGAATTGAGATAAGAAAGAGTGGGAGCAGGGACAATTTGAAGGCTGTTCCCATAATCCTAGGAAGAGATGATGTGGGGAGGAAGAAAAGGGCACTAAAGGAAGATACTTTCTGAACTCAGAGAAAGGAGCAGATATTATGGATAGATTGTAAGCCCGTTGAGGCCAAGGATTTTGAAACCCCCATAGTACTTTATGTGGGATTAAATATATTTTATGTTCTTGGTGATTCTGTGTGTGTGTGTGTGTGTGTGTGTGTGTGTGTGTGTATGTGTTTTGGAGGAGGGAAGGCAAGGCAATTTGGGTTAAGTGACTTGTCCAAGATTACACAGCTAGTAAGTGTCAAGTATCTGAGGTCACATTTGAACTCAGGTCCTCCTGACTCCAGGGCCAGTTCTCTATTCACCGTACCACCTAGCTGCCCCTGGTTTCTGTTTGTCAAATGAGTGTCCAGTTGTCTTTAAATACACCGCAGTAACTCTTGGCTCTCAGACCAGGGTTCTCATCTTCCCCTAACTTTGACTTTTTGTTGACAAATACAGTCAAATACTTTTACAATTTTTGTGCCATCAGAAGTGTTATTCCCAAACCAGAAACATTGTCTTCCTAATGAAACATTCACTTTCATTTCTAATACTCATAGGGAAAAGTTGAATCGACAGATCTCTAGACTACCAAACTATCCAGTTCAAACTCACTATGCAAAAAAAGGATTATTTGAAAATGCTACAGCATTTCATAGAAAAACTGTTAAAACCCACCACAAATAAAATCCAACACTCACTCTACAGGATACTTTTGGACATCTACTAGCTAATGATGCTAGCATCTGTCCTATAGATTAACAAGCACCCTATCAACACTGAGAAATCACTTAATTATTAATAATTAATTAAATTATTAAATTATTCAGGTAAAGCAACCAAAATTATTTTAGGGTGACATGGAAAATGCTGGTGGGATAGTATTATAATATACAAAATATTATAATATACATCTCAAAATGTTTAATTTTGAAATACAGTAATATCATTGAGGGGAGTTATGTAATTCTATGTTACTTTTTGAAAACTAGGCATCAAAATTTTTTCAAACTTTAGTTTTGATTGATTTGTAGCATCATTTAAATTTGAAACAAGGTTACATTACAATTTAGCTAGAGTAGTCTATTTGAATTATTTATCCATTATTCACATTCCCATATATATCTTTTGTAAGAAAGTATCACAGGAAGGCAGCAAATAGCTTAAGGGTTGACTCCCATAAACTTCTATCAGAAAATCTCCATCTCTCTAAAGGTCCCCAGATTCCCAGAATTTAGAATGAGAGATTCAAATGACATGTCCACTACTACATACATGACACCCTCCCATAGATTCTATGCTTCATCCAAATAGGCCCCAATCCTATTTCTCAAAAACTAACATGTGAACTATGTTCAGCTTATAGTAGAAACTTGCCTTATCCTAGTTTCCTAGGACTTGAAATCCAGTAGATTGATAGGGTTTCATTTTATTCAATCAAGAGAAGGCAACCTGGCATAGGGAAAAGAGAATTCCCACAAGAGTCAAAGAACTAAATACAAATCCCTGCTTTTACACTTACTACTTGTGTGGCCTTGAACAAGTCACCTGGCTTCCTTTATTTTTTTAATCTGTAAATAAAGGGATTGATCTACATCATCTCTGAGGACCCTTCCAGCTCCATACATTTTATCCTATGATTTATAACAAAAGTTTTTTTTAACTAATTAGAAAATATTTATCAAATACCCACAACGAACCAGATACTGTACTTGACATTGAGAATACAAATACAAAAAAAATGAATTTATTCCTACTCACAAGAAACCTATACTATAATAGGGAGAGAATACATAAATACATAAGAATAATATATACATATATATGTTATATATACACATACATATATATGTACACACAGAGATACATACAGGAAGGAGAACTCTAATAGTTGTAGGATCAGGAAAAGCTTCAGACAGAAGGTAGTTTTTAAGCCAATCTTGAAGAAAGAGAGGGATTCTATAAGGCAGAGGTGAAGAGACTTCAAGAGTTCAGGCATGGAGAAGTGACATTACAAATAACAGAGGACAGAACATCTTGTGTATAAAATAGAGTGAAGGTCAATTTGGCTGGATTGAATAGCCTTGGAAAGGGAGTCATATCCAGTGAAACTGGCAAGATAGACTGGAGACAGGTTGTAAAGAGCTTTCCCAGATAAATAGTTTACATTTTATCCTAGAGGCAAGAGAGCACCATTGGAGGTTATAGAGTAGGAGAGTGATAGGGTCAGATCTTGAGAAAAATCAATTTGGCATCTGTGTAGAGAATGGACTAGAGTGAGGAGATACTTGAGACAGTAAAACCAATTAGAAGATTGTGACAATAATCAAGGTGAAAGATAATGAAGACCTGAACTAAATGGATAGCCTTATGAGTAGAGATATTGAATCCAATATGGTACCGTTGTAGAGGAAGGATGGCAAGATTTGGCAAATGACTGGATATACAAGGTGAGAGACAATGACTACCTGGGGTAGCTGAAGGAACAGGTAGAGCTGAATAATTTGTTTTTTTATGAAGTAAAGGGCCTATAGACCTAAGGATTATTTCAAGGAGAAAGTTCCCTGATACTGTCTTAGTCACCCCAACCTACTTACAACTCTTAGACTAGAAATGCAGAAAATACATCCCTAAGTTTATTTTAAATACCTCCCTGAAATGAAACTGGTAACTGTAAGACAGAGTACAATAGACCAATTCTGAAAATAGAATACAGGGAGAGAAACAGTCTCTAACATAGTTAGAATTCAAGTCATTTAGGGTTATGATTAAGAGAGCAATTTTATTCTAAATCTGGTTCCACAATACCAGACTATGAAAGAACTGCATAGCCACATTATGTTCTAAGCCAGAATAGTCATAGGTATGATGTGGTCACAAAACTTTTTCAACATTTTTTAATACTGTACTATTTAAAGGCAAAAACTACACCACAAAAGTAACATGAAATAAGTGTAGCAGGCAAGCGATCCAAAGGGATGCATTCTATTTGAAGACTGGCTATCCTATAGGAAATGGGAGATTACTAAAACCTAGCTACCAGGAGTATTTATACCACTATAAAGATTTTGCCTGAGTTGAAATTAACTTATGGAAAATTTTAAATGATACATAAAAACCAGAATTATACCCAGCAATTTCTATACCTGGGGCAAGTGTAGGGGTTGTGAAAAATCTCATCTGGGTGATAAAACCAGAGGTATAACATAAAAACCAGAGATATAGCTGGCAGCTTCTACACCTAAGTTAAGGGGAGGAGTTTGGGAAATGGTCTATGGCGAAGTATGTTCTGTAAAACCACAAGCTTTCTAATCTTTTGAAAGTGGGATAGATGCACCCTTGGGAAGAGGCTGCAGTTGCCATTGAAGAAAGAGATTCAGTAAGGGAGGAAGTGCTCCAAGGACTTAACACCCTTTCACACCCTGAAGAAAAGTTCTGATTTTCTAGACCTAGTTGCAACTCTGATAAAACCTGGCTTAGAATGAGAATGCATTCAAAGTAAATTGTTATAAATAGATGATAATATTAAGATTTATATAAACAGCCACATGATTGGGGGTGGGGGATAATAACAGGTATAGCTATAAATTCTAGTTTTGAGTCAGCATCTTTTTGCAGTATTTTGGTACCTCTGTTTCAGACCCAAACCAAGAAGTACTGGACAGGAAATGTTCTAAGAAAGCCTATTCTTTGGAGATTTCTAGTTTGATCTTTTGGCAAGAAAAACTGGAGATTAATTTTGGATTGGCATAAACTTTTGGCTGCTTATCTGCTTTGAAGGAGACCAAACCACAGAATCCTGTGTGCTTTTATTCCCTTTCTCTAGGGAAAGAATATTTCATGGTTTGGAAATCAAACTGGCTCACTGCTGTTATTCAAGCTATGATTCTAGAGCTTTGACAGAACTAGCATTATTTCCCTGTTTAAGTAAGGGTGCTGATCATAAACCAGTAGCTATTGATTCATCATGGAAACATGGGGTCTAAGAACCTGCATTCAAATCCTGTCTTGATCATTTACTACCTATGTGATCTTAGGCAAGTCACACAACACCTTTAGGGCTCAGGTTGTCCATCTTTAAAATGAGAAACTTTTACTAGATGCCCATAATAATCTTTTCAGCTCTGAGTCTACACAACAGTACATGTATTTTTCCAGCCTTTCAACATGTCTCTTTTGTGTAGTACTTTGCTTTAGGAATGATCTTCCAATAAAAAGGTTTAGAAGGTTGCGAGTAAGTGAACAGATGTTTAGACATTAAATTCAATTCAATAAGTAGCTACTAAGTGTTTGCTATGTGCAAGGAACTGTGTTAGGCCTAGAAAATACAAAGACAAAAATGACACAGTCCCTTGCATTATGGAGCTTATATTAGAATTGAAAACCAAAGTAACCAAGGATGAGTATTATTAGGAGATTTACAAAATTCATTTGTTTGGGTATACTGCTGTTAACCAAAAAAAAAAAAAAAGAGGAATTCTGGGTACTGCAAAATGGCAGATTTGCCCCTGTAAGGTAATACTTTGCTGCTTGCTGCTTGTTTTAGCTATTGAAGTACATTTGAGCCTCACCTTTGTATCAAGTCTTTGTTGGAAACAGTATACATTGTGTTGCCCTTAATAGGCCTAAAGGAGTTTGGAGCCATTCCCTGCCCTTAATAGGCCTAACATTAACCTAGGTCACCACATGGAGCCCATGTGGGAGGAGCTTGCCAAAAATGTAGAATAGGAAGGGTGGAATAGGAAGGAACAGAGGAGTGAAAAGCTAGAGCACAAGCTAGGACCAAGCAGAACTGAGAGGGAGTAAGTTTGATTTCGGCACTCTGTCTGTATTGATATTACTTCATCAGAATGAAGCATTCTGTCTGTTGAAAGAGAATTTTACTGATGATACAGAAGTCCTGGGACTTTATTGTTGGTTTTTGTTTGATTTCTCAGACAGAAGCTTTGTCTGTTTGTTTGTGTTACTTTGTCAGACAGAAAGTGAATCGAGATGACAGTGCCAACTATGTGTCTAAATATTGTTAAGCTTAATGTGTGTAAATATTTTTGTAGCTCTGTTAAGTTTTGCCTTCCTAGAAACAGAAACTGCAAAGGGCTTGAAGTGGAATAGTCCCCACTGGCTGAAATCTAGAACCAGAACAGAGAGCTGCCTGAATGTGAACACAGGTAAGAGTTGGGTAAATGCAAGCAAGAGCTGGGAGCAGCCAGCTCATGGAAGAAGAGCCATGGAGTTTGGAAGTCAGCCTTGAGTTAAGATGAAAGAGGACTTTACTTGGATACTCTGCACTGACTGATGAGATTGTGACTTATTGTGACCTAGTGGAGGATGTTGTTTGTCCTTTCTGCTACCCCTTGAGGACGATTGGTTGAATGATGATTGGAAGCCAGCCTCTAGTTAAGATGAAAGAAGACTGGGGTGGCTAGGTGGTGTGGTGAGTAAGAGTGCCGGCCTCAGAGTTGGGATGACCCGGGATCAAAACCGGCCTCAGAAAATGAGTACCCACACATAAATAATGACTAGCAGTGTAACCTTGAGCAAGTTACTTAACCCCAATTGCTTTAAAAAAAAAAAAGATGAAAGAAGACTTTACTTGGGTACTGAGTAGTGACTGATGATATTGCAACTTACTGTGACCTAGGGGTGGATGGTGTTTGTACTTTCTACTACCCCTTAAGGACGATTGGCTGAAGGATGATTGGAAGCCAGCCTCTAGTTAAAATGAAAAAAGACTTTACGTGGGTACTCTATATTGATTGAGGAGATTGTGACTTATTAAATAATATGTTTTGTTTAAGACTATGTGGCCACTATAGCAATAAGTTGTTGTGTTATATTACTGTGAATGTTGTGCTTTAGTTTCTTGAATGTTTTGCTTTAGTTTATTGTGGAATAAATAGAGTTCATCATACTATGCAATTAGATACTTAGTTATTCACAGCAGCAGACCTCAGGATAGCTGCCCATGATTGGCTTCACAGCCCCCTTAATTTTTAGTCACATGAAAAACTAGGATAGGATAACTTGAGCTAAAGTTGATTCTTTCTCTGATAGAGTGGAAATTTATTTAAATAATTTAGTAACCTTGGTACCTGTCCACTCATCTTAAACTATATATGGAAGATGATAGGCTATACTGAACCAAGCATTATCATCATCCATTATCAAATTAAGAAAGTAATTTCTACACCTTCTATAAACTTTTAAATGACACAGTGTGGAGCAGCAGGAAGAGTTTCACATTTGGAATGAAAGGATCTGAGTTTCAATCCTGTCTGTTTAAAATTTGTGTGAGATTGAATAAGTCATTTAACTGTTCTAGACTTTGGTTTCCTCATATGCAAAATAAAAGGGTATGACCTTTTAAGTAGATTTCAGTTCTAAATCTATGACCTCATGAACACTGTTCTGATAGACCTCTTTAGAGTCAAAAAAAGCATACTTCAAGTTTTTAGGGAGCTAGTTAGAACATGAATACCTTTTGAGGCATGTATGTAATTGAGTTAGAGAAGCAAGTTATTTAAGTTTCCATTGTTATAACCAGTAGGTTAAAACTAAAAGGTCAGGCTGGAGTAGGGGAAGGGGATGGAAATAAGCATTTATTTTGTAACTACCATATGCCAAGCACTGTGCTAAGCACCTAATAAGTATTACCCCATTTCCTCCTTACAACAACCCTGGGAGATGGGTACTATTATTATTCCCATTTTACAATTGAGGAAACTGAGGTAGATGGTGGTTAAATGACATGTCCAGCTCTGTATCTGAGGCCAAATTTGAACTTGTCTTCCTGGCTTCATGTCCACATTTAGCAAATTTCTTTTAAGGGTATACTATTAAAAAGAATATGGTAGGTTTCTCCTGTATATAACAAATACCTTAATAAATGTTGAACAAAGGAACTGATCTTAAGAAGCTCAAACATAAAAAGAATAGGAGGTTGGGGAATAGTATTCTGAATACGACAATATCCTCTGCAGAAATTTAGCAAGCATTTTACAAAGCAATTTACCCACCATCTTTCTATATGGCCAGAAAATTGAAAGGATTTATTTCTTCCCTACCTCTCCCTTTGCTAAAACGTAATTCTAATGCTAGTCAACAGGTTTCTCCTATCATTTTAATGCCCTGTTCCACACTCTCTATGTGAGCCATGATAAGACTGTGAGGAATCAGGGACTCTGGAGTCTGGCTGGCCTATGCAGCCATTCTTGAAATGCCAGAGTGTTTTATATGAGGGACCATTCCAGCATCTTACTTGTCTTCACAACTTTCTGTAACAGGTGCAGCAGATAAACTTCCACCCCTGCCTTCTTTAAATGCATTTAAGCAAACTGTTCCCAAGTCCTGAATTTGATATAAAGAAACCTGGATTTGTATATATACCAATATGAACTACATTTCAGGTTGTTCATAATGCTGCAATTGAGAAATAGACATTGGGATCCAGCAAGTACTTTTTAAAAGAAAAAAAAAAGATTACCTATCTTCCCTACTTTCCAACCTCCAAACATTAGTGTTGCCTTATAATCCCAAAATGTGGCCTCCGAAATCAATTACTAAATGTGGCTCTTCTCTTCCTATAAATAAAGATGTTAATGTAGATTAAGCATGTGATTTCAATCCTAATGGATTTAGCCAAGTCCTTGCCAGTATCCTTCTAAGCTTTATGCAAACATAGGTACATTTCTTTTTGGTTCAGACCTATAATGTTGTCCATTTTGGGGAACTCCAACTAAGAATCCTTTCCATAGACATGGATTAGAAACTTATCTGTAATTTTTAGTGAGAGAAAGCTACTTGGGGGAAGCTTTTTTTTTGAAATACCAAAGACCAAGAAATTAAGGAGATACCCATTAACTGTGGAATGGCTGAACAAATTATGATATGTTGACGTAATGGAATATGATAATTTCATCAGAAATTATTAAAGATTTGGGGAAACCTGGGATGACTTAAATGAACTGATGCAGAGTGAAGTGATCAAAAGCAAGAGAACAATTTATACAGTAATAATGCTACTATAAAATCATATGACTTTGAAAGGTGTAAGAAATGATCAATGTAATAATTAAACAATCAATAATGAAATAAATTACCAACCTCCTAAAAAGAGGTTATGGATTTAGTAGAATGTTTTGGACAGGGACAATGTGGAAATTTTTGTTGATGGCTGATTTGTTAACAGTGATTTTTTTTTAGTTATAGGGTGTTCCTCCTTTTTTTTTTTAAACAAATGCTTTATTAACTTCTGTTTTACATCATTCATTTCTGCCAGATTTTGAATTACAATCATTTTCCCCCATTATTCCCCTACCCAACCTCCCAGAATAGTAGTCCCACAAGATATCACTTCCTTCAATCTGCTCTCTCCCATACTTTCACCCATACCCCCATAGACTTTTCCATTAGAGGAAGGTGAATCTTTGTGTCCCAATGCCTGCACATCTTACCTCCCAATTACAAGCAAAAGAGTATTAATAATAGTATTTATATATATTTGAAACATTTAATGTTACGACCTCAAATTTCAGATCCATTTCCTTCCTCCCTTGTCACCCATTCCCTCTTGGGAGATAAGTAATTCAGTATATGTTGAACATGTCTAGCTATGCAAAACATTATCATAGTAGATATATTGTACAAGGCTGCTTATAATTCCCTCCCACTCATCCCACCCCCCACCTGGTCCATTCCCTACATGATCCTGTCCCTCTTCTATAGTGGGTACATCCACCCTCCCCTCACCCCCAGGATGCCCTCCCATCCATCATCCCTCCTCTCATCCCCCTTCCCCCTATCCTGATGCAGGGGTGTAACTGAGACAGCCAGGAGTCTGAAGAGAAGAGAGGGAGGGGTCCCAACAAGCCCCATCTCATCTGACCAACAAAAGCCTGCTTATAGCCCAGGGGTATAGAGGCAGAAGTCTGAAGTGGTCAGATCCATCTGATGCAGGTTGAGATATCCCATTTAGTATGTATGTCATTTTCTCCCTGAACCAAATTCAATGTGAATGTGGTTTTGTCTTTTTAGCCTTCCTTATTCTCCCCGTCCTTTGCAACCACTTCCCCTTGTTTTTTTATATGTGATAGTTTACCCTACCCTGTCTCTCCCCATCTCCTCTTGCCACTTTCCTCTCTCACCTCATAATTTCATCCCTTGATTATTCTCCCTTCCCAACAAATTCAACCTATGCCCTCTATCCATATATAACTGTAACCATATACACACACATTCAAATATATATTCATATGACCACACACCCTTCTTCCATTATTTTCATAGTGAGAAAGATATCATCAGTCACAGTTATTGCTTTTCCATATAGGAATGTAAATAGTTCAACTTTGATAAGTTCCTTTTGATTTCTTTTCCCTGATTACCTTCTCAGGCATCTCTTCCTTCTTTTGTCTGGATGTCAAATTTTCTATTCAATTCAGGTTTTTTCCTCAAGAATGCTTGAAAGTCCTCTATTCCACTGAATGACCATATTATCCCCTGAAACAAAATACTCAGTTTTGCTGGGTAGGTGACCCTTGGATTCATTCCCAGTTCTTTTGCCCTCTGGAATATCATATTCCATGCCCTTCGATCCCTCAGTGTAGAAGCTGCCAGGTCCTGGGCTATTCTGATTGTGTTTCCACAATATTGAAATTGTTTCTTCCTGGCTGCTTGTAGTATTTTCTCCTTGATCTGGGGATTCTGGAACCTGGCTATAATATTCCTGGGAGTTTTCTTTTTGGGATCTTTTTCAGGAGGTGATCTGTGGATTCTTTCAACCTCTATTTTGCCCTCTGGATCTAAAACATCAGGGCAGTTTTCCTTGAGAATTTCTTGAAGGGTGATTTCTAGGTTCTTTCTTTGATCATGGCTTTCAGGTAGTCCAATAATTTTTAAATTGTCTCTCCTGGATCTATTTTCCAGGTTAGTGGTTTTTCCCATGAGATATTTCACATTACCTTCTAATCTTTCATTTGTTTGGATCTGCTTAACAGCATCTTGATTTCTCATGAAGTCATTAGCTTCCATTTGCTCCAGTCTAACTCTGAAGGAATGAATCTCCTCAGTGAGCTTTTGAGATTCTTTTTCCATCTGGCAAATTCGACTTTTTAAGGCATTCTTCTCCTCATTGCCCTTTTGGGCCTCCTTTGCCATTTGAGTTAGTCTATTTTTTAAGGTGTTGTTTTCCTCAGTCAGGCTGTTGACCCTCATTTCATACTTTTCCTGCATCCTTCTCATTTCTCTTCCAATTTTTCCTCCACTTCTCTTATTTGATTTTTAAAGTCCTTCTTAAGGTCCTCTATGGCCTGCAACCCGCTCATGTTTTCCCCTGGGGCTTTTGGAGCAGGACTTCTGACCTCACAGTCCTTTTCCCGCTCTATGCCCCCAAAATAGGAGTCTAGGGTTGCATTTTTCTGTTTCCTTTGCCTTGGCATGTTGCCACTTAATTACTTGACTTTTGGGCTTGTTGCCACACTATGGCTTTAAGGCCAGATAGAGGAATTTTCGTCCCGAACGTGTGGGGGGCAACTTCCGTTTCTGGCAAGCTGTAAACCCACCCACGACTTCCACCCTAGGTCACAATCCAGATCCAGGGAGGTTAAAGCAAGAGCGATTACCCCCCAAGACTGATCGCTGGATCTCCCTACGATTTGGAGGCTGGGAGCTGGAGCTGCCTCTGAAAACTACAAAATGGCGTGTCTCCTCAGCGGCTTCTAGCCCCCAGGGGAGGGAGCCGACGCATTCCCTAAATACCAGTCCCAAAGTCCATAGGACACTAACCTCTTACTTTGTCCTAGGCATGTCTATGTTGATAATTCTGGAGTCGCCACAGCTCCTGGTGTTCTGGGGTTCCTCCAGCCGGCTGCTGGCCCTGCCGCCCTGGGGCTAAAACCTCAGCTCACAAGGACCTGGGCTTGGCTTGGCTCCTGCGCTCTGCACGCTGCATGCTGCCAGGTCCCAGACCGCTGTGTTCGTCCTTCCTGCAGGGCTGCTGGGCTGTCCTCAGCGGGAGGTCAGCTTCTCTGTGTCGTTCTGTGGGTGCTGGGGCTCCAGAAGTTGTTCAGAGTCCCCTTTTACATAGTTTGGTGGGAATCTGGGGGCAGAGTGGCTTGGACGAGCTGTTTCTACTCCGCCATCTTGGCTCCGCCCCCCAGCTGTTCCTCCTTTTTTAATGGTATTGAGTTGGAGGGAAAGAAAATCATTTTTTCTTAATTGAAAATATTTAATTTATTAAAAAAGAAAGTTATTTGGAGGGATTAAGAGGCTATGTGACTTGCCCATGGCTGCACAAAATATATCAGCAGCAATATTTGAAGGTCTTGCAATGAAGAAACCATGTTGGTTCTCACAGAGCATTATGATAACTTAAAAATAAGTATTTAAAGTCAGTACAGTACTTTGAATATTTGAGATTCATTTGTTGAGAGTGCTTCCTCTACCCATTGCTAATTGAAACCCCTCTTTGTTTTAATTTCATTAGTTGTTGTGGCTAAAATTCTTCAACACCTGGTAGCCAAATCTATGGTGCTAATCTCTGAATTTTACTAGTCTGGTTCTGGGACAACAAAAACAGTATATTACTGTGACCCCAGTAGAACCCTTTCAAGTTTGGGGTGTCATGATTTTGTTTGTATTCTGTCTGCTAGCTTGATCTCTAAAAATAAGAGTTCACTTCCTTGCCATAAGGAAATATCGGATGAGGATTTTTATGAGGGGTAGAATCAAAATTAAACAAGAATTGGACTACTGATTTGGAGAAATATAACAAAGTAAAACTACTTCTAGATTTACAAAATCAACAAAAGAGAAATGAGTAACAAAAATTCATGCATTTGTAGAAGTTGAATCGGAATTTGGGAGCCATAGGAAAGTATCAATGCCTGTCACAAACACTCTCTCAGCTGAAAGTGGTAGCAGGGCACCTCATTTCCATGAAAAAAGAAGCTTAAACCCCTGGATTACCCTTCAAGTTTTTTGTTTGTTTGGTTTTTTTTTGCATTCATAATCAATTCATCCTAGCACCTTCTCCAAATGAACAACAACCAAAACAGAAATAAAAACCCTAATCATAAACATGCATAGTTCAGCAAACCAAATTCTTATGTTGGTCATGGCCACATACGTTTGTGTGTCTACCATGAAAAGAGCTGATAAATACATAATACATACATACATATATACACACACGTGTGTGTGTTTACATGTAGCTCTTTTTTCCTCTTTCTCTGATGTATTTTGGAGTATAGATCTAGTGGTGATATTACTGGGTAAAAGGAGATGAATAATTTAGTAACTTGGCAGTCATAATTCAAATTGCTTTCCAGAATTACTGGACCAATTCACAGCTCCCCTGTGAAGTCTCTCCAGTATTTGTCATTTTACTTTTTTTTTATCTTTTTCTATTCTGAAGGGTATGAGGTAAAATCTCAAAGTTGTTTTCATTTGCATTTCTCTACATATTAGTGATTTAGAGCATTTTTTTTCATATGGGACTCCTATATAATTTGAAAGCAGTTAGCTCTTGAGAGAACAGGAATTGAATCCAATATTCAGTTACATATATAAAAGACTCCTTGCCTTAGAAGAATGTAAAATGTACCTAAGACAAGACTGAATCAATAAAACATTCAATAAGTTGTTTATGAGACACCTACTATGTGCTAAACACTGAGCACACAAGGACAAAAGTGAAACAGCCCTTGAGCTTAAGTTCTATTGGGGAAAACAACATGTAAATATATAAACACGTGCAGAACATATAACAAACAATATAGTTTTTGGAGGAAAGCATTAGCTGTGAGAGTGATCAGGGAAATCTTAGGGAATGTGGTGGTTAAGCTAAATTTTTAAAGAAACCAGGTATTCCAATAGATTGAGTTGAACTGGGAATTCTGGCTGTGAAAAGGCATGGAGATGGGAAAATGAAAACATCATGTGTGAAAAACAAATGGTCCTATAGACTGTATAGAAAGCAATAATGTGTAAGAAGATGGAAAGGGACTAGATTGCAAACATCATTAAATATCAATTAGAGGATTTTATATTTGAACTTGAGGTAATAGAAACAACTTGGAGAACAGGAGAGGAAAACAGGGTAGGGCATGAACTAACCTCAGACTATGTTCAAGAAGCTTCATAGTTTAACTATTATTCTTTTCAACAAAGCACTAAGCTCAATTGTTTCCATGCTGTTAAAGGTCAGACAGTGCTGCTGGAAATCTCTAAATTGAGTATGTCTAGCACTCTGAGGAAAATCCTTAGGGCACACTACCCTACTTATAATACCAATGAAATAGCTTCTGCATCCTCCCAACACTCAATTATTTTAATATATGCCAATGGATTCTTCAAAACAAGTAAATGTCTTTCTTCCTTTTATGTGTTCAATATTTAAGAGATAAAGCCTAGAACTGCGATTTCATTAATATAGAGAACTCCTAGGTAGGAAAACTGCCTATATGAGTGGAAGTTTACACTTTCTTTGCAAGTATAGTCTTACAGAATTACATGGAGAATTTAAGTGAACTTACTCAGAGTCACATAGCCAGTATGCTTCAGAAGTAGGACTTAAATGCTGGTCTTCCTCACTCCAGGCCTAATTCTCTAGACACTACTCTATTGCTGCCTCTCTTACCTGGTAAAATTGAAAGGATTTAAAAATAGCCTGCCATAAAGAATTTCATGGGTTTAATTCCCTCTTAATTTTCCATTTTTCTGAGGGTCAGCACACTTGAAACTTCAAATACTCCCCAAAAGTATTTTGGTTTATTTGCACGGGAGTTAAAATCTGTCCCTCTAGATCTAAAAATGAATGGAGATTAGCTGTAGAGCACACAAAGGGAACTCAATCTAAACTTGTTGATCAATCTTTGGATCAAACAAGGCAGGTTCCCAAGGAGAAACTTTATTAAACACAAAAATGAATTGGTCAAAAGTGCAGGCCCCAGTGAGAAAACTCCTGCTGTCTTGATCACCAGTACATGTCATGCCAATCCAAACTTGAATTCTGGGTTCTAACAGTTAAACGTCAATCAATCTTTATAGAGATCCAGCATTGTGAAACATGAGGACCAAATATACCTCTACACAGAAAAAAATAAGCAAAATTAAATTAAACTAAACTAATTATAATCCATTACTAATGGCAATTGAAAAACTCCTTTTACTGAGCAACAGGACCACATTGCTGAAGGCTCTCCATCCAAGTCCTAAGATAAAACAATTTAAAGAAATGTTAGAGGTTAAATAATACATATTGAAAAAATGTTTTACATTAAATACCATATCCTACATTGGATTTTAACCAAGTTTCTACTCTATACAGGTTTGAGAGGAGACTTTCCTTTGCTGGGGGGTCAACAAAACTAGAATGAGTGGAAAGGTGTTCTGAAGCTTTTCACTGTTTTCCCTTAGGAGTAACTCACTTTGACTGGAAAGGCTCACAAATGCTCCATGAATATTGGACATCCAAGCTTTGATTCTGTGTTTGCTTCGGTGAATACATCTGCTCACACTTCATCAGGATTGCCCAGGGATCCCAGTAAAATGATAATTATGTTGTGGGCTAGGGAGAAGTGGACATAAATAAGCTACTTAATTCCATTTCTTCTAACTTTCTCTCTTTATTTCCATATGTTCCAATCACATGGCACCAGCCCTGTCTCCTCAATCAGGCCATTTCTCTGAACTAGACAGCCTAATATATGGAAAGCCGTATTTCTTGGGGCCCAGAGGCCTTGATTTTGCTCACGTGTGTTATTTTCTTCTGTAGATCCTTTGTACATATGGAAAACAATTAGAAGCTGCTGCCCTTACCAGTCCTCTGAAAATAAGACTCATCCCAGGGGGCTCATTTGAAGTGAAAGCTTTTGATGAATAGATGAACTTAAATAAAAAGGGGATTACAAAAGAGTAAACCAACTCCCTTCTCTTTCTTAATGTAACAGACATCTCCTGAAGAGATGATGGACACAGTCCTGCTTTCAAAACAAAAATCCTAACCTAAAAGAAGATGATGGGTCAGATCTGGCCAAGTTTAGAAACCACTGAACTGCTGGAACATAAAGAAGTTCAAGTTTGCTTGCCCTCAGCAGAAGGTAAAATCAAATAGTTGACGGGAAAATAAAATCCAATAAGAAAGCTTATTGAAATTTGGAATTTGTCTCTCTTTCTCCCCAGCAGCTGTCTCCAACAAATTCACACTTATCTAAATGGAAACAAAATAAAAGTGAATGACCACATTTCTCACAAAATGCATAGTTTATATACTGGAGAAGGTAATCACTAGTCAAAATAGAGCTGGCTAAACTCAAAACATATGAAAAAAGTTGACTAGAGACCCAAGAAATTCAAAACAGGGACAAGTTAACCAATCTCTGTTTCTGATGCATGACATGGCTGATTTCTCTTTTCTAATTGACAGTTTTGGTTAGGTCCAGGTTATGGGCAATGGAAAGGTTCACCAGAGTTGTAACTATAGCCTCACTCTAGAGGAAAGAGTTAATAGTTAGACTTAAAGAAGAAGTACTTTTTCCCCTGACCATATTAGAGCAGCTAAATCCAGAAATAAATTCATTAGGATCTCAAATATCCCAATAATGAGATTGATGAGGAAATGGTTATTTAGTTCAGAATTGTAATTCCAACCACATAGGAACTTCCCCATATGGTAGCTCCCTCTATGGATGCATATTAGAAACTCCTCTGTACCTTTTGTCTTGGGGAATTTTCCTGGGGATGCTGAAAGGCTAAGTTACTTGTTTATGGTTACACAGTATATGTCAAAGGTAGGCGCTGAAAGTTTTTTCGTCTCCAAGGCCGGTCCTGTATCTACAATGCTTCCTCTTGAAGAAAGATAGTACTTAGAGTTTCTAGAGGACTTTATGTTTCTAAAACCATGTTGATATTCATTATTTTATTTTAACTCCCCAAGAAATCTGTAAGGTAGGGAAGCACAGACATTTTCAATCCATGAAAACAGAAAAATCTAAATTATTTCCTCAAGGTCATACAACTAGTTAATAATCAACTAGAATGAGAACTAGAACCCAGGATTCTTGACTCCCAGGACAGTATTGTTTCCACTACTCTGCAGTTGGCTATCAGTCGTTAGTGACAAGAATTAAGAGACAATTTGCTCAGTTCACCAGTAAATCACTTTCAAAATAAGTTCTTTCCACTTTTAAAGGAACTTTGTCCAAGAAAAAAAAACAAAGGAAACCTAGGATCAGTGTTTCTCCAAGAGACCATCCAATCTTCATGATGGCTGTTATCTGCAAAGTTTGCCCTGGAGATCCAGATGATAGCCTTTAGCAAAAGCATTTAGGCACTTTCTATTATGTACCTCTGCTTGCCTCAACACCAGTTCAGAAGAGCATCCTGACATTTCAGTCAATTACCAATCCATATTGACCAAACACCTACTATGTGCTAAACATAGTGCTAAGTGATGATGGAAAGTTAAAAGTACCCTAGGTCTCTCCCCCAGCTGAGGTGATAAGATTGATGTTACACAAATAATATTTATTAACACAGCTCAGGTGACTCAGGGCTGTACTTAGGAACATACTTAGGAACAAATAGATGTTAACTTTAACTCTGAGGTGTTTTGATCTCAAGAGACATCGATAGATAAAAAGCCTTGGTTTGAGGTGTATGACCCTAAGAAGGTCATTTAGCTTATATGATCTTTCTCATATAGGGAATAATATATATCTAGTGCCTACCTCCTAGAGTTTTTATGGGTTTAAAATATATTAACATATCATTAAAATTTTTTTTGCAAACTTTAAGATTGTGCAAAAATTGTGGAGCCAAGATGGCGGAAAGGAAGCAGTAACTTCGCCAAGCTCCTCTGTCACTAAACCTTCAAAAGTGAATCTGAATGGATTCTGGAGTGACAAAATCCACTTGGAGACGGAGCGTGGCAGAATCCAGCCCAGGAAAGTTCCCAGTGCGTCCAGACAAGGCAAGTGCTGAGCATGTGGGGTCTGCACAGCTCAGAATTAAGAGCAGACAAGCAGACTACACTAGAGAGATAAGAAGCCCCAGCCTGCAGACATACCAAGGACAAATTCCAGTCATCTCACCTTCATCTCACAAGGGGACAGGAGGAATCATTGGAGTATGATAGGAGAGTCGGGGCCCCAGTGGAGATAGCAGCTTCTGCAGGGATTGGCCCCCAGCCTGGAAGTTTAGAAATTGCCTACCTGTATAATACAGGGGCTAGAATGGCAAAGTAAATTTAGTTGCTCGATTCACCCATCCCTCCTTCATGAAGTAGAAAACCCAAAGATAAGTCTCCCATCCAGATTGAATTCCCAAGTTAGTGGAAATAGCCTCAGGCTTGGGAGTCTCCAAGAAGGGGTGTAACTGAGACAGCCAGGAGTCTGAAGAGAAGAGAGGGAGGGGTCCCAACAAGCCCCATCTCATCTGACCAACAAAAGCCTGCTTATAGCCCAGGGGTATAGAGGCAGAAGTCTGAAGTGGTCAGATCCATCCACTTCCACAGACTACTCTGTGCGCATCTACATTCCTCTCTGAGATTCCTGCCTTAGCCACAAACTAGACACCCAGAGGCTACAGCATTCAAAGTCAAGACCAGGCCTTTAGCTCACAGCCTGAGAAATTAAGAAATAGGAAATACAATGGGAAGGAAGGAAGCTGAGAAGTAGGGAAGGCAAGAAAATCAATCAGAGCTTCCTGTGTAGGTCAAGAACAACCAAATACACAGGACAATTCGGAATCTCTACCCAGACCTGAGACCACAGAAGGAAATATAACTGGTCTCAAGACCAAATAGCATTCTTGGAGGAGCTTAAGAGAGATTTTAAAGACCAAATCACGGAGGCAGTGACCAATTTGGAAAAAAAGTCTCAGTGAAGAAAACAAATCCTTAAAAAGTAAAATTAGTGAAGTTATTGGAGAAAATACCTCCCTAAAAAATGACCTTCAAAAACTAACTGAAGACTATAATTCGCTAAAAATTAGAATCACTCAAATTGAAACTCAGAACTCTATGATGCACCAAGAGTGAATCAAACAAAACAAGACAATTGAAAAATTGGAAGAAAATGTAAAATATCTCCCTGGAAAAACAACTGACCTAGAGAACAGATCCAGGAGAGATAACTTAAGAATGATTGGTCTACCAGAAAGTCATGATGAAAAAAGCAGCCTAGACAACATCCTCCAAGAGACTGTCAAAGAAAACTGCCCTGAGGTCCTGGAATCATAAGATAAAATAGTTATCGAAAGAATTCACCAGACTCCTCCTGAATCCCAAATTGAAAACTCCAAGAAATATAGTAGCCAAATTCCAGAATTACAAGATTAAGGAAAAAATTCTGCAAGCAGTAAAAAAGAAACAATTTAAATATCGTGGAACTACAGTTAGGAGTACACAGGACCTAGCAGCTTCTAAATTAAAAGAGCGGAGGGACTGGAATTTGATATTTCGTAGGGCAAGAGAGCTAGGACTACAACCAAGGATTAAATATCCAGCAAAACTAAGAATAATCTTTCAGTCAAGGAGATGGTCATTTAATGAAATAAGGGACGTCCAGACTTTCCTGATGAAAAAGCCAGAGCTCAATGGAAAATGGGATCTCCAATTACAAGACTCAAGAAAGACATAAAAAGGTAAACAAGGAAAACACAGATTTACACATACATAGGTGGACACACCCACACTCATACATACATGCTCATTACTTGGGATGCAACAAGAGCAAAATGTTCACATCACTATATGAGGAGCGTATAACTGTCAATATTGAAATTTTTATGAATATCATGACCTTCAAAAGGGTTATACTTAGATAGAGGGTGTGGGTAGGAATGCACTAACCTGAAGACTTTAAAAAAAACTTATTAAGGGGATCAAAGGGAATGTAATAGGAAAAAGGAAAGGATAAGATAGGAAAAGGTAAAATATGCAATTCGAAGAGGCATAAAAACACACTATAGTAGAGGGGAAAGAAAGGGAGAGGAACATCATTTAAACACTATTCTCACTGGTTCTGGTTCAAAGAAGGATCAACTTAATCAGTCAAGTTTAAGATTCTAATGTGAATGGACACATAAATTCATTAAACAGAGGAAAAGGAGGGAGGGAGAGGAGCACTGTTTGAAATTTACTCTCATTGGTTTGGAGTAAAACAGGGAGTAACTTACTCTGATAAGTATAAAAATTTATTGTGTCCTATAGGTAGTGGGAGGGTAAGGGGAGGGGTTGAAAAGGAGGAGACTAAAGGGGGGGATTAGAGGGGAGGGAAATAGTAGTAAGGGGAGAGTGTAGGGTAAGAAGGGGGGTCACCAGGTGGGAACGCTGAGGGAGCGGGCAGGCAAAAGGGAAAACTTCAAGGAGGGAAGGGAGAAGGAAGAAACAAAGACATAAACAGGGGAGGGAATAGGATGGAGGGGAAGAGACAGATAGTCATTATTACTGTGAATGTGAATGGGATGAACTCCCCCATAAAACAGAGGCAGATAGCAGAATGGATTAAAAACCATAATCCTACAATATGCTACCTACAAGAAACACATTTGAAACAAAGGGATACCCACAGGGTAAAGGTAAAAGGCTGGAGTAAAATATATCATGCCTCAGCTAAAGTAAAAAAAGCAGGGGTAGCAATACTTATCTCGGATAAAGCAAAAGCAAAATTGATCTAATTAAAAGAGATAAGGAAGGAAACTATATCCTGCTAAAAGGCACCATCGAGAATGAAGCAATATCACTACTTAATATATATGCACCAAGTGGTATAGCATCCAAATTCCTAGAGGAGAAGTTAAAGGAGTTAGAGGAAGAAATAAATAGCAAAACTATACTAGTGGGGGACCCCAATCTCCCCGTTTCTGAACTTGATAAATCTAACCTCAAAATAAACAAGAAAGAAGTTAAGGAGGTGAATAGAATTTTAGAGAGACTAGATATGATGGATCTCTGGAGAAAACTGAATGGGGATAAAAAAGAATTTACTTTCTTTTTTTTAAACAAATGCTTTATTAACTTCTGTTTTACATCATTCATTTCTGCCAGATTTTGAATTACAATTATTCCCCCCCCCAATGTTTCTCCCCTACTCACCCTCCCAGAATAGCAGTCCCAAAAGATATCCCTTCCTCCAATCTGCTCTCTCCCATATCTTCTCCCATACACCCTTCGACTTTTCCATTAGAGGAAGGTGAATCTTTGTGTCTCAATGCCTGCACATCTTATCTCCCCATTACAAGCAAAAGAGTATTAATAATAGTATTTAAATATATTTGAAACATTTAATCTTAAGACCTCGAATTTCAGATCCATTTCCTTCCTCCCTTGTCACCCATTCCCTCTTGGCAGATAAGTAATTCAGTATATGTTGTACATGTCTAGCTATGCAAAAACATTTCCATAGTAGATATATTGTACAAGGCTACTTATAATTTCCCCCCACTCATCCCACCCCCACCTGGTCCAGTCCCTACTTGATCCTATCCCTCTTCTATAATGGGTACTTCCAACCTCCCCTCCCCCCAAGGATGCCCTCCCATCCATCATCTCTCCTCTCATCCCCCTTACCCCTAATCTGCTGCAGGTTGAGATATCCCATTTAGTATGTATGTCATTCTCTCCCAGAACCAAATTCAATGAGAATGTGGTTTTGTCTTTTTGCCTTCCTATTCTTCCCCTCCCTTGCAACCACTTCCCCTTGCTTCTTCTACATGAGATAGTTTACCCTACCCTGTCTCTCCCCATCTCCTATTGCCACTTTCCTCTCTCACCTTAAACTTTCACTCCTTAAGTATCCTCCCTTCCCAACAAATTCAACTTATGCCCTCTATCCATGTATAACTGTAAACATATATACACATATTCACATATGTATTCAAATGACCATAGACCCTTCTTCCATTATTTTCATACTGATAGGGGTTTCATCAGTCACTGTTATTGTTTTTCCATGTAGCAATGTAAATAGGTCAACTTTGATAAGTTCCTTTTGATTTCTTTTCCCTGATTACCTTCTCAGGCATCTCTTGCTTCTTGTGTCTGGATGTCAAATTTTCTATTCAACTCTGGTTTTTACCTCAAGAATGCTTGAAAGTCTTCTATTCCACTGAATGACCATATTTCCCCCTTCTCAGGCATTTTTTGCTTCTTGTGTTTGGATGTCAATTTTCTATTCAATTCTGGTTTTTTCCTCAAGAATGCTTGAAAGTCCTCTATTCCACTGAATGACCATATTTTCCCCTGAAACAAAATACTCAGTTTTGCTGGGTAGGTCACCATTGGGTTCAGTCCCAGCTCTTTTGCCCTCTGGAATATCGTATTCCATGCCCTTTGATCCCTCAGTGTAGAGGCTGCCAGGTCCTGTGCTATTCTGATTGTGTTTCCACAATATAGAAATTGTTTCTTCCTGGCTGCTTGTAGTATTTTCTCCTTGATATGGGGGTTCTGGAACCTGGCTATAATATTCCTGCAAGTTTTCTTTTTGGGATCTTTTTCAGGAGGTAATCTGTGGATTCTTTCAACCTCCATTTTGCCCTCTGGATCTAAAACATCAGGGCAATTTTCCTTGAGAATTTCTTTTTTTTTTAAACAAATGCTTTATTAACTTCTGTTTTACATCATTCATTTCTGCCAGATTTTGAGTTACAATCATTTTCCCCCCATTATTCCCCTACCCAACCTCCCAGAATAGTAGTCCCACAAGATATCGCTTCCTCCAATCTGCTCTCTCCCATACCTTCTCCCATACCCCCATAGACTTTTCCATTAGAGGAAGGTGAATCTTTGTGTCCCAATGCCTGCACATCTTATCTCCCAATTACAAGCAAAAGAGTATTAATAATAGTATTTATGTATATTTGAAACATTTAATCTTAAGACCTCGAATTTCAGATCCATTTCCTTCCTCCCTTGTCACCCATTCCCTCTGGGAAGATCAGTAATTCAGTATATGTTGTACATGTCTAGCTATGCAAAACATTATCATAGTAGATATATTATACAAGGCTGCTTATAATTCCCTCCCACTCATCCCACCCCCCACCTGGTCCATTCTCTACATGATCCTGTCCCTCTTCTATAGTGGGTACTTCCAACCTCCCCTCCCCCCAAGGATGCCCTCCCATCCATCTTCCCTCCTCTCATCCCCCTTCCCCCTATTCTGTGGCAGGTTGAGACATCCAATTTAGTATGTATGTCATTCTCTCCCTGAACCAAATTCAATGAGAATGTGGTTTTGTCTTTTTCCCTTCCTATTCTTCCCCTCCATTGCAGCCACTTCCCCTTGCATCTTCTACAGGAGATAGTTTCCCATCCTACCCTGTCTCTCCCCATCTCCTCTTGCCACTTTCCTCTCTCACCTCATAATTTCATCCCTTGAGTATCCTCCCTTCCCAATAAATTCAACCTACGCCCTCTATCCATATAGAACTGTAACCCTATACACACACATTCACATATGTATTCATATGACCACACACCCTTCTTCCATTATTTTCATAGTGAGAAAGATATCATCAGTCACAGTTATTGCTTTTCTGTATAGGAATGTAAATAGTTCAACTTTGATAAGTTCATTTTGCTTTCTTTTTCCTGATTACCTTCTCAGGCATCTCATGCTTCTTGTGTCTGGATGACAAATTTTCTATTCAATTTTGGTTTTTTCCTCAAGAATGCTTGAAAGTCCTCTATTCCACTGAATGACCATATTTTCCCCTGAAACAAAATACTCAGTTTTGCTGGGTAGGTTACCCTTGGGTTCATTCCCATTTCTTCTGCCCTCTGGAATATCATATTCCATGCCCTTCGATTCCTCAGTGTAGAAGCTGCCAGGTCCTGGGCTATTCTGATTGTGTTTCCACAATATTGGAATTGTTTCTTCCTGGCTGCTTGTAGTATTTTCTCCTTGATCTGGGGGTTCTGGAACCTGGCTATAATATTCCTGGGAGTTTTCTTTTGGAGATCTTTTTTAGGAGGTGATCGGTGGATTCTTTCAACCTCTATTTTGCCCTCTGGATCTAAAACATCAGGGAAATTTTCCTTGAGAATTTCCTGAAGGGTGATTTCTAGGCTTTTTCTTTGATCATGGCTTTCAGGTAGTCCAATACTTTTTAAATTGTCTCTCCTGGATCTATTTTCCAGGTCAGTGGTTTTTCCCATGAGATATTTCACATTGCCTTCTTATCTTTCATTTGTTTGGATCTGCTTAACAGCATCTTGATTTCTCATAAGGTCATTAGCTTCCATTTGCTCCAGTCTAACTCTGAAGGAATGAATCTCCTCAGTGAACTTTTGAGATTCTTTTTCCATCTGGCAAATTCGACTTTTTAAGGCATTCTTCTCCTCATTGCCCTTTTGGGCCTCCTTTGCCATTTGAGTTAGTCTATTTTTTAAGGTGTTGTTTTTCTCTGTCAGGCTGTTGACCCTTATTTCATACTTTTTTGCATCCTTCTCATTTCTCTTTCTAATTTTTCCTCTACCTCTCTTATTTGATTTTTAAAGTCCTTCTTAAGGTCCTCTATGGCCCACAACCTGCTCATGTTTTCCCCTGGGGCTTCTGGAGCAGGACTTCTGACCTCACAGTCCTTTTCTCACTCTATGCCCCCAAAATAGGAGTCTAGGGTCGCATTTTTCTGTTTTCTTTGCCTTGGCATTTTGCCATTTAATTACTTGATTTTTGGGCTTGTTGCCACAGTATGTCTTTGCCGACAGATAGGGGAATTTTTGTCCCGAATGTGTGGGAGGGCAACTTCCGTTTCTGGTAAGCTGTAAACCCACCCACGACTTCCACCCCAGATCACAATCCAGATCCAGGGAGGTTAAAGCAATAGTGATTACCCCCCAAGACTGATCGCTGGATCTCCCTACAGTTCGCAGGCCAGGAGCTGGAGCTGCCTCTGAAAACTACAAAATGGCATGTTTCCTCAGCGGCTTTTAGCCCCCAGTGGAGGAAGCCGACGCATTCCCCAAATACTGGTCCCAAAGTCCATAGGGCACTAACTCTCACTTTGTCCTAGGCATGTCTATGTTGATAATTCTGGAGTTGCCACAGCTGCTGGTGTTCTGGGATCTCTCCAGCAGGCTGCTGGCCCTGCCACCCTGGGTCTAAAACCTCGGCTGATGGGGACCTGGGCTCAGCTTGGCTCAGCTCCCTGTACTCTGTGCACTGCGTGCTGTCAGCTCCCAGACCACTGTGCTGGTCCTTCCTGGAGGGCTGCTGGGCTGTCCTCAGTCGGAGGTTACCTTCTCTGTGTTGTTCTGTGGGTGCTGGGGCTCCAGAAGATGTTCAGAGTCCCCTTTTACATAGTTTGGGGGGAATCTGGGGGCAGAGTGGCTTGGATGAGCTGTTTCAGGAATTTACTTTATTTTCAGCAGTGCATGGTACATACTCAAAAATACACCATGTACTAGGGAATAAAAACCTCACAATTCAGTGCAGAAAGGCAGAAATATTAAATGCATCATTCTCAGATCATGATGCAATATAAAGTATATGCAATAAAGTGCCATGGAAAGATAGACTAAAAAGTAATTGGAAATCAAACAATTTAATCCTAAAGAATGGGTGGGTCAAAGAAGAAATTATAGAAACAATCAATAATTTCACTCAAGAAAATGATAATAATGAGACAACATATCAAAATTTGTGGGATGCATTAAAGGGAGTTCTTAGGGGAAGTATTATATCCCTGAGTGCATAATTGAATAAAGCAGTGAGAAGGGAGGTCAGTGAACTAGACATGCAATTGACAGAGCCAGAAAAAAGAACAAATTGAAAATCCCCAATTTAGTACTAAATTAGAAATATTGAAAACCAAAGGGGAGATTAATAAAATTGAAATTAAGAAAACCATTGAATTAATAAATAAAACTAATAGCTGGTTTTATGAAAAAAACAATAAAATTGATAGACCCTTAGTCAATATGATAAAAAAAGAAATAAGAAAAGCAAATTATGAGTATCAAAAATGAAAAGGGTGAGTCTACCTCCAATGAAGAGGAAATCAAAAAAATAATGAGGAATTATTTTTCCCAATTGTATGCACATAAATATGACAATCTTAGTGAAATGGATGAATATTTACAAAATTACAAGTTACCCAGATTAACTGAAGAGGAAGTGAATTACCTAAATAACCCCATCTCAGAAAAAGAAATCAAACAAGCTATCAATGAACTCCCTAGGAATAAATCTCCAGGGCCAGATGGGTTTACTAGTGAATTCTATCAAACATTTAAAGAACAATTGATTCCAATACTCTACAAACTATTTGGGAAAATTAGTGAAGAAGAAATCCTACCAAATTCTTTCTATGATACAAATATGGTACTGATTCCTAAATCAGGCAGAGATAAAACAGAGAAAGAAAATTATAGACCAATTTCCCTCATGAATTTAGATGCAAAAATTTTAAACAAAATATTAACCAAAAGACTCCAACAACTTATCACAAGAATAATACACTTTGATCAGGTATAATTCATTCCAGGAATGGAAGGATGGTTTAATATTAGGAAAACCATCAGTATAATTGAGCATATTAACAATAAAACTAGTAGAAACCACATGATTATCTCAATAGATGCAGAAAAGGCTTTTGACAAAGTACAACATCCATTCTTATTAAAAACACTAGAAAGTATAGGAATAAATGTAGCCTCCCTTAAAATACTTGATATCATCTATTTAAAACCATCAGCAAGTATTATATGCAATGGGGATAAACTAGAAGCATTTCCAATAAGATCAGGAGTGAAACAAGGGTGTCCACTATCACCCCTCTTACTCAATCTGGTACTAGAAACACTAGCAGTAGCAATTAGAGAAGAAAAAGAAATCAAAGGAATCAAATTAGGCATAGAGGAGACCAAGCTATCACTCTTTGCAGATGGTATGATGATATACTTAGAGAAACCTAGAGAATCAAATAAAAAACTACTTGAGAAAATAAATTTAGCAAAGTTGCAGGATATAAAATAAACCCACATAAATTCTTGGCATTCCTGTATATCTCTAATGAATCTCAACAGCAAGAGATAGAAAGAGAAATCCCATTTAAAGTCACTGTAGACATTATAAAATATTTGGGAATCTAGCTGCCAAAACAAACCCAGAACCTATATGATCACAACTACAAAACACAAATAAAATCAGATCTAACTAATTGGGAAAATATCAATTGCTCGTGGCTGGGTCAAGCTAATATAATAAAAATGACAATTTTATCCAAACTAAATTATATATTTAGTGCCATACCAATCAACTTACCAACAAACTACTTTTTAGCGTTAGACAAAATAATAATAAAATTTATTTAGAAAAACAAACAGTCTAGAATATCAAGGGAATTAATGAAAAGAAATGCTAGGGAAGGTGGACTAGCTATGCCAGATTTTAATCTGTATTATAGAGCAGCAGTCATCAAAACTGCTTGGTACTGGCAGAGGGGTAGAGTAGTGGATCAATGGAATAGATGGGGCACAGGAGACCCAGCAGTTAATGAATATAGTAATCTATTGTTTGATAAAGACCCCAGTTTTGGGGATAAGAATGCACTATTTGACAAAAACTGCTGGGAAAACTGGCATACAATATGGCAGAAACTGGGCATAGATCATTATCTAACACCATATACCAAAATCAAGTCTAAATGGGTGCATGATCCTGGTATAAAGGATGATACTGTAAGCAATCTGGGAAAGCAAGGAATAGTTTAACTCTCAGATTTGTGGAGAGGGGAAGACTTTAGGAACAAACAAGAATTAGAGAGCATTATAAAATGCAAAATGGATAATTTTGATTACATTAAATTGAAAAGCTTCTTTATAAACAAAGCCAAAGTTACCAAGATCAAGAGGGAGGTGGGAAATTGGGAAAGAATTTTTAAAACCTATGTCTCTGATAAAGGACTCATTTCTAAAACATACAGATAATTGAGTCAAATCTATAAGAATACAAGTCATTCCCCAATTGATAAATGGTCAAAGGATATGAACAGACAGTTTTCAGAGAAAGAAATTAAAGATTTCTAGAAGCATATGAAGAAATGCTCTAAATAACTATTGATTAGAGAAATGCAAATCAAAACAACTCTGAGATACCACATCTCTCCAGTCAGATTGGCAAAGATGACAAAACAAGGAAATGACAAATTCTGGAGAGGATGTGGGCAAATTGGAACACTAATACATTGCTGGTAGAGTTGTGAACTTATCCAACCATTCTGGAGAGCAATCTGGAATTATGCCCAAAGGGCTATAAATAATTTCATACCCTTTGACCCAGCAATACCACTTCTAGGGTTATATCCCAAAGAGATCATAGAAGAGAGAGGAAGACCCATATATACAAAAATATTTATAACAGCTCTTTTCATGGCTGCAAAGAACTGGAAATTAAAGGGGTGCCCGTCAATTGGGGAATGGCTAAAGAAGTTGTGGTATATGAATGTAATGGAATATTATTGTGCTATAAGAAATGAGGAGGAGATGGATTTCATATTTATCTGGAGAGGCTTATACAAACTGATGCTGAGCGAGGAGCAGAATCAGGAGAAATTTGTATACAATCACAGACACAACATATGTGTGATGATCAACTATGACAGACTGGACTCTTCTCAGCAATGCAGTGATATAAATCAATCCTGAAAGACTCATGCAGGAGAGAAATGCGACATCCAGAGATATAATCTAGAAAGAACTGAGCTTGAATCCTGATGGAGGCAAACTAATTGATCTTTTTATTTTCATTGTTTGGTTTTATTTCTTCTTTACCATTTTTCATCCCACGTAGTACAATATGCCTTTGTAATTGGACTAATGTTTAATATGAATGTATCTGCAGACCCTATACTAGACTATATACTGTTGTGGGGGATAGGGGTAGGGAGGTAAAAGTAATTTGAAAATCAAGGGACTATGGAATTGAATCTTGTTAACTAAAACTAAACTCATAAATTAATTTAAAAAGATTCTGCAAAAACATCAGTTATTATCATAGTTTAGAGTAGCATGTAATCTGTTATAATATTTAATATATAATATATTAGCTCTTTGAGGACAGGCACTATATGATGTTTTTCTTTATTTCCTCAGGACCTAGCACAAACACTGACATATATTACTTAATAAATGCTTAATTGAATGTATTATTATGCAATCTGTTTCTCTCTTCAGCTCACTTTAGCTCAACTCTTACTATAAATGTTGCATTTTTATAATAGCCTTTTGTAGTTTTCGGCAAGAAAAGGAAGGAAGCAAATTTCTATTAAGTACCTATTATGTGCCAGGAACTGTGCTGAGTGCTTTACAAATAAAATCTCATTTAATCCTCAAAATAGCTATGGGAAGTAGGTGCTATTATTATCCAGATTTTACAATTTTGGAAACTGAGACAGAAAGAAGCTAAGTGACTTATAAAGGGTCACAAATTTGTAAGTGTCTGAAGAAAGATTTGAACTTAGTTCTTTCTGACTGCAAGCCCAATGTTCTTTATTGTCCATTTTACTATTTTACAGTCTCTCTAGCAAGAAAGTGAAATAAAATATACTAAAACATAAAGTCAATTCAGTGCTCAGATATCTTTTTCTAAGAAGGATCGTCAATATAATTATTATAAAGTTATCATTTTATAGTTGAATAGGACTTTAGAGAGTCAAATCCCTTATTTATAAAGGAGACTGAACTCTAGAGGTAAAATGTTTTACTCAAACTTACCTTGTTAAATAATGGCACCTGAATTAGAAATCAGGGGTTGACTCTAGATCCAGTGCTCTTTTCACTATCTTTTTACAGTAAAGCTGGAGTAGTAATAGTTTTGACATCAGTAATATACAAACACAATACAAGCATGCATACATATATGTACTTATATACATGGGCATGTGTAAAATCTACATGCAAGTGCATATATTAACACATATATAGATGTATACAATATATATATGAGTGCATGTGTGTGTATATATGCATAATATATGCACAGATATCCATGAATGCATGCATACATGCATGTACAATAAGGTTTTTAATTTGAACATAAAAGTCTATTTTGTTTACCAATTTAGCCAACTGAATGAGAAAAATACAGCAATAGGAGAAAAAAAAGGTAAACTTTTAAACCAAAATAAGCATATGACTTCAAAAGTTAACAGCAAATGTAGAATTTACCAGTTGTGAGGCAGAGTCAATATGGCAGAGTAGAAACAGGACTTCCATGGGGCTTCAGCTTCCACCCCCTTCAATTCATGTAAAAGGTGACTTTGAAGAAACTTCTGAGCTACAGAACCCACAAAATGACGCAGAGAAGCTAACCTCCTGCTTATGACAGCCCAGCAAGCTGGCAAGAAGGGGCCAGCACAGCTCTATGGGAGCTGACCCCAGCCTCTCACAAGCACAGGTTTTAGCCTCAGGGTGGGCCTGACCAGCTGCCAGCTGGAGGGACTTCAGATCACTAGCAGCTGTGGAGGTTTCCAGAATTATCAACAGATATCTGCTAAATACAAAGTGAGACGTCAGTGTAGTGTGGACTTTCGGAACACAGAGTTCAGGAGTGTGGTCAGCCTTTGCCTCCATGGCGAGAAGTATCTGAGGTGCCATTGCTGTGCAGCTGCTGCCCTGTGGCTGCTTCAGCTCCTGGCCTGCAGATTGTAGGGGGACCAAGCAACCAGTCTGAGGTTGCAACCAGTGCTTTAACCTGCTTGGATCTGGATTGCGGTCTAGGGTGGAGGTCCTTGGATGTGCAACAAGCTTGCCAGAGTATATGGAGGCTTCAGAGGGTCACCTAACTAATACCTTCAGCAGCTGAGAAAACCCCAGAAATTTAGGATGAAGCTCCCCTATCTGGTAGCAGAGTCCTACTGTGGCAAAAAGCCCAAAAGTCAAGTTATTGAGTGGCCACATGACAAGGCAAAGGAAGCAAAGCAAATACAGCAACCCAACTTTACACTCCTATTTTGGGGACAAAAAAGATCAACATGGAACAGGAGGACACAATGAAGTTACAACTCCTATACCAATAGCTTCCAAGAAAAGTATGAGCTGGTTACAGGCCATAGAGGAGCTTAAGAAGGATTTTGAAAATCAAATAAGAGAAGTGGAGGAAAAATTGGGAAGAGAAATGAGAAGTATGCAAAAAATTTATGAAATGAGAGTCAACAACCTGACTGAAGAAAATAATACCTTAAAAACAGACTAACTCAAGTGGCAATGAGGAGAAGAATGCCTTAAAAAGCTGACTTTGCCAGATGGAAAAAAAAAGTCTCAAAAGCTCACTGAAAAGAATCATTCCTTCAGAATTAGATTGGAGCAAATGGAAGCTAGTGACTTTATGAGAAATCAAGATATTATTAAACAGATCCAAACAAATGAAAAAATAAAAGGCAATGTGAAATATCTATCTCTTTTTTTTTTGCTTTTTGGAGGGCAATTGCCCAAAGTCACATGGCTAGGTTACTGTTTATGTGTGCGTTAAGTGTCTGAGGTCGGATCCAAACTCAGGTCCTTCTGACTCCAGGGCTGACGTTCTACTCACTGCACCACCTAGCCACCCCAATGTGGAATATCTCATTGGAAAAACCACTGACCTGGAAAATAGATCCAAGAGAGATAATTTAAAAATTTTTGGACTACTGGAAAGCCATGATCAAAAAAAGAACCTAGAAATCATCCTTCAAGAAATTCTCAAGGAAAATTGCCCTGATGTTTTAGAAACAATAGGGCAAAATAGAGGTTGAAAGAATCCATCAAACACCTCTTAAATAAAATCCCAAAAACAAAACTCCTAGGAATGTTATAGCCAGGTTCTGGAATTCCCAGATCAAGGAGAAAATATTACAAGAAGCCAGGAAGAAAAAATTTTAATACTGTGGAAACACAATCAGGATAACACAGAATCTGGCAGCTTCTACACTTATCTGGGTGTATGTTCTTTCCCCTCTCCTCCTCCCTGCCCCATCCACCCAACAGAATGAAAGCTTCTTGAGGACAGGATTGACTGTTTACTTTCATCTTTGTATCTCCATCTATTATCATTGTGTTTTATTCATTGTGCACAATAAATGCTTAAATTGTTTAATTGAATTATATTGAGGTTGAGAGAGCAGTGTCTCAAAAACTACCAGTCCTTACATAAATATCAGGTTAAACCTAACAGAATTTTACAACTATTTGTCAGTCAGATAACTGGTAACAAGCATTTATTAAGTACTTATTATTTGCCAGGCACTCTGATAAAGGTTTTGGATACAAATATAAGTAGATAGAAAAGAATCTCTGCCCCCCAAAATCATATACATACACATGCATATTATATATGTGCATATACATATGTATACTCACACACATTTAATTGTCTATATGTACATATACATATGTGTATACATATATACTTCTGTGTGTGTGTGTGTAGCTAGATGGCAATAGCTAGATTGCCAGACCTAGAGTCGGAAAAACCTGAGTTCAAATCTGGTCTCAGACACTTATTAGCTGTATGACCCTGGGCAAGTCATTTAATCCTGTTTGCCTTAGTTTCCTATAAACTGAAATATAATGAACTGAAATCTGTAAAATGAATTGAAGAAAGTATAGGCAAACCACTGCAGCATCTTTGCCAAGAAAACCCAAATGGAGTTACAAATAATCAAACATGACTGAAATAACTAAACAACAACAAAATATAAAATGTAGCATGTAATATGTATGTACACCTTATAGGGAAAACAACACATAAAAGAAAGTTGGAATGGAAATAGAAAATGCAGGAGAAGGAAGAGAAATCCAGAGTCAGGAGGAAAGGCCAGGGAGGAATGATATCATCATTAGCCTGGGACCTTTCCTTAAAATGGAATTTCTTGAGTCATTTTGGGGAGGAGGCAAAATGGCTGAGTAAAAGTGGGGACTTGTTTGAGCTTTTCCCCAAACCCCTCTAAATATCTGTTAAAAAAAAGACTCTTGGGCGGCTAGGTGGCACAGTGAGTAGAGCGTCGGCCCTGGAGTCAGAAGGACCCGAGTTCATATCCGGCCTCAGACACTTAACGCACACACAAACAAAAACCTAGCCATGTGACCTTGGGCAAGTTACTTAACCCCAATTGCCCTCCAAAGAGGCAAAAAAAAAAAGACTCTAAACAAACTCTAGAGCAATATAACCAAAAAAAGGACAGAGTGAAACAAATTTCTAGCCCAAGACAATCTGGAAGGTCAACAGCAAAGGTGCACAAGACGGAGAGAGAAACATAGTCCAGTACATTATGTTCCAGCACAGACTGAGCCCACAGCAAACCTGGAGCAGGCTTCAGGGCACTGAATCACTGGAAGCTGTGACTGTTTCCAGACTTATCAACCCATAAACACCAAAGACAGCTTAGAAGGTCAGTAAGAAAGGTCTGTTGGGTCTAGGTGAGAGAGGCGTGTGGCCTGGGATAGGGGGAGGGGGCAGTAAGGATAGTGGTGGCAGTGTTGCAAGCAGCCGCTTTCAAAGCTCTAGGCCCACAGATTGGAGGACCGGGGTGGGGGGGGGTGGTGTTGAGCAACCTATCAGTGGGCAATTGCATGGATCTCTTTAAGGCAGGATTCTCTTGCTTTACTCATACTTGGATCTGAAACACGGTCCTGTGTGGTGGTTCTGGGGTGAGGAGGATCACTGGTATGGTGGAGCTTGTGGTGACAGTAGAGAGGCAGTCATCTTCGCAGTTCTAAGGCAGAAAAGTTTGTGGCCACTCACAGACTGAAGCACAGGCCAGAAGAAGAGTAAACCCCTCTTCTTTGATCATGCAATCTCGGAAGAACTAAAAATTTACAAGTCCCTAGAAATATCTCTGAAAACAGCTTCACAAAATCCCTGAAGATTGGTACGGTATATCCTCCATACTGGAAGCAGAGTCCTACTTTAACAAAGAATTAATAAGTCAAGTAATTGACTGGGAAAATGACCAAACATCAGGAAAAAATTTCAGAGCATAGAATCTTAATGTTTGTCACAAAGAAGATTAAAACATACAACCAAAAGGAAAAAAAATTAAAGCTCCTACATCCAAAGCCTCTAAGAAAAATAATGAATTGGTCACAGGCTATGGAAGAGTTCAAAAAGGATTTTGAAAACCAAGTAAGAGAAGTAGAGGAAAAATTTGGAAGAGAAATTATATTGATGCAAGAAAATCATGAAAAACAAGTCAGCAGCTTGCTAAAGGAGACCCAAAAAAATTCTGAAGAAAATAACACCTTAAGAAATAGACTACCGCAAATGGCAATAGATGTCCAAAAGGCCAATGAGGAGAAGAATCCCTTGAAAAGCAAAATTGGCCAAATGGTAAAGGAGGTTCAAAAACTCACTGAAGGAAATAATTCCTTCAAAATTAGATTGGAGGAAATGGAAGCTAATGACTCTATAAGAAATTAAGAAATCATAAAATAAAACCAAAAGAATGAAAAAATAGAAGAAAATGTCAGATATCTCATAGGAGAAACAATTCCCCTGGAAAATAGATGCAGTAGAGATCATTTTAAAATTATTGGACCACCTGAAAGACATGATAAAAAAAGAACCTAGATATCATCTTTCAAGAAATTATCAAGGAAAACTATCAAGAAGGTAAAACAAAATTAAATTATCCACCAATCACCTCCTGAAAGAGATCCCAAAAGGAAAACTCCTAGGAATATTGTAGTTAAACTCTAGAGTTCCCAGGTCAAGTAGAAAATATTGCAAGCAGCCAGAAAGAAACAATTCAAGTACTGTGGAAACACAATCAGGAGATTAGATAGATAGAGAGATAGAGAGATAGAGAAATAGATAGATAGATTGATAGAAACAACACACACATATGTGTGTGTGTATATATAAATATATATATATATATATATATATATATATATATATATATATATATATACACACACACACACACATATGTATGGCCAAAGGATACAGGGTGAGTTGAATATGAAGGGATGATATTTAAAATAAGATTAAGGGGTGAGAGAAATATATTGTGAAAAAGAGAAAGGGAGAGATAGAATAGGGTAAATTATCTCACACAAAAGAGGCAAGGAAAAGCTTTTGCTTTTCTTCATTCCCTCTAAAGAGAATATTTCTTTAATGCAACATTACCTAGGTCCTATGTATATTTTTAGTTGAAGACTACTGTGATTTGTTTTCTGCAAGCAGTGGATGGTAGGAATTTAAAGGAAATTTCTGAACATAATTCAGATAAATTAGATGCAATGCTGAAATGGAGGGAAAAAAAAAATTTTTAAGCAAGATTTTTAAAGTCCATGAGCTTTCTTAGATAGCTGACTAGGTACAAGTCATGGACTATACGCTAAAGAATTGACAAAAATACAGAGCTGAAAGGATGAAGTCATACTCCTTCTGAAGACCAAATGATGACACCAGAAAATAGCAATACAAATACCTTGTCAAGATAGACACACTGAGCACAAATGCCTAACAGTGAGAGATGTAGCAGAGAAATCTGAAAAACAAAAGATGTCATTACTATAGGATCGTAAACTTGTCCAATGACATCATTCGAAGATACTGGCAACTCTACAGCAACGGAAGTTATATGTTTCCCAAACATGCATGACTTTCCGTGTGTATCTCTTGTGTGTATGTGTCCCTGAGAAAAAGCGTATTCCACTGTGCATAGTGTGTCTTATGCTGTTGGATCAAATATCTTCTGTCTTCAGTTAGTGTGTACACTGGTTAGTCTAGTAAAAGTAAATGTATCAATGGTGGCTCATGATTTTTTAACTGGATGCTCACTTACAAAGTATTTCATTTCTGGAGTAGTTTGCTAGGGACTCACATGATTGGGAAGTGGCAACAGTTGTGACCCTTTAAACAAGTCCTGAAATATATTGGTCTTATGGACATTATGAAATGAGATAATATATCTAAAGTACTTTGTGAACTTTAAAACACTATATAAATACTAGCTATTATCATTAATATTAATATCATACATAAAGCTAGATATAAGAAACATTTTTAGTTAGAGGATGATAACTGTGATGAAGGAAATGTGGTATTACAGAACATGTCAGGAAAAAAGGAGTTTGAGTTCTGGGACTTCATAGTTTTTATTCTGCCACTGTGGTCTTGGAGAAATCAGTTCACATCCTTGAGCCTTAATCCTTTCATCTATAAAATAAATATATTGCACTAAGATGATAAACTTAAGTTTCCTTCTAGCTTAAGAATTCTATGGGCATATTACTGGAGGATAAAATAAATGGTCCCAAGGATGGCATAACAAATTTTCATAAACTTCTTTCTAATGAGTTTTATAGCCTTTCTTTAAAGAGAAAGGAATGGTTGTAGCCATCTTTTTAAAAGTGTAACAGTTTAATTTCCAGATTTGGAAAAATAATATAACAGCCTAACAACAGCTTATGTTCATAGTTGGAAAAATAATAAGTCCATTTTCAGGTATGAAGATTATAGGAAAATGGGTTAAATTCCAACAATACTAATTGAAGGAAGCTGAATTAATCTGATATCTTTATTTTTCACAGAGTAATATGTCTGGCAAAGAAACAGAAATAGTTTTAAAATTTATGATATCTTATTTTTATATTATCTTTATTTCAAAATATATGCCTCTGTCCTCTACTACCCAGGAATCTATACCTTGTAACAAAGAAAAAAAGAGGAAAATAGCAGTTCAGGAAAATTAGCTAACATCATCTGAGTCTGAGTGTATGCAGTAAGCCATCTCATGGTCCTTCAACTCTTCAAAAATTAAAAAATAAAGGAGGAGGGGATGGAGTTGTATTTTATCAACTCTTATCCAAGGTGAAACTCTTAGGTTATTATAAGTACAGTAATTTAGTTACCTGATTTTGTTCTTTCCAAGTACATTTTTGTAGTCATTGTTTTCCTGTTTCCATCATGTATGTTGTTTTATTTTCAGTTCTATTACTTTACTTTGCATAAGTTCCTATAAGTCTTCCCATGCTCCTCTAAACTCTTCACATTCATCATTTCCTACGACACAATAATATTTCATTGCATCATTGACCACAATTTATAAGTCATTTCCCAGTTAAAGATTATCTATTTTATTTCCATTCCTTTACTAACACATACCCTTAAAATACTGCTTTTAAATATTTTGGTGACTATGGGACTTTCCCCCCATATCTTTGACCTCCTTTATGTATGTATCTAGCAATCTAATCTCTGGGTCAAAGGGTACAATATGATGAATTTATGTATTAATTGGACCAATGTGATTTAGTATAAACACAAGGCAGTGTGGTATTGTAGAAACTGCACTACATTAAGAATTACAGGTTCTGGGTTTGAATCTTGGCTCTGCTCTTTCCTATATATGTGACAATGAGGAAGAAACTTCACTAAAATTTTCACATCTATGAAAATAAAGGGTTAGATTAGATGATTTTTTCATGGTTGTCTTCTAATTCTATGTATATACAGAAATACTAGGTTGAGGAGAATTTAATATTTTAGGTCAACTGCTTGGATTATGGAATTGAATATATGCAAATAACACAAAGATAGGATGGTAATTAGCATCTGAGAATATAAGAACCAGTTCTAAAATTCTATCACTAATTCAAATCAACCAATATTTTTTGTATACCTACCATATGCAAAGTACTTTACTAGGTTCTGGGAATATAAAGATTTAAAAAAATGCTCATAACTTTGAGAAGTTTATATTCTACTGGGATAACAACATTTATGTACAGAGATAGTAAAAATAAAAGAAAATATATACAAAATAATTTGAGAAATCAGAAGAGCCTCATGTAAGATCTGGCACTTGATCTAATGTTAAAGGGATTCAAAACTTGGAGATGAGAAAAAAAATCTAGACATGGGGGATAATTTGTGCAAATGTACGAAGATATAGATGGAAAGCCATGTATAGGGAACAGTAAATGGACCAACGTGGAAGAAATATAGGGTATATGTGAAAGAGTAACTGAAATTGGATAGAGTGGAGTCATATAGGGGCAGGCTTTAAATGCTAAACATAAAAAGTTTTTATACTATTGTAGAAGCAATGGGGAGTCAATAAATCTTGTTGAGTGGGGGAATGAAATGGTAAAATTCATGCTTTAGGAATATTAATTTGGCAACTATGTAAGAGAGGGATTAAAGAGAGGAGAGATTTAATGATTAATTTTGTACATAGAAGATATAGCCCCTCTCTTGAAGGAAATTAAGCTAAAACTAAGACATATGTATATAATATATATCAACATACACAATGGAAATAGGAATATATACATATACATTCACACACATATATGCATATGTGTATATAGATATATAAAATAAGTAGAAAACTATGACAATTTTCACACAAACTATGCAATATTTCCCTGGCAAAAAAAGAAGAAATTGACTGAACAGGATGAAATAGAATACCATAGGGAAGGATTATTATAATTAATATTATATATATCATTGCTTTATAAAAGAGATGAAAATTTTTATAAATGTTATTACATTAAATAAAGCCCCAACAGATTCCTGTGCAATGTACGATCCCTACAAAACATTATAAAAGTGTAGTTTTCTGTTTGTTTTAAAAAGTGGAAGGAGTAAGTTGTATAAATTAGTTGATATTTTCCAGTGTTTTTTTTACTCTGAGTTTTGTTGCCATTTAAATTTGTCATCATTTATAGAGTTGCAGTCATTATGTGTATAAGTTTTTTGATTCTGCTTCATTCACTCTGTATCACTTTGTGAGTTCTTCCCATCTTTCTTTGAATTCTTAACATTCTTCATTACTTATGATACCATAACATTCCACTACATTAATAGGGATGGAATTCATTAGGGATTGTGGCAACACAGGTCATTCTTTTCCTTTATAATCCCTGCCAAACCCACACTTCTTTCAAAATTCATGATTTCTATAGAGAGAATCATCAATAATCCTTCTAAGTATATATAACTTCTAAGCTATCCTTGACAGTTCCTTCTCCTTCATCCTTTACATCTAATCATTTCCTAGGTCTTCATTAAATTGGACAACTGGCTTCTCCCTTCCATATCTGCACTCTTGTACAAGATATGCTTTATCCCCAGTTTCACCTTTAAACATTCTTAACTATATTCAGGGATCACCTCGTGATTGCCATGGTTTGATACTTCCTAAAATTATCTTATAGTTACTTACACTTTTCTATGTTCTATGCCTCAATTAGAATATAAGTTCCCCGAGGGCAGGGTCTTTTTTTCTTTGTTTTGGTATTTGTATCTCCATAACCTAAAATAGTGCCTTGCACAAAATAGGAATCTAACACATTTGTTGATTTGAATTATCTCAACTACCACTCCCAAATTCCACTTTTCTTTCCCACTAGAAAGCCCTGGATTCCTACTTCCCTCTTGCCCCTCTCTCAATACAGCTAAGGCTGAAAGGACACAAGCCTGTTTTTAAAGTGTTTTACTAACATGCACTAGAGAGGAAAATGGTGGGAGGGGGCTACAATAACAAATCAAAGGGGAAAGTTTCAGAGTTTATATTGATCTTATCAGTCAATCTTGTCTTTCTTAGTTCCTCTTCCTTTTCCTGGCTAATTCCTAACTTCTACAAGCTTTTGTCTTCAGAGTCCATGGGCCTAATGCCCAAGCTAGATATTATCTCCATCTCTAGCCAGTGGATTTTGTTTGGTAAAACTCTAAGGTTCTCAGTCCTTCTAGCATCTACATCTGCAATTCTTATCTCTGGGAATGGGAGCCCCAGGCCTTGACATGTGGAATGATTGATTTATTAATACATAGAGTAAACAATGATGGATGTTGCCTTAATGGATTTTTACGGTAACTTCAAAAGGGAGGTTGCCTGATTTAATCCTACTGATGCAAAAACTATGTGAATGTGTGTGTGTTGGTTTGTAGAATATCAGAGGTAGAGGGGACCTCAGAGGTCATCTAGTCTAGTTCACAAGAAATCCCCACTACAATATTCCCATAAAATGGTCATCCAATTCAGTATCTGCTTTATGATCTGTAGTAATGGAAAAACTATTTACTAACACTGGAGGTAGCACTTCCTATCTAGACAGTTTGAATTATGTGAACGTATCCCTCTTCTGGTCTTATATATTTATTTACATGTCCATATTATTGATTTCATACTTCTGATTATGGACTCTGGTAGGAGGTTTGTGTTTCCCCTCACTCCTTGGATGAGAGAGATCCTTTCCTTTCTAATCTCCCCAAGTTGTCTTGCCTTGTATTTTGCCCTGAGCTCACCCTATGCCTTTCTAGTCTGGTTTAGCACATTTATCTCTTCCTTTTCTTAGAAATCCTGAGGTTTTGAACTTGGAAACTTGCCTTTTGATCTGCCTTATTAACCATTCTGTTTGGTTTCAAGTGATTACTTGCTGTTGTGTGCATTTTCTGGCATAAAAAGTCTCAAGCTTTGGAGAGACAAACTGAGTCAAGCAAACTGAGTCAAGCTCTAAACCACTCCCTGTATTTCACCTCTTGATTTGGTACTGAGCTCCTGAATTTTTGCTTTGCAACTAGTTTTCCTACTTATTATCCTCTTAGAATTCAGTGTTCTCAAGACACTTTGATGCCAACAATACCTGGCTTTTTCATTTGAACGCTTATCTTCTACCTCTCAGGAATGATGGTCCCTCCTTCAATCCAACATTTGACTAATCACTACCTTGTGTCTACCCTACCATCAGCAGGATATGATACTGGTTGCCCTCTCCAAAAGTTACTTTTTCCAGATCTTCCTGTCCCCCAACTCATTAGCAGATCAATGATAACAGACCATGAGGCCAGTAACTCCCTTACTTAATTCTTGGTGGGGTTTTTTCTATCCAACTCTGAGTCTCAGAGCACTATGCCAGAGCTGAAGTCACATTTGGGGAAGATTACTTTCAGAATGCTGTATACCTCCTTTCATAAAAATAAAAGTAGTATTTGACACTTACAGACATAACATTAAACAGATGTTTAATTCTGTCCCACCTATAAAAAGTACAGAGCCATCTTCTAAAGGATAATGCAAAAGGATACAGTAATATAAAAAGAAATGTGTAATATTAATAGCTAGCATTTATATAGTGCTTTCAGGTTTGCAAAATGTTTTACATATGTTGCCTTCGAGGGAGGTGCTATTATTATCACCATTTGACAGATGAAGAAATTGAGGCAGAAAGGTTAAGAGAATTGCTCAGTGTAACACAGAGAATTTGTTAAAGTAGGATTTGAACTCAGGACTTCCTGATTTTAAGTCTAAAATTACTAGCATCCCTGTTCCATCAACCTTCCTGTAAGAGCTACATAAGCACAAGATGAGAAAAGGCTGACAAGGCATGAATATGGTTGGACTTGGTAGCCATTGTGGAACACAAGCTAAATTTGAATCAGCAAAATAAGACTATTATTTTAAAAACAAACTTGACCTTAGAATCTATAAATAGATCTCTAATGTATAGGTACCACAGAAAAGTCTTCCTTTGGAAGATTTTTACTAGAGAGTCTGAGAGCATCCCACATTTGAACCCAGAATAGGCCCACAATAGGGGGAACATCTGAAAGAATATAATCTAAATCATCAATGAATATTGATGTCCCATGAGTTTGGTGCACACAAAAATTTAAAATAATTCTTGTGCTATTGAAGTTCACAGGCAATATATAAGCACAGAGTATAGACAGACACAGTTGTACACATACACGTATACACACACACATATGCACACGAAGTCTTGCATATCTGTGTATATATGTATGTGTGTGTCTATACATAATACACAATATCTGTATTACATACACACATTGTATTATATGTATATATTCAATAAATAGTAGTTGGGCAAAGGGAACTGTACTTTAGGGAGAAGGTGAGAGAAAACTAGAAGTAAACATTTTCCCTAAATTGCATTTCTATTACAGGGAATTCCCCCACTCACCCCTACCCCTACTCCTACTCTTTACAAGGTGGCTTCCAGTATGTACTTCTTATGGGCTCCATATCATTAGAAACAGAATCCATAGCAGGGTGGCTAGGTGGCGCAATGAATAGAGCCCCAGCCCTAGAGTCATGAGGACCTGAGTTCAAACCTGACCTCAGACACTTAACATGTACTAGTCATGTGACCTTGTTCAAATCACTTAACCCCAACTGCCCTGCCCTTCCCCCCTTCAAAAAACAAAAAATGTTAAATAAAAAAAAAAAGAAATGGAATCAATAAAGGAAGATTAAGGGAATTGTAATTTATTTGCCTTAAAGAAGCAGAAATTAGAGTAGGTAAGTAGATAGGTAAATTTAATCCAAGCCTTTCTGAATATAAAATAATATCATAGGTGGGGGAGTAGTAAAAAGGTTGTTTTTTTTTTAATTTCAATAAAGAGACAAGGTAGGATGCTGCCCAAAATACACCAAGATTTGCATTATACTTTATAGAGATTTTTTACTCTCTAAAAATTGAGAAATTCTGAAATGTATTAGTAAGGGGGATTTTAGAACTTCTTTACTTGAATATTGTTGAGTATATAGAAAGGAAATCTTGGATTTAAGGGGGAACTTTGAGCTAGATGATTCTCCCTCTCATGCATCCTATTTATGTGAGCTTGGGTAAGCCACATAGGCTACCTAGAAACCTCAGCTTCCTCATCTGTAAAATTAAAAGTTTGAATTAGGGGGCCTCTGTTTATGTTTCAGTTCTAGACCTATGACACCATAATTCCATGTAATCTATGATCCTGTGATCTCTAAGATCAGGAGTCTGATAGGTGCACACCTGTCTAGAAAGGAAGAAGAAGGACTAAAATGAATTTTCAAGTTTCCTTTGTACTCTCTGAAGCTGTGATTACTGCCAAAGTCAAACAGAGTCTGCTATTTAGTCTCTATTCTTCTCTCCCTCAAATGACTGAAAGACCCCTAACATACCAGAGTAAAACATTATGATACATTAAATTACCATGGTCTTTTGAATACAATCACATCAAAATCCCTCCAGATGTTAAAAAAAAAAAACAAAAAACATGTCTCTGGCACTTGGTGTATCTCATATCTGCAGTCAGTACCAGGCAAATTTAGCCCTGGTGTAGCCCTAGTCCTCAAGCAGAAGTTTCAGATTACTGATGAGGTCTTTTGCTTCTTTAAAGGTGGTATTAAGAGTACCGAAGAGTTCTGAGCAATATCGTCTCTTTTTAGATCTGTCCATTCATCATCATATTGTGCCAGAATTTGTTAGGTAAACATGATTGACAGACAGCCATCTTTATCCTTTCTATGGCTGGAGGTCAGCACTGGTGGAAGGTAATGCTTTTTTAATGAGCTGTTAAAGGATTGGATTTCCTTTGTGTGGACTGCATGTTGCTTCTCTCTTAGCCAGCATCCAGAGTAGAGATATCCTTTTGCCTTCAGCATTCAGTATAACTCAGATGACTGAAGAACAGTCATAAAAGATTCATAGTGAAGCTGTTTAAAAAAAGTTACATTGATGGCCAAGAAGAAAAAAAAAGAAAGGAAAATGAATCTAACCAGAAAAGAGGACTGAGAGATCTCAGCAAGAAAGAATGAGGAAAAAAAAATTAAAGATGACATTGGAATCTGTCATGAAAGGAATACTATTTACTGCAATTCATTTGTCGCAAAAAATAAACTAAATATAACCTTTAAGTTTAAGGTGCAAATACAATTTCCCTCTTGGTTCTTCCATTTTAAGGTAAAATAAACACCCCCAAACATTCTTGGTTTGGCACAGGAAGCAACAACAACAAAGCAGACATTCTTGCCTAATTCCAGTATTCCGTAGTACCATATTTACACAATGCTGTATCTTTTATGAAGTGGAACAATCACTTCAGAGACAGTTTATATTTACTTTTCAAAATATTGATTTAGCAACATGCAAAAATATTGTGAAATGGGAAATGGCTATTTCTAAAATGTACATATTATAATGCTTTTTATTTAAATGTAAAAACATTCAGCTGAAAATTAACATCTACCTCTGCTATAAACTTTATCACCTTGTGAAAGTTACTCACCATCTTCATGCTTCAGTTTCCTCCTATGTAAAATGAGGCACTTTAGCTAAATGATGTCTAAGGTCCCTTGCAACTCCAAGTTCTATGAGCCCATCAGCATATTAATCAAAAAGTGTGAGGATGTTGTCAAAATCTGATTGCATACAATATATAAGTATAAGGTGTCTGACTTTATATCGGGTTGTTAATGTAACCATTAATAATTGATAAGGATAATAAAATCTCTATTTCCTAAATCAAATCAAATAGAATCTTCTTTCTTTTTATTCATGAGTATAAATAAACAACATGGCTAATATTGTTTCTTCTTCCAAGCTTAGAGACTATACAGTTCAGTTGCAAGTTATGTAATAGGTTCATAGATTTATGACTAGAAATGTCCTTAGAGCTCATATAGCACAATACCTTCATTTTACAGATAAGGACACTAAGGTACTGAAAAGTGAAATTGAGCTGTTAAGTGGCAAAGCTAAGATTCAAACCCAGGTCTTAACTTTCCAAGTCAGTGTTTTGTCCCTTTTGTCACAATGCCTTTCTTGTCCTAGCCCATCACATCATTTCATCTCACATGATATGCCTTGATTAAGTATGTGGTTTTAACCATGCCTCTACTGTAAATTGGTTGAATTCTTTTAAAAATATATATTTGCTTTAACAAGTTATTCTTTGCTTTCTGAGTCCAATTGTCTCAAAGGAAGAAAGTCAAGCAAGTTTCACACTGTGATATTGTGAACCAAGACGATCATCTGTAAATCAGTTTATAGTACCTTTGACCCAAAATCTCATCTCACATACTTAAGAGAACTATAAACTCTACAATGTACCATTTCTAAGTAGATAAGAGATTTCTTCTGAATTATTCTTCTAAAAAAGAAAGAGATTTTATTCTCTATTGTCTCATATTAATATGTTATTTCAGGTAATCAGATTAATATGTTATTTTAAATAACAAAAGCTAAACATATTAATGTATATTTAACAAAAGGTAATAAGGACAGAAAATACATAGTTTAGAAATTCAAGCACAAAAATGTATAGTGGTCTCCCAAATTAGCTATGCTTGGCTTGACTTTGACATTACACATACAATGATTTTCTCAATTTGTCAATAAACATTTGGTAAGTACCTACTATGTGTCAGGCAGTGTGCTAAGTGCCATGGATACAATAAGAGGCAAAAGACAGTCTCTGTCCTCAACAAGCTAACAATCTAGTAAGAATCATGCAATATCAGATGGAAATAATGATCTGTGGAGTATTAAACACAGAATACATTTAAAGTCACTTGAGTTTTTAGTCTGATAAGGTTAAATTCTTCTCACAAAAAGGTCATAATGGCTCTCAGTAATTCTGTTTAGCCCCACTCCAACAAGCCATTGAGGCTGTAGCTTGACTCTGGTTCCATGGGTGGAGGTGAAGCATTGCACTAGGTAAAGTTTCAGTTTCTACATAGCCCCTATTTCACCTGTTTAAACCAACTTATTTTCACAGCTTATTAGCATAATTGCTAACCACTTGCTTTTAACCAGATGCATGGCAAAGTTAGAAAGATGCCTTTCAAAGGGAAGGCAGGAGTGTGGGCAGAACTGGAACTAGCAATTTTTGCACCTAGGGCAAAGCAATACAAAAATCCATGTCCTCAAATCAACTTTCAAAGACCAATTCAGTCAGAAGGAGAACTGAGGCAAAAGGGACAGAGACCCCCAGAAGGGGATAATTGAAGAAATGTTCAACTAGGGTGCTGCTGCTAAGGAAAAGTGTGGTCCCAACTGTTGACTTCCTATTTAAACCAATTATTTTTGTTAACTACATGCTAAGCTCGATTGTTTCTAAACTGCTGGTGGCTGAAAATGTTCTCAGTGTCCTCTCTAAATGTCCATGCCCTGGGGCAAAGACCAATCCTCTCTAGGTCTGAGTGGAGGCACACAAGACACACCTGGGTGTAGAAAATCAGAACTGGCTTCTATGGTTCACTTTTGCTTAATCACGGAACTCTCCCTCAGTCAGCTGTGAATCTCAATGTTAACCCCCACCCAACCATTCCTGACTATGAGAAAGAAATAAATACTAGTTTCCCAAATGCATCTCTTCTGTTTAAAGAAAGTTGTCACATGAACAAATATTAACTGAGGTTTTCATTCTTGCTCTTTTTGCCTCTCTTTTTTTATTTTAGTCTAAAAAAAACAAAACAAAACAAAACACTGCTGGCTTTGACTCTTCTGGCTTTCAATCTCATTAAAATACTCCACAGAAAGGGGTTTCACTAGAAACGTATAAACAAATGTGGCATTATGTGTCTCATTAGCTTGAAGAATACCAGTATAAGTGGTATCTGTGGGGTACAATAAGTCTCCCTTCCCCCCTCACTTATATAATAAATTCCAGCATTCAAAAGACTAATCACTACACACCATCTACAAAGCATCTTATTTCCTCATCAAATTTCCCTGCTGGGTTTAGCCATGCCTGTCAACTTCCCAGGTCCCCTCTTCAATAACTGGTTTATTCTTAGCATCCTGCCAATAAGCATTCCTAGGAGCAAACCCATGAAAGGATAAAGTACAAATTTCTTTATCACTTACACTCCCAAGGAGGGGTTCCTGCTCACACTACTGGGAAGGGTCACAGGTAATTTTGTCTTCTATACTTTAGAGTAGTAGGATTCAGACAGCACATTGGGCTTTTTTGTTTGCAGTTCAGCTGACCACCAAAGATGCCTTGGAGTTGAGTAAAATGAATTTAAAAAACAAATGGGCAACAGTAGAACCAAGGTTTCTTCCACCTCCCCTAAAACCTCAAGTTAAGTTGTTCATATTCAATTTCAGTTTGAGGGCAAGTAGAATGACATTCTAAATTTTTCCAGCTATAGCCTTAGCTGGGTTACTTTTTTAAATGAATATATACATTTATTTTGAAAATAACATTTTGGTATAGGAAGGTGTCATGTTAAAAGCATTGAAAGTGAAGGCCCTTTTAAAAATCACAATTTTTATAGTGGAAATGCTATCTCATCTGTCCCATCTAGCATATTTGACATTACTATAAGAAGTTTTCTGGGCCCTCGAAAGGAGAAAGGATCCTGGATAAATTGTAGAAATCTGGAATATATAGAAATTGGAATAATTTTACAGATGAGGAAACATGAATTCGAAGAGTCTAACTGTTGGTTAGGAGTGACCTACTCAGGGAAAGGTCATAGGTGGAATCCCAATGCTAGTCTCTTTTGATTCTAAATTTGGCACTGATTTCAATAGACCACAATTTGTAGACCTCTAGTACAAAATAATAAGGTGACATGCTAAAAGCACCATGATGTAAAAGCCTTTTGAAATTATTTTACCTGGGAAATTTAATATCATCTTTCCAATTCTGTGCCTAAGGCCTATTTATTTCATCTAGCATCCTCAGTTGGGATTGTGTAAATCTGATTGTTCCTGTCTACAAGCAGGTTCTTCACACTAAATAAGGCTTGTTCTTTCAGGCCACCAGAGTATTGCTAAAGGGAGACATGTATTAAGTGGTCCAAGGATCTGAAAGAATTCATGCAGTTTTTAAGTATTCCATCCTAATTATCTACTTGGAGAAGATAATTACCATGAGACCTTCAGAATTCATTATCCTCGAACTTCCTTGAAATGCATTCAAAATGGTACTCATCATTCTTTATCTTAAGACTTCTCTTAAGATCATGAACACTTTTTGAGATCCTCAGAGTGAAGGAATAATTCTCTTTTCACTTGTGATGAGGTAGACTTTTTTACCTTGAAAGCAGGGTTCTTCTAGTGGTCCCAATTGCACCTGTCAACTCTTGGGACTTCTTGTCCACCCAAAAATAAAGACTCTCTTCTTCAGCCCTGCCCCACCACTCCCAAAGTGTTGTATATTCTACTATGCTACTGGACTCCAAAAGAGGAAATTATGATTTTGCTCCAGGTGCCCTTCTGTCTATACTCCTTTCTTTTAGTGCTTCCTTTGGAGAAAGGCAAGGGCCTACTCTATGCCACTTTTTGTCAGCATTACACAGAGACCAGAAGACATGTTTCAAAATGGTGGGATTCATATAACTTTTTAATTTTTCTTTTGAATGCTCAAGATTCCTGGTTTTAGAACTTTATAAAATAACTTTTCTATATGTTGTTTGTTCTTTTTTGAAGAAGACCAATGACATCATGGTGTGATGTCTTGACTTGCACATGAATTAGATTTAAGTAAGGCAAAATCACACAAAATAGCCTCTCCTTTCCAGAGCTATCAAAGTCCAGTAGCAATACAAAAGTCCAAAAAAAAAACTGGTAAAGTGGATAGGAATAGTGGATAACCCTGGTATCTTCAATGTCCGGCCAAGCTCTAAGTGCTCTACAATGCCTGTTTCAGCTGCCTTCATGAATGTTGGAATAAATTGTTTTCATCCACCCATTTCATCTTCACATGCTTAGAGCAGACACCTCCCTACTCCCCAAACTCACTCATGGGTTTGGGGCCTGTTGGTTACCCTCCAACTGATTGAGCCCATCTGCTGATATGCTTTACTAGGGTGTGACTGCTGCACATGCTACAGCTTATTGGAGCCACAGGTGAGAGTTAGGTGAAGTAAGTAGACACTAAAGATGTCTTGGATGAGAAGCCCTGAAAAGGGTCCAGCAAGCCCTTCCTCCAGGAGTAGTGGTCCATAGATAGCAGACATTCTAAACTTACCACTTCCCCTGTCCATGTGGCAGTACTCTCTTCAGGGTTTTTAATAGGCTCTTACTACAACTGAAAAGAGATTTTAGCTAAAAATTAGCTAAGCTTTTTTAGCCAAGCTTTAAATCCTTGTCTCTGTTGCACCATAAATGGAATTAAATTAGATTTGTCTGAAGTAGGATGCAATCAAGGCTTTTGACACCTCAGGTCAAAATTTGAGCTTAGAGATAACCCTATAAGAGAAGCAATGATAAATACAAAATCTGCAAGGCATTATGGATTATAGTAACAAGGACACAATATAAGTCCTGAAAAGACCTGTGCATCATAAGGCAGAAAAATTTTGAAAACTCAATTTCCTCATCTGGAAAATGTAGAAAAAAATAATCAGGTGGGATAATGGATGTGAAAATCATAAAACTTTAAATAAGTTTAAGGTATTTTATAATCTTGTAAGACCCCAATAAGATCATTGACTAGAAACCACAAATACAAAGTAACAAAAAAATTGTTCTTCTTTCTCACTTTCTTGTCTCTAGTAATATTTATAGTTACTGCTGACCCTTCCTGGATTTCAAATCCAAGGGAAGAGACGTAGAAGCATTTAGAAATATAGACATAAAAAGCATATAGAAATTAAATATTTTTCATGTCCACAAGGCAATTAGATAGGTAATATGGTAGACAGAACATTCAGAAAGATCTGAATTATAACTGGGCATTAGACACTTTCAAGTTGTTTGATTCTGGGTAATTTACTTACTCACTGTTCCCTTCGATTTCCTCAACTATAAAATGGGAACGATATCAACACTTGAGACATTTGTGGAGCACTTAGTACAATGTCTTGAACATAGTATTTGAAAAATGCTTATTTACCTTCCTGCCTTCTAAAACCTGGTTCTGGGTGCAACCTTACCTGAGAATTTCCCTAGTATATAGTAGAGCTGAGAAGAAGAGCTAAGAAACGGGGAGGCTAGGTGGTACAGTGAGTAGAGCACTGGCCCTGGAGTCAGGAGGACCTGGGTTTGGATATGGCCTCAGACACTTGACACAAAAATAAACTAGCCGTGTGATTCTTGGGCAAGTCACTTAACCCCAATTGCCCTACCTCCCCCCCTCCAAAAAAAAGGAAAAAAATTTAAGAAGAGCTTAGAATGACACAGGTTAATCCCAAAGAATGCTAAAATATATACTCTTAGTTGACACTTTAGGAATACCTGCTTCTGGTATAGACTAAACTAGTTAACTCTAAGATCTGATCCAACTTTAGGATTCTGTAATCCTATGAATCTTCTGGGGCAGGTAAGTTGTGTGGTAGATAGAGTGCTAGGTCTGGAGTTAGGAGGATGTGAGTTCAAATCTGGTTTCAAACACTTACTAGCCATGTGATCCTGAGCAAGTCACTTAACACTGTTTGCCTTAGTTTTCTCATCTGTAAAGTGAGCCAGAAAAGGAATCTATTATCTTTGCCAAGAAACACAAATGGAGTCACAGAGAGTCAAATACCACTAAACAACAATGAATCTTTTATACCAACTCTCATTAAAAATTCAATATCAGGGAAGCTAGATGGCACAGTGAATAGAACACCAGCCCTGGAGTCAGGAGGACCTGAGTTCAAATCCAGCCTCAGACACTTAACACTTGCTACCTGTGTGACCTTAGGCAAGTTACTTAACCCCAATTGCCCTGCCTTCCCCCCTCCAAAAAGCAAAAAAAAAAAAAAATCAATATCATGTCCTTGAAATCCAAAACAACAAGTCATTACCATAAATTAAAATACATAAGTACTGAGATACTCTCCAAATACCTTTTTGGTACTTCTTATGTACCTATAATATTCTATTTTTTAAATTCTGTTTCTTTATAGTCTTGTCTTGCCTTGAGGGAGCTTGGTGGCACAGTGAATAAAGCATTCAGTCTGGAAGACCTGAATTCAAACCTAGCTTCCAAAATGTACTATCTCTATATCCCTTGGCAAGTCACAGACTCAGTTTGCCTGTTTTCTCAACTACAAAAGGGGGGTAATAATAGCACCCACCCTCCAAGACTGTTGTGAGAATCAAATTAGATAATATTTGTGCCTGCCAGGTGCCATTTAAGAAGCTTATTCCATACCCACCCCATCCACCACTGACCACAAGTGCCTTGAAATCAGGGGCTACATTTTCTTTGTCTCTGTATCTTCCTCAAGACCAAACACAATGCTTTGCACATAGTAGATGCTTGATGGAAGGGGGAAAAAGAAAAGAAGGAAAGACCAAAAGGAAGAGTAGTAAATGCTCACATTCTACTAATTCCTCTCTATTCTTGTTGTCAATTTAATTAATAACTGCCTTTCTTTGCTATGGCCCTACTGAAAATCACAAGGACAGACAGGAACTTATGTGAGCTGTTTCTCCACTGGCTTCCCTTTACCCAGGAAACTACAAAGTAAATTTGAAACCAGAGGCAAAACAGAGTGGCAGTCACTCAGATAAAATTAAAAACAGAGCTGAGACATCAGGAGCCTCTGAGCTGCCTTCTGATTTCAAGATCAGCAGAATACTTGTGTTGGCAATCTCTCTCAATCCATGGTAACAGAACCAACAGCAGTCAGAGAGTATGTATGCCCCATATGGGCACAGAGCACAAGGAGGGAGGGTATTGGCATAAACAGTCTGAGAGCCAGTGTCCCCTCTATCTTTCTCTTCCTCCTCCTGCTCCTCCCCCGCCACTACCTTGTAAGCCAGACATATTAAGTTTCATGGGCTATCTTCCCTGAACATCAAGGAATGCAAGAGAGATGAATGTTACATCGACACCACCACTGCCACCACCAGAGAAAACTGTTGGTACGCTCTTTTCATTTCTCAGTATGAGCAAGCATCCAAAGATTGTGCACCTGTTCTAGTTAGCCCTGGCAAATGCCGGGGGTATTTATATTAATAGAATGATGTTTTCATAACAAAATGGATGTGTATCAACCTGAATAGCATTCATGGCACTATCCATCAGATGGGAGGAGGGGCAGGGAGCGAGTAGGAGTTTGGATGGGGGAGGGGGTTGGAGGAGCTCTCACATCAAGGTCCCCATTATGGAGGCCATTGGAGTATATTAAGGGAAAAAAAAACCAAGAACATGCAGAACAGAAGATGGCTGAGCTGAATCACTGAGACAAGTTTGAGAGTTGTCCAGGCAGAAGTCCAAGACATAGACCAGACAGGGGTGATACCTAGTCATATAATATGTAGGAAACTGCTGCTTGCTTAAGAAACACCACATGTTACTTGCTTTACATTACCATTTTCGATCCATCTTCTATATTTTTGCCTTCCTCTTATCTCTCTGGAGTGGAGCTGAAAACTGGTGAGATCATACTTGGCCCAATTCCAAAAAAATTGTTTCAATCCCTAGTTTAAGTATTGCCCACCCAACCTGCACATTTGCAGGAATTAGCTGGAACAAGGGTCCCAATTGCTTGTTTGTATGTTGGTAGGTTGATTAACCCTGACAGCTATAAATTCAATGATCCAAGATGCAACCCAGGCAAGGCAGCTGTCACTTCAAGAGGAAGTATAATCATTGATGGCTACTTGAAAGAAAAGATGAGTTAAACAGCCAAATTGGTCCTTGGGAAAAAAATTAACTTTTCCTGCTGAATGAGCTATTGAGCTAAATTCTAATTTATGTTGTAGTATAAGCTTTTTACCTGGGTTTATAACATGGATTGGGATTATTCATTAGTTTTAAAATCAGAGACTCTAGCATCAGCCTCTGGCATAGGTTTTAAACATGAGTAATTGCATCTGCATCACTTTCAGAAGGGCTTTAGCATGCATTGTAACATGGGCTTTTCAATATGGTTTAAAATATGAGCCCCTGATGTGTTTTTTGGCATGAGTGATTTTGGTGCTTTTGACATAGATCCAAAAAGCGGCAATGTACCTTCAGACTACAGAAAGAAATAAGATGGACCCTATGGAACCTAATGAAACATAAAGATTTAAAGAAGCAAGGAAAAAGCTTTAAAAAAATAAACTTGTTTTCCATAAGCAAATTGGAGGTAGCTGGGACAAGTCCAAGTGCCCCTTGGGGATTGAGTAAAAAGTGAAACTAGCTCCCTAGTTCATATGATTCAGCCTGAAATTCTGGAAAGGAGACAATCCCCCAACCTCTCCAAAGAGCTGAAGAGGGCAATTAGGAGATCAGTAGTTTACCAGGCCCCACGTGCGGATTTCCCTTGGGGGGCTTTGTATTGTTGTATAGGGGAAAGAAAACTGAGTTCCAGACCTGACTCTCTACCACTAACCACCTTGGAGAAATCATTTTACTTCTCTGGGCCTTGATTTCCTTATCTGTAAAAGATCATTGTCCTTTTCAGCTCCAATAGGCTACAAGTGTATATATAAAATCCAAACCATAAGAAGAGCCCTTCACTGTTGAGAATGTTTTTATCCTCATTTCCCAGTTATCTTGAGCCTGCTAGATCAACAGGTGCTGGTCCTTTGGCACCCCCTGGTGGTGCCTACTGCTGTTGCACCTATACGTCCCTGTGACGATTGAAGGAATGCCAAAGTCAACAAACATTTATTATGTGCCTACTGTATGCCAAGCACTGTACTAAGCCCAGACTGAGCAAACGGGGGAAAAACCCTTACCTCAAAGATTATCCAAGGAATCTAGAAGAAAGAAGCCAGTTCAAGATGCCATTATTCTAAAATAGAACTTTTAATTCACTTTGTTTAAAAGGGGAAATCAGATAAGATGATGTTAACTAAAAAAAACAGAATCCTAGAATTTGAGAGATAGAAAAGATGTCAGTAGATACTTCATTCAAATGATACACAAGGGAATCCACATCATAACATACCAGACAAGTGGGCATCCAGACTCTGCCTGAAGATGTCCAAGGGGTAAAGGGACCCAGCCCCTTTCAAAACAAGCCATGCCACTTTTAGACAGCTCTAGTTGTTAAGTGGTTTTCCTCAGGAAGTTGTTTTATTGGGTATCTCTAATGCTTTTTAGAGGATGGAGTCCATAGGAAGAAAAATCAAGTCTTCTTTAGTCCTAGATGAGACACAGTAGGGCAATCTTAATTATTTGATTTACCTAGAATAAGCTTTTGCTATAAATGACTAAAGAATCTTAGAACAGAGGTGTTGAACTTCGAGTTCTGGCCTGCTTGACTCCAAAGTGTGGTCTAAGCAAGTTAAAATGTAATTTTAAAAATGTTTAACAAATGCAACATGGATAATGTTAATCTGTGGTTTTCTAAGACGATATCCCATGGGGATGTTTCTATTTGAGTTTGACACCATTGCCTCAGATGACCAAGAAATGGCCAAATGACATGATTTCAAAATATAGACTAATGTTGACAGATGGTACATGAAGAGACAGAGAGTTTAGGGAAGCTTGCTGGCCAGCCACATTTAAAACGATGGAAGATCTATAAAAGAAAGAAAAAAAAATAAAAATGAAAAAATAACACGATTGAAGTTAAATCTGGAGGCCATCTAAAGAATGTACTCGGACCCCACTAATGAAGTTTTAATGTTTTTCTAAACTAGAATTATGATTTCATTGGCATAAGAAATTTATAGTCATGAAACTCTATCAACAAGGTTCGATTTTTCTGAATTTCTCTGCAATTTCTTGTCTTAATTGTTGCCCAAAGCACTGAGACTTTAATTGATTTGCCCAGGGTCCTATTAGAAGCAAGACTTGAGTCCAGATCTTCCTAACTCTGAAACAGAATCCTCTATCCTTTATGCCAAACTACCTTTTTCTTATCATAGGGATCCTCTCCTCCTAAAATTTAAAAATAATTTAGTAAGTAAAAAACCTCATAGAGTCTGATTTCAATTAAAATGAAAAGGAAATAGATTATTTTTGACATTTGATGGGTCATTTCCTTGCATGATGTGAATAGTTATGTAGGCCACAATTTATGATGACTCAGGTTGTTGAGGTATGGGTTCTAGGTTATTTAGACCAGTGCTATCCTCATTTATTTAAACTTTTATGTGAGTACTGTTTTTGTCATCTTAGAGTAGTATTGGATCATAGTAAGAAGGTACTTTGTCTAGTAAAAAACAGCTGTTCCATTTTTAATTCCTCTCCAGATTATTACCTCATTCTCCAAAAGTTATGTTTATACAAAGGAATGAAGTAAATATAGTAGGAATAAAATATTTTTATTGACAGATTTTAGTGCTGGGTCTAAATTATCATGTGTTGATACTAAGTACCTTCCAGACTAATTCATCTATTTTGCATTTGTTTGATGCAATTAGCACTGTAACTGCTTTCAGGTAAGGGAAGAGGCATAGTTTCAGGGAAACAAAAAAATGATATTCCCGAAAGGAGAGAAATATTTCTCTGCCATGTTTACTCGACTCCTGGCAAAAGTCAGCCCTTGTAGTGCACAGTTCAACCAGAAACTTATCTCCACTTATAACTCAGCAAATAGAATTGAATTGCAGAGGTTTGGTTTGGAAAGTTGGCGTTCCTCTCCAAGACCTTGTCCCTTTTCAATGTTTATAAGCACTTCTTAAGCTCTTTACAAGCATTTTGCCCTTCTCTCCTCACTCCTAAAAATCACCCTGTGTGCCTTCCTGACAGTTATGCTGTCAGCCCCAGCCAAGAAATAAAACTTGTGTTCACCTCAGACTGTCATTAAGTTGACCTCATTTTGCTGACCAGCAGGAGGTGCACCCATCCTCCCCCTGAGAACAAACTTAGCTTCCAACTGACTTATGTCCCAAATACTTGCCCAATTAAAGGCCTTCAGGTCCCCTGAAACCACTGCTATTGCTTCCTGGGTGGAAATGTCCTTGAAATACCTGGTGTCACTTAGTATTCTCTGTCCCTTCATTGCCATGTTTAATTGTGTGTGGCATAGGAAATGCCCAGGTATGAAGCTTTGATGATATCAATAATAATAACTGCCATTCTTGTAACAATTTACGATTTGCAGAGCATGTTTCGACATTGTCTCTTTAGAATAACCCTGAGAAGTTGCTGCTATTATTTCTATTTTACTGATAAGAAAATTGAGGTGTAGAGAGATTTAATGAGTTGTCTGTGGTCACATAGTGAGTATACGTCACAGTCAGGACATGAATCCAGGTTTTCCTGATTCCAAATTGGGCACTTAATTTGCTGCTCTACATTGCTTCTCTAAAAAGCGAGTTCTTGGTGGAAGAACTTGGTTATAATTCTATACCCCTTAAGACACAAAAAATTTGTGAGACAACACCTTTGCCCATAGTGATCACATTGTCCTTATTGCTCTTGAGGTACACAGAGGAAAGATTTCCAAGCACCTGCCCGTTCACTAAGAGACATACTTTACTAATAAATGATTTAAAGGGGAAGGGAGGAAGAACAGAACCAGAGGGGCAGCACCAATTTGTTTTATTTTATTTTTTGCTTTATTTGGAGGGAAGAAGGTAGGATAACTGGGATTAAGTGACTTGCCCAAAGTCACATGGCTAGTTTTGTGTTAAGTGTCTGAGGCTGGATTTGAACTCAGGTCCTCCTGACTCCATGGCCAGTGCTCTATTTACTGAGCCACCTACCCTCCCCTCACCAATTTATCTTTTTTCTCTTCATTGCCTAGTCTTTTCCTGAGAGCATGACCTACTGCAGAGTATTAGAAACTGACCTGAATATTTTTGTATTGGTATTCTTTTCTAACTATATTAAAAATAGGCTGACAAAAAACCATTCTGACTTTATAGAGAATTTGTTTCATTTTCTATATGAATTTAAGTGATTGAAAAGTTTGTCAGATGGGGAAAGACTAACTCTCTGAACTCCCAAGTTTAGCCACAGACCAGCTAATATAATGAAGCCCTGATAGGTAGCATTTTCACGTATCACTCCAAATGTCAGCATAGCCCTGACCCAAAGTGACCAGGTTAGATGGTCAAGGCACTCTTATCTGAATACTGATTCTGTCCTACTTTCTTTCTGGCCAAGAACAGTTCATCTGGTGCCAAATTTAGTGGTGGTTTTTATGATGTGGATACCTGTCCAAAAGGGATTGGACTGTAACCACAAGCCATTTCCCCTAAGCCACAGAATAACTGTCAGATGGTAACTACTGTCATCTGCTACAAGACAGGTTCAGCAGCCTCCAGCTGAAGGCTGTGGGTCCCTTTGCTCATCCCATTGAGTCACCCTATTACACCATGAAACAAGAATTTTGTCTACATATGCAGAAATCCCCTGGAGCTTATGGGCTGGCATTTCATCTCAAGCTATTTATTTCAAGCTATTTTCAATTAAGACTTTATATTTATGTAACTTTTCTCTGAGGAGTTAGGAAGCATGGTGTAGAAGAAAAAGGACTATTCTGGGACCTCGAGGGACCTGGCTTCTAATCCCAGGCCTGCCATTAGATTGCTAACTATGTGATTTTAAGCTAATCATTCTCTCCCTCATCTGGACTTCAGGTCTCTTGTGTATGAAATTAGGGTTTAACGAAATGATCTTCATAGAAGCAGCTAGGTGGCCCAGTGGAATCAATGCGGATGCTAGAGTCAGGAAAATCTGGGTTCAAATCTAGCCTCAGATACTTACTAGCTGTGACACATTAACCTCTTTCTAATTCAGTTTCCTTGACTATAAAATGAGGATTATAATGGCCCCTACCTCCCAGAGTTCTCATGAAAATCAAATGAGATGAAATTTGTAAAGTGTATAACACAGTGCCTGGCCCATAGTAGGTGTCTTACTAAATGCTTGCTTCCTTTCCTTCCTCCCAGCCCCAACACATAATTATTCCAGGAGTGCATTAGCAATCCTTCTCCCATCAGCTCTTATATCTCTTGTTTAAGAGACATAAAATGCTAGTCTTCTCTCTTAGTTTGCAAAATAGAAGAATCAAAGTATTCAGAAAAGTGAAACATCTCATCTTTCATCAGTATGAACCTCTGAGAACTCACTGAGTTCATGGCACTGTGATTAGAGGCAAAGGTCACATGGTGAGTATAGGAAAGATCTAGACACAGAATTAGCTCCATTTCCTAACATTCATGGTCTTCTAAGGTTGCAGTTCAGTGAGGCAAGCCTAGACAGTGGCTTTCAGGTAAGTTTAAATTTGGGCAGACTCAAGTTTACTCTAGGTCACACTGACTAGAGTGAATTTCCTAGAAATCACAGAATGTACCAATTTCTCTGTCTCATTTCCCATAAATGGTTAGCTTTGTCATGCATGTAAGAACTTGAAAAACATTAGTTTCTTTAACCATAAAGTAGCATAACCCCTTAGTAGTGGGCATGTTTCAAATAACAACCAAAATGTAATTATATTTTTTTTAATTTTGAGAGAAAAAGTAGTCAAATATGTTTGCAATTAGAACATGATTCATATTCAAGCTATGAGGTATGCCTCAGACACAGAAGGCAAAGTAATCTCAGCTTCCCCTAGAGTGATAAATAGGTAACTTAATGATTTACAAACTCATTGGATTCTTTGGTGCTATAAGAGATAGTTTTTTCTCTAAGGGGAAAAACCTCTAACTTTTTTTTTTCTGCCAGGATAAACTTATATCTCTGCCAACATCTTAATTCAAAATCAAATCAAAGTTATGACATGTAATTATAATTACTTTGCACGGAGAATACATTATCTTCCTGGGTTGAGAGACTCTTAGAATCAGTATTTTAGACCTTGAAAGGATCTTAGAGATACTATGCCTTTTACTTAATAGATAAGAAAACTGAATGTAAATGATTTGTCCAAGGTCACAGTTAATGACACAGCTAAGACTAGGTCTGCGTTCCTTTCATGAAATATGCTACACTTGCCCTTCACCTCCTCACCTCCATTTTGGCCTCTATCTAATGAGATTCTCCTGTACCAGTGTCATAAACATTTGTTTTTTTATTGTTTTGTTTGTGGGGAATCTTCAACTTTAAAAGAACTCTATCTGACCCTACTGATTTTATGGACCCCTTTGCTCCATTTTCTGAAGCTTCTTACCACACTTAATTTTGTTTCAATAATGTGATTGTCTAGGATGACCATGGCCATCTATAAGAGAACTACAAAGATCTACTTCTAGCAACTTGGTTTTAGAGCTATGAGCAAAAACTATCAAAATCCCATGAGCTATTGAAGCTGGGAGTGGGGAGAGTCACAAGTCTCTTTAGAATTTATATTTGAAAAACCAGGACTTGAACCAGAAACCTGCATATATTTCCTACTACCTGTATAATCCTGGGTGAGTCCCTCAGTAACTCTGGGCTTCAGTTTCCTCATCTTTAAAATAATGGGATTGAACTATGTGACCCTTAAGTACCCTTTCTACTCTAAATCCATAATTCAAGTATTATTATTCCTGAATGCCTAAGGATCTAAACCTTTGGAAGACCCAAACATCCTCTAACTTATCAAAATGATCTTGGGAATAGCTATGATTTTCACTGCATCCAAACCGATTTGTCTTTACCATTTAAAGGTGCTACATCTCCTTAGTCAAAGCTTGAAAGGATTGAATAAATCCCGAGTTCATTTTTCCCCTTTGAAAACAAAGGCTGCTCTGACACGTTGATTTGCTCAGTTTTTGTAGTAGTGGCATAAAGAGGCAATATATTTTTAACATTCTTGTTTTCCTCTTGTCTTAACCCACAATAGTAATTTGAGAAATGCTGAGGGCGTTACTGAATACAAATGTGAAGAAAAATAGAACTTCAAACTCTATTGTTAGAGGTGGGATGAATATTCAATTCAAAGATAAAAAAGTTAAGGATATGTAGATACATATGGCTGGGTATGTGTACATATACATTCATATCCACAATTCAATGAACATAATTGCAATACACTGTGTTAGGGATACACGACAAAGCATTCTTCTAAGAAAGAGCATATTTCTAACTTCACAAGTCTCATTTCTCTCCCCTTTTCTCCATTCATATACCCATGACACTATGTCAGGTGCCTCCCTCCACCCCCATATTGCCTGTACTGTTTTGTAGCCTTATAATAGGTCTCCTGCCTCAAGACTCTCCCTACACCAACCTAACCCTCTCCCTCTTAGCCCCCGGTGATAGATTTTTCTGAAGTGACATCTGACCATGTCACTTCTCATTCTGCTCAGTGGGCACCAATGGCTCTTTATTTGCTCTAAGATCAAATGTAAAGGCCTCTATTTGGCATGTAAAGCTCTTCATAACCTAGGCCCTTTATACATTGCCCATCTTTTCATACTTTACTCTCCTCTATGTACTCTATAATACAATTATATTGACCTAATTGCAGTCCCTCCAATGTAGCATTTTATTTCCCATCTCCTTGCCTTTGCATTGACTATTCCCAATGCCTGGAATAGGACTCCTCATTTTTTTCTCTCAGTTTCCCCTTTAAGACCTATTAAGTCAAAGCCTACCTTGTGCAAAAGGCCTTTTCCAGCCCAGGCATTCCCCCACACCCCCATTCTTTCTACCAGATGCTAATGCTTCCTCTTTCAGATTACTTTCCATCTACTCCATACGCTACTTCTACCTCTAGGAGCATCAGCCTTCTCTGTTGGTTTTTAATTTTCCATTTCCCCCCTAGGATCTGTCCTCATCTCTTTATACCTTTCTTTTTCAACTCTTTCTTTTACTGATCTCATCAACTTTCATGACTTAACTTCTATATAAAGGCTTCCCAAATCCATAAATATCTGTGTGTGTTGTTTGTGTGTATGTGTGTGTGTGTGTGTGTGTGTGTGTGTATATATATATATATAGATATATATATATATATATACACACACACACATACATATACACATACACAAATATATACATATATATACAAATACATATCCCAGTTCCACGTTATCATCTGTCTTGTTAAACATGTCTAGCACCTCAAATTCAACATTTTCAAAAGTAAATTTATCATATTTCCCCCAAAAATATCTGCCTGTCCTCCCAACTTTCCCATTTCTCTTGATGTACACCACAACTTTCTTGTCTTCCAGATTTGGAGTCTCATAATTTCTTTGACTCTTTGGCATATCTAATGCTCAAGATCTAGTCTATTAGTTCTACCTCTGTAATATCTCTTCTAGTTATCCCTTCACTACTGCTATCACTCTAGTTCAGATCCTCATTACCTCTCATGTAAATAATGGTAATGGCCACTTGACTCCTCTCCTTATTTCTACACTCTCCATCTCTAATCTATTCCTCACAAGACTGTGAAAATAATCCTCCTAATGTTCAGGTCTAATCAAGTCATTTCCTTGCTTAAGGGAACTGAGAAGAATATAAGTTTGATGAAGGCAGGGACTATTTTCTTGTACCTTTTAAAATATGTCCCAGATGCCTACCAAAATTCCTGGCACACAGAAAGAAATATTTTGTCACATTGAATTAAAAGTTGTTTAGCCACCTTCCCAACAAAGGTAACTTCTTTTAGTTCAAATTTTCTTGTCCTTGATGGGAGATATATGAGTAGCAAAATATTGAAATGTATCTGCCTCTTGTCTGCTGAGTTGAGGCTCTGAAATCTCATGATATTCACTCACATGTAGGTGCAGTAGTTTCAGTAGAGGTTCTCTCTGCTGACTCTTAGTAGCTGCACCCAGGTACATTCTCTGCTTTCTCTGTATTAAGTTAAAGCCAACTTTAACCCAAAAGCAATGCTTGTTATCATCTAAGACTGTAAGATGCTCTGTGAGTAGTGAATGAGATAAAAGATTCATGACACCTTGGTGACATCATTTTCTGGAAATTGCCAAAAGAAGTCTAAGAGAGTTTTTAAGTTCTGGGTTTAGAATGTAAGATCCTTTGTAGTAGGGACTGTTTCATTCTTTATACTTGTATCCCCAGTGCCTAGAACAGTCCCTGGCATGTTTATAACATTTAACACATTTAATATTCCATAGGCATTTGATATATATTTACTGATGAAATGATTAGATATCTTCACCAAACTATAAAATCTATTAAAATGTTTGAGAGATTTTTTTTCACTTTTAATAGGTCTGGAAATCTTGATCCAATTGAGGGAACAGTGAACTCTGATAAGTATGCCTAGACACAGAATTGTCACAGCATTATAGAAATTCCCAAAGGAAGATAGAATACTATACAAATGACTTTGCACTATGCCACACATCACAAAAAGATTTAAAAATTAATCCAAAAGTTGGAGATAAACAAATGTTATTGACCTGTGAACCAATCTAATTTTAATCCCAGAGAAAACCTATGGGTTTTGATCAAAGCTAAAGCTGGAAAAAATGAAGATCAAATCCAAGTTATGCTTAATATGCCATGTGATAATGGTGCAGTTTTATAATGAAGAAATAATGAATATGTGTCAATATCTTTTGAATTCAATGCCAAATTGTGTAAAAGAAGCAATTATAGCAAAAAGAAGACACATTGCCATTGAAAAGTATTGAAGGATATAAAAAGTGGTAAGGCTTATTGTAGGTCAATAAACTTAAGTAATTTACTTTGTTCCAGGTAATTGACACACCACTATAAAAGACAAAGAAAAGAGGGACATAATGCTAAAATAAAATTTGATCCTAGAGTGAGTAGGGAGCCATTGAATTTTATTAAATAAGGGAGTGGGTTTAGGAAAATTACTTTGGCAGCTATATAGAAGATGACTTGGGGAAGGAGAGATTTAAAACAGGGAGAGAAATGAGGAGGCTATTACAATACTCCAGGCATAGGTGATTAGGGCTTGAACTACACTAATGAACAGATTATAAAATGCAAATGTAGTAATTCAAAGTTTTGACAGCTAACTAGATATATGAGGTGAAAGAGCATGAGGAATCACATACATCACTGAAGTTGTGAATCTAGATGATTGGAAGTATAACAATGTCCATGACAGTTATAGAGCAGTTTGTGAGAGGGGTGGATTTTGGAGAAGAAATGGTGAGTTCTATGATCTGTTAGAACCCTTCCATTCTTGTTTCCCCTACTCCCTCTTTCCCATCCAAAATGGAAAGGCAATGGGCAGAATTTTTATTACCTAGTCACTGTCCCAAAGCATAAGACGACTTCCAAGGGGCATCTGCCAAAGCCAAGTGGTGAAACTGTTGATGAGAAGGGTATAGGAACATTGGAGTTTTTAGTAGTACCAATGCAGGGACTGCTTTGGGTATCCACAGTTGTTGTTTGTTCTTTTTTGTTTGTTTGTTTTTTGCTTTTTGGAAGGCAATTGGGCTAGTGTGTCAAGTGTCTGAGGCCAGATTTGAACTCAGGGCTCCCTGACTCCAGGGCTGGTGCTCTATTAACTGTGCCACCTAGCTACCCCTTGTCCTTTGTTTTTGAAAAAAGACTGAAACATCATGATGTTGGGATCAAGGTACAGTATGTTTAGCTGTGGGTTGATTAGTCCAGTAGGAGTTTGGAAGACTATGCTACAGGTTGGGCACAAGTGGTCCATTAGAACTCTTGGGAAAGAGAGGACTCTGGATTTGCATTGTTCCTGTTTCCTTTGTGCTTCAGCAATTCTGTTTCTCTCATGGAGTACAGCTCCTTTTTTGATATAGTCATGGCATGCTGGGTGGTCCTGTGCCAGTGTCTCCTGTGGCTTACAACTGATATTAAAGTTCTTTTGAGAGACCCCGAGAGTGTGCCTGGGAAATAGCTAGTATCCAATATCCATAGAGTCCAACACCTGGTTCTGGGAGAGGAGTTTGAGAACTTGCACTAGAGGAATGGGTAAGAGTGAAGGAGTACTGTGAGATATGGGGTTGTACACAACACAAGTCTCACAACTAGGTGTGTTGGGAAAGGTGGCATGTAGTCTATCTTCCTGATCACATGCCTTGGAGTCGTCATAGCTTATCAAGGGGACACTGGTCCCCATTTTGGAGACCAGAGGGAATAAAGCAATAATCCTGAACTCCTTACCTGAGAGACCATCGACTCTCAGTAGCAGCTTCTTAAAACTCATTAGAAGTCACAATTCAAGGAGAGAACTGGGAAGATTGACAGAAGTGTTCTTTCTCCTCCATTTTCTTCTCTGTGATACACCCTAACAAGTCAGAATGAAGAAATAAAGCAAAACAATTACTCAAAACCAGGCAAAGTAAAAAATAAGGAAAAGTATCTCTGAAAAAAATCTTATTTTAACACTATTTATCCTAGAGTAGAAGTAATCTCAATCAAGTCTTGTAAACTCTTAATCAATGTAAAAAATGCAAAAATGTATAAAGGATATTGTTGTTTTCTATTGTTTATTTTGTATGGACAATCTTGAAGGATCTAAAAGCATCAGAAAGGAGGCCTAATAAATCATCCATCCTAATCCCCTCTGAAGATAATTTTCAGATTCCTAAAGTTATAGTGTGACATTGGTAGGCAAATAGCTTGGCAATAAAATAGCTTTTAAAAAGCACTGATTTTTTCATTATTCTGAAAGAATGAGTGGAATTTCTTTTAAAAAAAAAAAGTCTGTCTTCAGTGTGAACTTAGGAGCATACTCAAATGTTCCTTTTACATGTAAAAAAAAGGGATCTATGAATCAATCACTAAATAAATTCAGAGGTGATCAGATGCAAAAAATTTCCAAATAATCATTCGGGCAGAATGCAAATGTCATTTAGACTACTTTATACAATTTTTATTGTCCCTCTAAGTTAATAAGGTCATATATTTATTTTACTTTATGGTCTGTTATCAACAAAGCTCAAATAGAGCTCTTTGCCAAAAAGGACATGATTTCAGAATCCCCAATTCCTTGACAAAAAACAAGTGTTATCAATCCTGTTAAAACCCTATACATTTTCAAATAAAGGGAGCTAAGAGAACAGAGAGCAGACCTACCACTTTTTGGTGAAGTTTCAAAAGCATTTAGTTTCACCTTGTGAAATACATTAAGGACAATCCATTATAAAAAGGATAGAATTACCACATTTCTACAGACTCAGAATTAGGACAGCAGTTAGCTGCCCACATTTCCTGAGAACATAGAAAAACACCCAAGCTGATTCTACCTTCACGGCCCAGTCTACGACATTCCAAAGAAATCTCCAAAGCTCTCTGGCTAGCCGATAGCTCTGGTAACCCAGCACAATATGTGAAGCCAAGGATCATTACAGATTGGCACACACCTATGTGGTTGATCTACCATAAATCCCAGATCTATTGCACTGAACTCAAATACATGTACTACAGCAGCAAAAGACTAAGGAACATGAAGGGGATATAATGTGGTACTCAAAACATACTTCATGGGAAGAATGAATTCAGAATTTCTTATGTGTATTATGAAAAGTATGTTCTATTTTTCCCTCAAGGAAAAATGTGGGTGGGATTTTTTCAGTCATTTGACCACTGCTTAATAGAGTGGAATAATCTTTACAATAACAGATGCTAAACTTTTAGGTCTGAAAAAAATAATAGTGCCCATCCAACTCCTTCAATATACAAAAGGAGAAAGTAAGACTCATATGTTGAGTGACTTACCTAAAGTCACATAGCTCCATAGATGGGAGACCAGGACTGGGAACAGATTTCTTTTGTTTTTTTGGGTTTTTTTTGTCCACCACCACCCACACCATATTGCCTCTGTCAGTTTTCCCGCTATTTTGGGCTTTATTTTGTTATTTTCTTCTATATCTTTCTTTGGGGCAGAGGATGGGAATGTGATTTCTTCCACATGAAGAACTTTCAAAATAAAAAAAAAAATTCCTTCTACTGATATAGATAATGAGTTCTCCTTTAATTGGTCTTACAGAATTTCCTGGGGCACTAAAAGGCTAAGTGGCTTGCCAATAGTTTCACTAACAGTAGTTACCTGAGGCAGAACTTGAAGCCCAGGATCTACTATGCCACCATGCCACATGACCTCTCCTGCTCCTATCACTCTAAATACAAAGAATGTACCTGGGATGTAATAGGTGCATATTAATTGAGCGTAAGAGTGTTCACTTCTCATCTTTTCAACAAGATGTATTAAGAGGCAAATTAAATATACACCCAAAATGAGTCAAGTATTTTATCTTTTGTGAGACTGAGGCTGGAATAACGTAGCCTAGAGACATTTAAGTACAGAACGAATTACTTGGCAGAGATAGGACCATGTTTCCTTCCATCTCTGCAAAGCACAGAGTAATGTGGAGGGCATTTAAATTTTAGCACAAAGAACCTGTTGGTTGGTTGATTGATTCTTGTCCTTTCTTCTCAAAAAGGATCAAAATGACATCACTATGTTGGAGTCAAGGTACAATGTGTCTGAAGTGAAATAGCTAACATGTGGAAGGGGGTGGGATTGGAAATCTTTGAGAACTGAGCAATGGCCAGAAGAGAATAGGTATCTGTGATTTATTTCATCAGCATAGGGAAGACCCTTCACCAATACAAGTCAGACACAATTCTATGACTTAGAAGATAGTTCAAAAAAAACTCCTTGTAGCACACAGTTAATGTACAATATTTGAACTCCGGACTATAAGCACTAGTACTCCAGGTCAGGCTAGTTTTTGTATTTGTATTAATTGGAAGCATGACCTAGTGATTGGGGCCAACCTTGGAATCAGGAAGACATGGATTGAAGTACTTCATTGGATACATACCAGCTATGTGACCTTGAGAAAGTCACCTAATTTCTCAGTGGTCCTGGGCAACTCCCTAACACTGTATGCTAAAGATATCATGAAAAACACAGGACTGAAAAGTTTTTGTTCAACTAGATGTGGAACTATGTTTCCATCTGTCAAAGTTGAGAATTTAAAATGTAATACAGTCAATCTTATCAATCTGTGTCATTTAAAAACATGGGGAAATGGTATAATGAGTATCTGTTAAAAGATATAGACCATTACATATAATGTCATAATTTGTCAGTAACAGAAATAGGAAATTTCTCTCTTCCATCTTAGTCCTCAATATTGCACCCAGGGGGTTAGATGCTCCCTCGACTGGATGAGGAGCCGTTTCCCCTCGGGCTCCTAATGCTTGCTGACTATCCCAGATGCCCTTCAGGGCTAAGCAGCTTTGACTGAACCCAAGCAGGCTATCCCACCTACCTCAGGCCCCAGTGGACTCAATGGAATGAGAAAAGCCTTGTCCAGCTTGATTCATTGATGTGGAAAACCCCAGATTTGGTGTGAAGGCTTCGTGCCTCCTCTTAACGCTCAAATGCTAAAGGGGAGGAGAGCTATGCTCTGGACCACTGGCAATGTCTTGAAGCAGAAAAATCTCCTTTCCATCATCAGTACAGGTCTGTTCAAGTATAAAACATTTGGGAATATATTCATCTAGGTGGAAGAGGGGAGAGAAAGAGAAGTGTGTTTCAGTTTCCTTGGTTGTTACTCTGGCAACAAATTGAAAAAGAAACGGATTGAAATTCTAAAGCTTCCTAATTATGCTTCTTTCTTCTTCCTCAAGGAATAATAATAGCATCATTCTTATTGTTTTAAGGTTCTAGTGTTTTATCTAGTGTTTTAAGGTCCACAAGGGGCTTTACAAATTGTTTTCACAAAGACTCTGGGAGGTTTTTTCAGCTAACAAAAATTAAGTAGATTCTACAGATAACAAAACTGAGGCAAGAGATACTAAATGATTTGTGCAACATCATACAGCTAATAAATATCTGAGTCTGGATTTGAACTCAGCCCTTTTAGCTATTGCATGAGCTAGGTGCCTAGTCATACCAACTGATCTGCCCAATAGAAAATTTTCTCTGCTTTCTCCTGTGAGGTGAGAGGAGAGTATTTTAGCATTTCTGGAAGTTCTCAGCACCTTTTAAACTAGAGTCTTAGTGAATGGAAATTTGATGGAGATTACAATGGAGGGAGTGTCTAAGCTAATCCTTGGGATCTGTTCCTGACTGTTACATGTACAGCTGATAATTCTAGAGGGTTACCATGACCAATTAGCATACCCTTGGTGAAGCTTCCCACATCAGGGGACTTGGTTTATGCTGTTCTCTGCAGCCCCACACTCAGAATAATGCTGAAGCCTTTCATCGCTTGTCATAGTTTTGTAAATAATTCTAACCATATGAAAGAGTTTTCATTCTTTCACTAGTAACCATGTTTACTGTACATGCACAACATAAGTTATGGTATTTCATTTTGGACTTCTTTTTTAATTAGTTTTGCTGACCAGGGACCCACTGTTGTTGAAACAGATGTTGTGGGGCCCAATAATAGCTCTCAGCTGCCAAAGGCAAAATGTGGAACTGTGCCCTAACCATGCAGAACAAATGACTATAATGAGGGGCCAGCCTGAGTGCAAACAATAGAACAACTTGACATCTTGTGTGTCTATCAACTTAGTCTTAAAGTACATATGTCTAACTTGGCCCTTTCATATTTTCATCTCTCTTAGAATAAACTGTTTCTTTTTTATTAATTAATTTTACAAACTTTCATTCTCTCTTCCTCCCACTCTCCCTCTCCCTTGAACAATACAAATAAAAATTAAAAAAAAATAAAACCCTCATAACAAATCTACTAAATCCTAAATGATTTGCCCAAGATCACACAGCTAATAAATATCTGAGTCTACAAATGCAAAGTTCAGCAAAATAGATTTCCCCATTGGCCATATCTAGAAACACTCTTCATTCTATATTTTGGGTCCATCATTTTTCTGACATGAGATAGGTAGCATGCTTTGTTTCAATCCTCTGGCATTGTGGTTTCTAAAGTCTTTCAAAGTTGGTTTTCTTTATAATGTTTTCTCATTATATAAATGATTCTTCTAGTTCTACTCATTTCATTCTTCATCAGTTCACAAAAGTCTTCCTATTTTCCTCTACAACTGTCCATTTCATCATATCTTATGACATAGTAGCACAATATATTGGCTAAAGACATGCAATGTGGCTTCAGACCATAAAACTGGGAAACTACAATATTTCAGGATTAATTTAGGATAATAATAATGTCAAGCATTTATATAATGTTTTAAGATTTACAAAGTCCTTTACATATAATCTATCATATTTTCACATCAATCCTGGGAGGTAGGTAGTATTATTATACCTAGATACACACAACTAATAAGTATCTGAGTTCTGATTTGTACTCAGTTCACTTTAAGGTCCTTAATAATATAAAAATGAACCAAAAAATCTAAAATGAATTAAATATTCTCATAAAAATGTTTGCTTATATTGTCTCTAAGGTATAAGATACAACAAAATGCACATTAGCACAGCATAATGAAAAGAGTTCTGGAGTCCTGGGTTTCTGATGTGGCCTCTAACATAGTAGCTATTTAACCATTGGAGTTCCCTTAATCAGTCATCTAAACTAATCCCCTCTTCTTATAGAAGAGGGAAAGGGAAAGGGAAAAGGAAAGAAAACAGAAAGGGCAAGTGACCATTTTGCTTTGAAATAGAGACACTTCACTGATAGGGGACACTATATCTAGCAGAGAGCAGAGACATACACTGCAGAACGACATGGTTACAGAAAATCAGTCACTGGAGGAATAAACCTCCAATAGCAAAGAAAGAAACTGGCTAATAGACTCAAGAGATGGTTATCCCTGGCATTCAAGAGTTGATTGTAGATGGTTGTAGAAGGAGAGAAATCAGAGATGATTGGAGGAGGAGAGAAAGAACTTCTAGATCCTGCAGTTCTGGAGCTATGAGTTGCCTTGGCATGTGTAATCCCTATACTTCACTACCCTAAGTTTAAATACACTCATTCATGCTTATGTATTTGTGGAAGTGTTTTTGCCAGTGTTTTTGTCATTTCTGGTGGGGAGGGAAAAGATGTTTTTAAGTCATTGTTTTTACTCTGCCACAGTAATAAATGCCTTTGCTAACAATTAATTGTTTCTGCTGGCTGATTGCTAATTGGAAGCATTCTGGTGGGGGCTTATGAACTGCGGCAGTAGTTAGAGTTACCCACTGGATATCCTAAGACCAAAGAAACTAGTCAATCTCTGGTGAGTCAATCTGAAAGCCTATGATTATCAAATTAGGGAAATCTCCCAGAGAAGGTGCTACCCCTTCATTTACTACTATCCATAGTTTAACTCCTTCAGTTTACAGTTAAGGAAATTGAGGCCTATGGAAGTAAAAATGACTTATCCAAAATACACAGCTGGGGCAGCTAGGTGGAGCAGTGAATAGAGCACTGGTCCTGGAGTCAGGAGAACCTGAGTTCAAATCCAGCCTCAGACACTTAACACTTACTAGCTGTGTGACCTTGGGCAAGTCACTTAACCTCAATAGTCCTGCCTTTCCCCCTCCAAAAAAAAAAGAAAAAACAAAAACAAAAACAAAACAAAATACACAGCTAGTTGGTTGCAGAACAGGGCCTTTAACTCAAGTAGTCCAAAGCCTAGTCCAGTGCTCTTACCACTATACTATATGCCTCTGTACAGGAATCTTTTCCATTTCTCACTTCAAAAATTCTATAAGTATAGCACATAATGAAGAATTAAAAATTAACAGCAGTACTGTCAGAAAGTGGTGCATTAAGTCCAAATAGTTAAAAAATAAAATTCAGGGTTTGTCTATTCTTGGTGGTTGCTATTGTTTATAAAAACAAACAAATGTTATTAGCTTAGGGAAATGATTTATTTAAGTTGAACTAGAAAAAAATATGAATAATCCTAAATCTCTCACAAACTAGCTGTGGTACCTTTAAGAAGCCATAGTCCCTCTGCACCTCAGTCTTCTTATTTAGGAAATAAGTGAAAAAGTCTCTTCTAGACCTAAAATTCTACAATTTCTATGACTGTAATTATCTCTTGATTTAATCATGGAATGTGATTTTTTTTTCAGTTTCCAGTCATTGACAGTGCACTTGTGTGCACGCACACACACAGACACACACACACACAAACACACACACGTGACATATATATGCATATATATATATACATACATACATACATATATATATATATATACACATATATACATAGTCATCTTAAAACCAGAAAACAAGATACCTTTCTGCAATAAAAGCAAAGTCTGAGAAAGAATATAGCACACTCCAGAGGATAAGGCCCTGAGGCTAAGACTCTGGAATCTAATTTTTATTCACAGTTCTGAAACCCTTGGGCAATCTACACAATATGAGTGCTGTATTTACATAGCAATCTGTTATATTTGCTTAGCCTTAGTCACTGAATCAACTGTTTTCAGCTCATAGGAGGGTCCACCCACAAAACTGTTCATTTGTTCCTGAATATGTTTTTTGTTGCTGCCCTTTAGATGAGTGCCAAGAAAGGGTTTCCACTAAAACATTTGTGTAAGTGAACCTCTGGGAGAGAAAGCCTCAGTCAACAGTTTCTATGTGCACCAGACTTTTTGGGCCCTGAATTGGGATCTACACAAACCAGAGCTTCTAGTTTACTTCTGAAAGTAAAGCAGAAATTTGAGTTTACTCCCATGATCAGACTAATTTCCCCTTTGCATAATAACTGTTTCCCGCTGGATCCCACTTAGCCCTGGTCATGGAATTTTTGTGCTGTGACTTTACTGACATCACTCAAATCTCAGTTTCCTGAGCTGTAAAACTGAGCAAATTTATTTGCTACCCACTTGCAAAGATGAGTGGAAATAATGTGCTAGGGGCAAGCTATGAAGAAATCTTGTTCTATATCACTCTTGATCTGCACCATTTATTGCACAAGCATATATTGATTGCCCACAATGTACCAGCCACCATGCTAGGTGCAGGAGATATAAAGACAAAAAGAGAAATAGTCTTTGACCCCAAGAAGCTTACATTTTAACAGCAGGGTGGGGGATGCGGGGAACAATACATACACAGACACAAATTTTTAAAACACTAAGGTTTCACCCCACAACCTGAAAAGATGGCAGAAAAGGGAAATAGTCAATGTTGAAGGGGCTGTAAGAAAACAGTAATACTAATAGACTGTGAGTAAAGCTGTGAATCAGCCCAACTATTTCAAAGAACAAGCTAGAACTATGGGGGAGAAATGACTAATGTGCTCACAACATTAATCCCACCATCATACATATATTCCAAAGAAGTCATAGTAACACTTCTTCAGAAAATTAAAAAGAAAGTGGATGCCCATCATCTAGAGAAAGACTGTATAAACTGGCATAACAAAATATTATACAGTAAGAAATTATGAATGTGAGGATCATAAATTAATATATTCAGAGCTTAGGGGGATTTAGAGTTCATCTAAGTTAAACTCTTTTTTTAATTTTTTTTGCTTTTTGGAGGGCATGGCAATTGGGGTTAAGTGACTTTCCCAAGGTCACACAGCCAGTAAATGTTAAATGTCTAAGGCTGAATTTGAACTCAGGTCCTCCTGATTCCAGGACCAGTGTTCTATTCACCACACCACCTAGCTTCCCCAAGCCATAACATATTACATCAAAATTGACTGATGCAGGGGGCGGCTAGATGGCGCAGTGAGGAGAGCGTCGGCCCTGGAGTTAGAAGGACCTGAGTTCAAGATCCGACCTCAGACACTTAATGCACACACAAACAAAAAAAAAAAAAAACCTAGCCGTGTGACCTTGGGCAAGTTACTTAACCCCAATTGCCCTCCAAAAGCTAAAAAAAAAAAAAAAAGCAAATTGACTGATGCATATTCTGAAAAACAGGCCCAGAAAGAGGAAATGATTTTCTGTGGTCACACAATTAGCAAGGGGTAGAGCTAAGGTTTGAACAAAGGTATTGTGAACCAGAGCTCTTTCCACTATATTACAGATTCATGGAAACATGGAAAGCACCCTATGAATTAATATAGGGGGAAGAAGAAAAAGCACAACATACACCGCAGCTGAAACCAACATTAGAAGGAAGTTGAATTAGAGAGAAGTTGGAATTACACAATCTGGCTATTGAGAACAGTCAAGAAAACATACCTTTCTCCTCTCTGTGGAAAGTCAGGAGAAAGGTGTTAACATACATTCACAGACATACTCATTGTAGTGGTGGTTGTTACTTAATAGTTTTTCTTTGTTACAAGGAAGGTACAATTTGGGGGTCATGGTCATGGGGAATTTATATACAGAAGTGGCTGCAATGAAAAAATGGAAGCTATCAATAAGTAGGCAGGGAGGGGAGGAAGGAAGGAAGGAAGGAAGGAAGGAAGGAAGGAAGGAAGGAAGGAAGGAAGGAAGGAAGGAAGGAAGGGAGGGAGGAAGGGAGGGAGGGAGAGAGGGAGAGAGGGAGAGAGGGAGGGAGGAGATTACAGTGGAAATAATCCTGACTTGAAAAATTCTGGCTTTTTCTGTTAAGATTGTGACCTTGGACAAAGTCTCCTTACCTCTCTGCCTCAAATTTCCTTGTATGATATAGTATAAGGAGTTTGTTTACAAGTTTTGTAAGCATAAAACCCAATCTTGAACTTTGCCTCTGCTCCTTGCTACCTGTAAGACCTCAAGAGTCACCCAACCTCATTTTCCTCATCTTTCAAATGAAAATGTGTGTCATGAGAACTAAATTCAAAGATTCTGTGGCAACATTTTAAAATCCACCTAGGAAAACGTCAGCATAAAATCTAATCCCAATTTCTACCATTGATCCAGTAGAAACAGACTTTACTTCAGATATACAAAGACAGTTTTCTTCAACCTGTGGTGCTTGCCTACTCTGGATATTCAGTCACTTGTAAGACCCTGGAAGAAAATTAACCCCAGGGGTAGGGAGATGAATTGTAGCAAAAGTGGTGCTCTGACTCCAGTCAGCAGATAATGGTTCCACTTAAAGAGCAGCCTTCAACAGTGTCACTGTCTTACACAGACACCAATCTCCAGGTGGGTATTGCCCTCAGGCTTAAGAATGAAATAGGGTCAGAAATTGAGATACAATTGAAAACATGCATCCACTCTCATCAAGCCCTGAGGAGTAATAAAAGATAAAGAAAAGTGGTATCCACATGTATAGCACTTTAATTCCTGCACTAGTCAAAGGATAAATATTTCTTTAAAAATGTTGGACTTTGAATAGTTAAGGTAACTCTAACTCACTCCCCACCCCCAAAACATACACACACACACACACACACACACACACACACACACACACACACACACACGCACACAAATTTGCGATTCCTATTGGAATTTCCATTTCTGAAACATGTAAAGCTTCACTGGATTTCTAATTAGCAGGGTTGATTAAATACATAACCCTCAGTAAGTTATTTTTGAAGAATCTGAGAGACATTTAATTCTCTCCTTTTAATGGCCTAAGCAAAATTGGAGTTATTTATTGATATCTTCCTGATCATTAAGTAATAATCTCTATTAAATGTGTTTTTAAAAATTCCAGCAGTTTATCCTAAAACCAGAGGGAGTGAATTCCTTCCATGGACAGAGAATGCAGACTCATTCTCAATTTCAGACTTGGAATGGGGGATGGAGAAAACAGAGGGAATTCTGTTTTAATTGAAATTGAAATCCCACAATTAGGTTAGAGGAGCACTTTCTCATTGAATTCTTTGGAAGGTTATCTTTTTGTAAGCTGTATAACTAGGAAATGAAACGGATCATCAAGAAAATTCTTTAGGCCTTTTTCATTGCCCATCAAGGAAATGTTTTCCTCCTATATCAATTCGCTTTTTTTTTTTTGGCTAGAAAGTGATTTGATCTACACAACAAGATGACCTGGGGCATTACAAAATGACTTGTAAGTTGATATTAGAAAGTTAGGAAAAAAGAGTGAATTTTAAAACAAGATGAGTGTAGTAGATTGAATACCAATTACTTGACTGAGGCTCTATTTTACCCTAGTCTGTGTGTGTTAAGAAACATACTACTATATTTAGTGACTGTTTGGAAATGAAATGAGAATATTAAACTTTACAAAGTGTTTCTTTTGGTTCAGTTGGATGGGTGCTACCACTGCATCTTGTGGATTGATGAAACACCTTTAATGCTGTCAGAGCTCAATTCAACAGTTCTCCTTCAGCAGGAAGCCCCACAAAGGTATTGTGTGGTGAGGATGGAAAGTCATGTTTCATATCAGTACAAATTGAGCAGCAGTGCACATGTGCTTACGTGCAGAATGTACATTAGCTACAGAAAATGCATGAGGACCCAGAATTGAAATAACCAAAAGCTGAATTCTGATACATTTGCATGTTCATAAAGGTTCTCATGTATATAAAACACTGAAGAAAACATAGAGAATAGAAAAAGCAGTTCAGAAGACATGTAAAAGAAACATGACAAAATACCATTGTGTAAAAAAAGAAAAAGAGGGGAGGCAGCAAGGTGGCACAGGGATATAAGTCCAGGACTGGAATCAGAAAGACCTGAATTCAAATCCAGCCACAGACACTTATTAGCTATGTGACCCTGGGGAATTCCCTTAACCCTGTTTGCCTCGGTTTCTTTATCTGTAAAATAAGCTGGAGAAGGAAATGGCAAACCATCATCTTTGCCAAGAAAACTCCAAATGGGGTCACAAAGAGTTGGATAGGACTGAAAAGAAACAACAACAGCAAAATATTTCTATAAATATAATTCAGACAAATTAAGAAACATCAGATTTAAATTAAACCCCAACAATGCTTTTATAAGGTGATGTTTGTGTAGATTAATATAATTGTGACCAGCCATCAATTAGGATGATTCTAAAGTCACTTGGTAGGCAATAACATTCTATTCTTCTTGATCTGAATAGCTATGTATAGGATATTAATCAGCATTCTAATCTTGATCATCCTTCTGGTAAAATAAGGAAAGTAATGTTTGCCTGGAAATGTATAGAACTTTATGGAGGATAATAATCAAAATGACCAAATGAAATCTAAAATATCAAACAAATGTGACATGAGAAATTAACAAGAATCCTGGATTTTTATATTACTAACTTGACATGAATGCAAGAACATTTACATTTAAATCATATTCTGTTCTACCATTAATTTCCTAGAATTTTGGACATTGTATTTTTTTTCTTTTAAATTTATTTTTAGTTTACGACATTCAGTTCCACAAGTTTTGGAGTTCCAAATTTTCTCCCCCTCCCTTTCCTCTCCCCTCACCCCCAAGGCAGCATGTTTGAGAAACAGAACATTAATATGGGGAAACCATGATATTTGTCAACCCTCTGAAGGAGGTATAGTATGAACCAGCAGGGTCAGGTATTAAGATAATAGTACTGGGTTGGAGACCCAGGTGTACTATTTATTAGCTTTTTTTTTTTTTTTTTTACTTTGGGCAAGTCACTGTTTGAGCTTCAGACCTCTAAAATGAAAAAAACAATACATGACTTTTCAAGCACCATTCTAAGAAAAAGCGTTTTGTGCAAATCTGTACACAAAAGTACTCACTTGCTCTCTAGAAGTGATATAAAAGATATCAAGAATATGAAAAACTGAGAAAGGAAGTAGGTTGGTGAAGGACCAAACTGATGAACAAACCAAGTGGTTTACTGGTTCTCCTTGGAAAGTTCAAATAACAAGAACAAGGCCTCTGGTGCAGTGGGCAGATCTTCTATGGAGAATTTATGTGAAACTATAAATAAGAATTATCCAGGATAAGAATATATGGATGGGTTACTAGTACACTAGTAGTGAATATGCCAATATGGAACCATGACTATGTCAGCATTGAGAACATTAGAAGTCAGGATAACAAGTCATTCTGCCATTTCTTTGTCCAGTTTTAAAAAGAATTACGGTTGCCACAATACCAAATAGATACCTTTGTTTGATTCACTACTGATATTTTCTTTTGAATCTACCCAGCATCTCTATTAGTAACAACAGTGGTGAAAAACTAATTTGTTCATTATGGCATTTGGGTATGACTTCCATTGGGATTCAGACCTTAACTGAGGATGCCAAAAATAAATCTCTTTGATCGATATGCAAAAATCCAAAAAATATGCAAAAAGCATAAAAAGCATTTATGATTCTAAGAGCAAGAGAAGAAGCAGATTCTAATGTCCGCTAAGGGCAAAGGGCTGCCTTGATGATAAAAAAAAGTCTTTATTGCCAGCATTAAAAATGTTTAAGATGGTAGTAACAATCTGGCAAAGTCCAAGTAATGAAATGGATACCTGGGTGGTGCATCAACCTTGGAATCAGAAAGATTCATCTTCATGAATTCAAACCTGACCTCAAACACTTAATAGCTGGGTGACCCTTGTCATGTCATTTACCCCTATTTACCTCACTTCCTCATCTATAAAATGAGCTGGATAAGGAAATGTTAAACCACTCTAGTATCTTTGCCGAGAAAACCCCCAAACTGGATCACAAGAAGTCAGACATGACTGAATAACAAAGTAAAACAAACAAGGAAGTCTTTTTCAGTGCTTTTGACAAGAATGTGTATAAGAAGATGGAGGGGAGATGTTCTTGATCTCTTTAAAAGTGCTTTTTGAAATGTCAGGAACAATGAAATAAATTCCGAATTTCTAATCAGAAAGCCGGGGTTCAAGTCTTGATTCTGTCACATGCTACTTTGTGACCTTAGACAAGCAACTTCCCTTCTCTGGTTATAAGTTTCTTCAACTGTAAAATGGAGTTGGGTTAGATGACCTCTGAATTGAACTAGAGGCACATCTCTTAACACTAAAGCTTGGATCCCATTGTAATGAATATAAATCGTTCCTGGCCCCTAGGTGTTTGTAAGTGAAGAAATATTTGGAACAATTGGTGACTGTCAATTTCTTAAGAGGGAAAGACTGAAAAATTAAATAATAAATAAATAAAAGAAACAAACACACAACTACACCAAAAAGATGGAGCTTGAAGGAGAACTTGATGAACTATATAAGGTACTGGACTGGTAATTGGGGGGGGCTTGGATTTGAATCCTGGACATGGGGGGGATGTCAAAATGGTGGGCTAAGCCTGATTTTTAGTGCCCTTAACGTGGAGGGATTCATGCCATGGCACTATGTGGGTATATTCACCACAAGTGCACTAGCAACCTGCTCAAACATTCTCATTCTCTGTACTTATTCATGTTTTCTCACAAATTCCCCAAAGGAGATTCACTATTTCAGTAAGCACCTTGCTCTTGCTATTTGAGCACTTCAAGAGGGAGCTCATAAAGCACTTGTTATGCTTGTCTCTCTGGTTTCTCACCAACTGACATCCTTTCTTGGTTATTTATATTCTTGATGATACCTTGTTTTATCACTTCTAGCTCTGCCACAAACATGCTTCTGTGTCCTCTAGCCTCCCTTTACCTCTCTAAACCTCATTTTCCTCATATCGAAAATAAAGGGAATAGGGGCAGCTAGGTGGTACAGTGAATAGAGTACCAGCCCTGGAGTCAGGAGGACCTGAGTTCAAATCCAGCCTCAGACACTTGACACACTTACTAGCTGTGTGACCTTGGGCAAGTCACTTAACCCCAATTGCCCTCCAAAAAGCAAGAGAGAGAGAGAGAGAGAGAGAGAGAGAAAAGGAAAGAAGAGAAGAGAAGTGAAGTGAAGAGAACAGAAAAGGGCTAAGCAAGATGATTTCCAGTGCCCCTTCTAGCTCTAAAACATTATTATCTTAGATAATGAGTCTACACTATCTCCTTGTGCTTTTGTACCTCTGTCTTTAGGTAAAGGGGGCAAGAAAATGTTACTCCCTCCCCACCCTCCCCATGTATTTCCAAAGGAAAGTAAAGGAAAGCATCTCAGAATTTTAAGTGAAGTTAAGATCAGATTTATAGAAAACAAATGAGTCCTTCAGGAGAAGGAAGGTGCTTTATCTAAACTATCCATACATAAATAGCAAAATATAGACATCTTCTCAATGGGAGCATAAATCCACCCAGGTAGGAAGCAAAGGACAGAAGGGATAAACAGACACTAAACTGTGTGTTTTGGGTGGGTTCATGTTTGAAGAAATATTTATCTCAAATTAAGTCATGACAGGAGCTTAGAATCACTGAGTAAAAATGTACTGGCCACTATAACACCTGCATTATCTATCCTCATTGTTCTATTACAAACCGCCCTGGAGTCTGAAGGTTTCATACAGTCACCTTACTTTGGGGTTCTGAGGTTATGTCCATGAAGAGAACTGCAGCTCCATATCATGTTGCACAGACTCACAAGGATAAGGGGAGAAGAATGACATGAATCAATAATGCTGTCTGGAAAATGGCTTAGAATAAAATATTGCAAGAGAGCACAAACATCACCCAGGAGGAAGCTGTGGTGCTGATTAAATATGGCTGCCTCAGCGCTCCTCAATGCCATGACAGATGAGGAAGGAGTGCTTACTGTGGCTTTTACTAAGGTAGCATTCAAAAACACCCTTCTGCTCTAATTCACTTGGACTCTGCTGCCTTTGGCTGCCCCCTGAAGGCTAAAACTATATACACAGAGCAAAGAATTGATGTTTGTCCATTAGCAGAATTTTTCCTGGTAGCTTTTAAGGATTCTCTAATTCCCTGGTTCTTATTAAAGCACTCTTACACACAGGTATCTCATTTTTTGAGTGAATAAAACACTTTGAAGAGGACATTAAAAATGCTTTGCATACTGTAAATAACCACACGCATTTTAAAATACCTTGTTAAATGATTTTTGGTTGAAGATAAGAAAAGAAAAATAAATAAATAAGTGAACAATCTTGTGCTGTCAGTAGCAATAAATGTCCCCTCCTTATTTCCTCCATGTGTAGTCAAGTAAGTATGGAAAGCACATGGTATACCTTGGCAAAAAAAAGAAATATAACCTGTTTTCCCTGCCTCTTCCAATCCCACGCTGGTCTTACATGTACTTTCTAAGTAGAAAAGTACATATGATTTAATCTAGTACAAGGAATACTCAGACTCTTCATGCTTATCTGTAACTTCAAACTTTCACACAAACAAAACATATTGAAATTTAATGTGTCACTTGGAGTACAAATGTGGGTGGCAGAGACATGACTCGTCAGCATTAAAGACAATGGAGTTCCTTAGAGCATATGTGTGAGAGCGCACGTGTGTGTCCATCCCTGGATACCCCTATGATTAGAGATGTAGGTCCTGAAATCCTTGCTGCCTAGTCAGCTCAGTTATAAATTTGATTGAAACCATTAGCTGGAGTTTAATAAGTTCCATGTGTCACTCTTACTCTGCATTTGAAAAAAAAATAGAAAGACAGGATTCTTGGTGCACATAGTTGATACATATTCCCATATAGATTATTTCTTATTTTGTTGACTAAAGAAAAATCCTCCCCAATAGATACTTTGAACAGACAAGTATTTAGAAATTAATTATAAATTACTCTTTTATGTAATAATATATTCATACATTTTATTCCTAGGGAGTAAGACACTTTGGAAGATGATGTTAATTCTTTCAGGCGACATGACTGAAAACTATTAAATGATAACCTTAAAGGGTTGGAGCTCTTCCCTAAATGCCTTATTCTCTCAGGGAATGATTTTTGCAATTTCAGAAGCTAGCTGAATAAAAAGCATTTTATATGGATGTAAATTCTGCAAATTCATACTTGGTAAATGTGTCCTTTCACTTTTTCCTGAATTTCCTAGAAACAGAAACTGCTTTATTTAATAGGAATTACACACTGATCCAAACATTTATATTCATTAATTTATCCATGAAACCATTTGACAAATATTTTCTGAGCGCCTATTTTGGGAAAGAAAAAACATTGTTATAAATGTTATTTAGAGTCAGTGTGGTATACTGGAAAGAACTTGGAATTTGAAGTCAAAGGCCCTGGCTTGATTATTATCTCTGTTGCTTACAACCTATGTGACATCAGGCTAGTTATTTAATCTCCCTGAATTTTAGTTTCCTAGTTTGAGAAATGATAAAGTTGAATTAGATGATCCCTGAGATTACTTCCAAAAGTTTCTAATGGTGTTTAATTAGAGAAAATAGTAATCTTTGGAAATAGCATCCTCTCAAAAGCTAGAGGCCTACATTTGAAGTAACATATTAATAGTATTTTCAAAAGAGGATGTCATTACTCTGTCATACTTTATTCACAGGTCAATCACTTTTTGCTAAGGCACAATTTGTAGAAAATAATTTGGTCAAAGGAGAACTCTTCCAAACTAACCAATGGTACCATTTGCTTAAATATCTCCTCCAGCTCACTATGATCATGCCTCAACTGTCACTCTCACCTACAACCATCTTTTCACATTGTTGGAGAAGAGACCTCATTATGGTCTTTTTCAAATGCATTGGTGATAATCTTCAGTGGCCTTAATCAGAATAAGCAGTAGTTCTTTGGGATGCAACACTTTGAATCATGACCTGAAAAAGTTGAAGACTTAGGTTTATTCTTTCCTCAGTAAGGGGCTATTTTACAGACCCCATGTAGGGCCTCCTGTAGAAACATGTAAAGAATTCCTGAGGTTTTTCTCACTTCCTTTCCTAGAAACCAACTCTTTCACACCATCCTTTAAACTGGTCATATGAAAATTAGAATTCAATTAGAATAATTGAACAATAATATATGGAAAATATTAAAGAACAATTCAGAGAAGTGGCAAATTTGATGGCTCAATGAATTTTATCACTTGTGAATAAAGCAAACATTAGGACAATTATGATACAACCCATCAGAAAATGTACTATTTATTTTTTGCAATATTGTGGGCAGAAATGAATTCACAATGTTTATGGATACATATGAAGGATTTGGTTAAACACTGCCTTGTACACATCTCTTTTACATGTATGTAGTAGGTATATTTTATATGCACATCTTGAAATATACATATATATTATATAAAAATATATATGTTAAAACTATGCTCACAGTCTAAATAACTTTCCAATTCTGAGGTTTCCCCCTTTTCTTTCTTTCTCTTTTTTTAAAATAAAGTTTTCTTTCAAGTCCTCTACAGTTACAGTGTTTCGGCCATCAAAGTCCCCTCCCAGCCATTTTCATTTACCTTGTGACTCTGACCCTTTGTGAGGCTGAGATTTTTCAGAGTAAACTGATCCCAAAGGTCCCCAAGGATGTTATTCTCATTTATTCACTCAGCCCTTTGAATGGAGCAGCCTCCAGTTGGCAGCCGTTCAGCAGACTCAGATTCAAAGAGCACACAATCCTTTTTCTTCCAGGGGCCTTTCAAAATAAGGCCCAAGTTTTGTCAAGGAGTTTTAATGCATGTCAGTCATTTAGCATGTTACATTTCATTCAAGGATGCCAGGAGATGTGATGAGTAGAGAAGGAATAAAAGGGAGGAAAGCAGACAATAATAGCAAGGGATAATCTTCTTCAGCCTTTGTGATGTGACATTTTACAAAGCATTTCCTTAGCTGCCTTCATTCATGTCGAGGGAGTTAGCATCCTCCACAATTAGCCTCACCTAAGCTTTGTAAAGAATTTAAAAGTCTAAGTTGTAGGAAACTTGGAAAAAACATGGTGCTCTAAGAGAGCTGTTTAGTGAGAACCCGAGTTTTTCCCCCTCAGGTGGGTGATGGCCTGAGAAGAGCACCTTTTGTTTCGTCTGACTGGTTGTCTGTAGTCATTACCCCTGACAGCTGGCTCTCCTTTTCAGAATACCAAAATGTTTAGGGACAGTCCCTGGGGAACAGAATAAGACAGAGAATCACTATGCCATTCCCTGGAGTAGGGAAGGGAGGAAAAGAGGCAAAGGCCCATGGTTATTACTACTGTACCTGCCAAATGGTGTGTCACAAATGGGCTAAAATTACTGACTGGTCAATTATCTGATTAAAGAGATCCTTTCATTGGAGGACTGAGAATTTTTTGCTGTTGTTGAAAAAAGTAAGACTGAAAGTAATATCACTAGTAAGTCAAGAAATATTTCTCCACCTTTGGGCAGTGATCAATAGTAAAGGGGGTTGGGGAGGGGACAGGTAAGAGGAGAGAAACCCTTTGTTATTGGCTGCAAGCCATAAATTGTTCTAGGATTTTCCCCACTGAAGCAATGCTATTTACTTAAAACTATTGGGCACGGGATTCAATTTTACTTTTTTCATTAAAAAAAAAAAATAAAAGAGCTACCAGCCTGATTGCATTTTCTTTTTCAAATTAGCTGAATAGATTAAATGAGGTACCATTGCTCCAAAAAAGCAATTCAGATTTCATTAGTTTAACAATTGCATTGAAATTCCTTTGAATTATGAAAAACATAAATTACGCTCCTGTCATTTGGCATCAGAAATACCTCTTTATGGCTTTTGGACTCAACAATGGTAGTTGGGGTTTGAAAATAAGTGCACAGCATATGTGGGTGCCTCACCAGACAGTCAATTATCTGCCCCAGGAGTTTGAGGGTCCAAGACTAAGGGGAGGAAGCTTCACTCATCTGGCCAGTCACTAGCTCATACATGGAGCACATTATTGCAAACTTTATCATCCCATATATTCTGAATTAACTTTTAAAGTTTTATTAATAACATTTCCATGTTTATGTTTTCCTTTCTGAGTCACCAAGAAAGTCAATTCAAATTGGAGGAGTCAGCAAACAGTGGTGCGTGGAAAAGAGCTAATGTCTCAGAAAACCAAAACCAAACCTAGCCATTTTAGACCAAAGCCAGGGCATGTGGTTTGCAAAGCAAAAGAAGAGTGTTGGGTAAAAAGATGTTCTTTCCCCTAACCCTTAAGCTCACCTATTTTCTCTTTCTTAAATGGAGAAATGAACAATGGCAAAACCTAATGGGAAATGGGTTGAGGTCACAAGAGTTTGGAGCTCTTCAAACAGAAGCTAGGTGACCACTTGTGATGGATATTTAAGGCATGGCCCTGCAGGAGCCAGCTCATACTGGCTCATGAGAGCCCATTGCCAGTTTTTTGGTGTGAACACATGCCTCAAAACTTGACAAATGCTACAAATTTGATTTAATTTTTCTTGATTACCTAGAGTAATTATGTAAAAAATTATATAATAAAAAAAGAAAAAAGTAAGAGTAAGAAAATTATGGAGAAAATATTAATGATGAAGATTAAATTAAAAGTATACCCCAAATACTTTTTTTTAAAGAAAGTTGGTTGTTAAACATTGACAAGCATACCCCTCATTTTGGATTTATGCTACCAGGCTAACAGTGAAGTTTTTAAATATAGTCTGAGTCACGCAATTTTTTACTGTACTAACCCATAAAAAATCATATTCTTCAGTGGTCCTTTAATCACAAATAATGTTTATAATGACACATATTCATGACTTTAGATTTTAAAGTTGTTGTGATTGACATAGCCTGCTTCTATTCTGTTTTTTCATAGTCTAGATTCATGTACTTAGGTAGGCAAACTGGTATGGAAAGTATTAGAGGTCCTCACAGCAGTGAAGCCATGTTTCTCTGAAGTGCAACCTACAAAACCCAGTAATCATACTTGTACTTCTTCAACTTTAAAAGATCTGTGACCTTACCATTGTGGGAACTCCTTTCACTGATGAAAATTATAAGACACACACACACACATATACATACTAACTTTCAAGAGAAAGTTTCATGAGGTGCTGGAGCCAGAAAGAAACCATCACCTAGTGGCCAGTCGCTTGGCAAAAACTTCTCATCTTAGCTAGTATATTCCACAGCTAGTAATCATCATCACCACCACCACCACCATCACCACCATCATCATCATCATCATATTTATGAAGCACTTTAAGATTTAATAAGTGCTTTACTTATGTTATGTAAAAGGCAGTTAATAGCAAACAGATAGAGCTCTGGAACTGGAATAAGACTTGAATTTAAATACAGCTTCAGACATTTATTACCTATGTGAGCCTGGACAAGTTACTTAACTTGTATTTGCCTCAGTTTCCTCAACTGCAAAATGGGAATAATAGCAACACCTACCTCTTGGGGTTATTATGAAGATCAAATGAGATAATATTTGTAGAAAAACAAATGTGCTTAACACAGTGCCTGGCACAGAATAAGAACCAGATAAATGCTTATTCTCTAACCTTCTTTCTCATTCCTTATCATTGAGCCCATACTTAAAATCTTTCCAGCTTAGGATTTTAATTTCTGGCATGACCTTTGAGCGACCATGATCACCTCATGCTATATTGAAGCTTTGGGGTTATTACTACAACTATTAAAAATTACTTTGTGGGGGCGGCTAGGTGGCGCAGTGAATAGAGCGCCGGCCCTGGAATCAGAAGGACCTGAGTTCGGAGCCGGCCTCCGACACCTAATCCGCACAAACAAAAACCTAGCCTTGTAACCTTGAGCAAGTTACTTAACCCCAATTGCTTAAAAAAAAAAAAATTACTTTGTTAGGGTGGCTAGGTGGCTCAGTGAATAGAGCGCTGGCCCTGGAATCAGGAGGACCTGAGTTCAAATCCAGCCTCAAACATTTAACACATACACACACACAAAAAAAAAACTAGCTGTATTTCCTTGGCCAAGTCATTTAACCCCAAATGCCCTCCAAAAAAATTTTACTTTGTTTTAGTTTAGTCTGCTGTTCACATCCTGTCTCCCTTCCTGCTCCCTTAATTTAGAGGAGGTCCTTACCTCAAGCTTTCACCTCTACACATTTGTGTCAATGTCCAATAACAAGGTCCAATAACACAAATCCCATTTCTCCATAACTTGGCAAACATTCTTTGCTGGCACTAAAAAACCAAAATTCACTCTTCACCCTGCAGCCAATCTGATGATTACCATCAGCAGGACAACAGACTATCTGGCACCAGAGTCATTCTTGAAGGCTTGCTATCTTGGTAGGCCTCAACAGAGATTATGTACTTCTTGGTACAGTCTTAGAGCACCAAGGTCAATTCTACACAAATTTTAATTGAAGTAGAGTGAAGGAAAGATGGAAGCTGCAGAGTCACATTAGTGTGTGAATGTGTGTGAGCAGTATATAATAATTTCCAAACAAAAGTAGTTTAAATGGGGTACCACAGAGACATTATTAAAGAATAAAATTCTATCTTTTAGTATGTTAAAAAAATCATGAATTATATAATTGAAAGAGACCTGAAAAGGACCTACTGCTCACCCCATGCAGCAATTCCCAGTAAAACATTCCTGATAGGCATGCATCTCATGTTTGCTTGAACACAATGAAGAAAGGAAGGAAGGAAGGAAGAAAGGAATGAAGGAAGGAAGGAAGGAAGGAAGGAAGGAAGGAAGGAAGGACGGACCTGTAGGCTTCACTAGAAACAAATTAAGAAACCCAGCTTTAAATTGAAAAGAACATATTTATTCTTCTCACATTTTAACTCTTATTTTAACCCAATCTGTAGAACTGTAAGGATCTTTTGTGAATCTTTATTCTAACTTGAAACATATCAGCTAGCCCTTTATGATTTTTGTCATCTACAAATCTGATAAACCCACCTTCTCTGACTTCAAACAAGAGATTGATAAAATATTGTGTAGGCCACAGCACTTCAGAATGGCATTACAGACTGTCCTCAAGTTTGATGTTGACCCACTCACTAATAATCTTTTAATAGAATTTTTTAACCAACTATGAATCTACCTAATTATATTATATTATAGACCACATTTCCATCTTTTCCAGATGGCTATCATAAGTGGCTTTCAAAAGTCTTGCTAAAACTCAAGTGCAGTGTTACTAGCCCGATATCAAAATAAGCTATTTTGTCTTACTGGTGAACTTCTGATAGCTCTGAGTCATCAAATGCTTTTTCTCCTCAATATTCACATCATCTTCTTAATAATCTGCTCTAATTTTTTTTCTGAGGGCCCACATTAAACTTTTCGATCTGTGGTTTGTGGAATCTACTATCTTATCCTCTTTGAAAACTGACACCACACTAGACTTACTCTAGTCTTCTGTCACGTTTGCTATTTTCATGTTTTCCCAGACTCTAATAATGGGGATTCTACAATCAAAAGAAAGATGTATAGAAATTTTATTTGTCATTTAGCTTAATAAGATGTAGCTTAATATCACTTTAGGATATCTTTGAGTTTGAGGTTGTTTTTCTTTGCATTAATCACAAATAAGGCTTTTTTGTAGCTTCTATTATCCACATTGCTTCATAAAACCCTATATAAACTTCACATCACCAGAGCTCACCTTTTTTCTCCCTGGATGCATTTCATTAAGCCATTTTAAATCTGATGTCAACAAAAGAACTATACTTTTACATACTATTGTGTGTTTTAAATTAAAAGGTTCACTGGTTTTGGAATTATAGGGAGAACTCAAGCAAGGAATGAGCTATTCCACAGAGTGCCCAAATTACAGTAGTGTCCAGTTGGGTCCAGATTTACTCCAGACCTCAAAAACAGCAATAGACCTTAAAATATCAACCTTTTCTTCATTGGTAGTTTCTAATCAGTGAGAGACCAAACATGTACTACATGTAAGAAAACAAAAGGAAATGTTTATATAATGGAGCAAAATAAAAGTTCAAAAGTAATATGGCAAGCTTACTGTGAAAAGTTTTCACTACAGTAAATGGCCTTGTCTATGGTTGGCACTGATGAAGATAGTTTGGGTTTGCTTTTTTTTAATGTCAATTTTAATGCTATGACTAATACCATGATGAATTATTTTAATATTTTAAAGAGATCTATCATTTTATTGGTAAGAATACTCTCTACACCAAAGCATAACTTAATTTCCCCATACATTAGTTGACAATTTTATGCATTGCTGTGGCCAAAAAAAAAAATAATCATCTGTTGGGTAACTTTCTGAAAATGGACCTTTCTGAAATTAGTTAGGCTGGTCCTTAGATTATTGACCCATCAATAGACTCAAACCTTCTATAGGTGGCATAAACAACTGACTTTTAATAGGCATGCTTTTCCTACTTGGTTTTTCTTGGGTTACCAAAATTTTTTTGAGTGATTATGGTCTCATTTAGGAAGCTCTGTCTTCTTCCAGGGCTTGATCCAATCAGCCCAATATCACCTGAAAACAGGAGCATATGGGAAGGATGACCTTCCCATGGATAAGGAATTCTTCTTCCACTTGGATATTAAGTTGGATATTTTTCATGATAGTAAGAATTACCTTTGGCTAGGTGTCCCTTTTCATGCCTCATTAGTTACTGATATAACCCCTGCATCCCTTTTCTTGGAACTTTCCTGATTTCTGTCAAGCCCTGCACACTCAAGACCAATAGGAAATAACAGGAACTGTAAAGTTATAGAATTATTATGAAAATTTGAGTGGTGCAGAGCTTTTAAAAAGCACAGAAAGTTGACTTCTTTGTGACCATACCACAGGATGCAATGTAACAGAGAGCCAACAAGGCCAGGAAACCACACTGTAAAGAAAGATCCTGTGGACACATTGGTTATGGACCATGGAAAGATATTGGGTAGTGGCCTCTTCTCCCACAAGCTTTCAGGGGGCAGAGGTAGCCTCCAGGATGCTGGAGATGACAAAAAGAACAGAAAAACTAGATAGAGCAGCTAGTTAAAGTAGAAGCAGATGCAGAAGCAGTTTACTATGGAAACAATAGAGCATGATTAGGACTAAGGCAATGGTGCAGAAACAAGATGAAATGTAAAATTCTGCATCAGCAACTCCACAAATTCCTTTATGGCTTAATGAAGTACAAGTATCACACAAGTAGAATGTACTGGGGGTTATGCTAAGTCACTGGATCTGGTTCTGCTAATGAATGTTGGTAAGCCCTTTGCATTTAACCTCTCTTACATGTATAGGAATAAACTACTCATTCCATGTTTGATTCACATTGTACATTGACTATCTTATTCCCCCTGGCTTTGTGAAAGTCCCTAAATATGAGCCAGATTTGATTTACTATGATTAAAATAGTCCCTAGAACAAGGGGTTGGGGATTTGAGAAAGGGGAGCCTAATTATAGAGAAGAAGGTGACACAGGGGATAGAGCACTCTACATGGAGTCCAGTTAGACCCGAGTTCAATTATAGCATGAGACACTTACTAGGTGTGTGACCCACTTAGCTTTTATTTTCCTCAGTTTCCTCATCTGTAAAATGAGAATAATACTAGCACCTACCTCTCGGGATTGTTGGAAGAATAAAAGCAAGTTATTTATCAAGAGCACTGGACACCTTATAGTGCTATATAAATGCTGACCATTATAATCAGAGACAAGTTTCTCCCAGGACCAGTCATGGTTATGTATAAAATAAATAGTGCCCCAGTCCTGCTGCATAGGCTTTTAATGTGAAACTAATGTGATTCAGTTCCTCTATTACTCAGTGCATTTATTGGTCATTGAACAAGGATCTCATATTTGGAATACTGGCAGTTTGTGTATATAGATGATATAAATTCTTCATGGCTCTTAGCATCCTCTTCTCCCTCTTCCACTATTCTGGAAAGGGAGAAGGATAAACTTTATGTTTTCCTATGTTTCATAAATGACAGGATCAAAGAACTCCTCACCAACCTAGTACAAAAAAGGCACTTTTTACATAGCTAGCCTAGTCTTCAGAAAGCAGTCACAGCCTGTCCCCAGAATGATGCTAGAAGCTTTTCTTACATGATAGAAACTACTAGAGCTAATGCTCAATTGACATATCATTGAAGAGATACTTTAATACCACAACACAGGAATTTTATGCAGGATTTTTGTGGAGGTTTGAAGTAAAGAAATACTTAAAAAACAATTTGGTAAATTTTTTTCACAATAAATCTTTGTAGGAATCTATTCTGGTTTGTTGTGGTGTAAAATACAGAGTAGTATAAGAAAAGCATAAGAACATTAGGCAGCATTAAGATAAACATTCAGATTACAATAGTCAGCAATGTAGAATAAAATTTAGGGAAAATATGTTATTTGAGAATACCAGAGGTAAACAGACCATTGTGACTCTTTTTTTAATAATCCAGCAAATGACATTCACAGATGGAGACCATGGCAACCACCCTTTCTGTGAGTACTGTGAGAGGAGATTGGAGTGAGATCCTCAATCCACCCAATCTTCATTCCAAAAGGAATGCCAGGGCTCTCAGAGCTGACTGTGCACCAGGGCCAGGGGTCTTAGTCCTATTTCTACCTGTGGCCCAAAGTTTGATGTGTAGGGCAGTGATGCCTAGTTCTGTACACCTCTGGGCAATATCCTGAATGGCCAAGATAGCACCATAGGGAGAAGATCTGTCTCTGTCAGCCTTGACCTTCATCCTACCAGTCACTCAGCAGATGGTTTCTTTGCCAGAGAGATCAGTCACATGGACAAAGGTGTTGTTGAAGGAAGCAAAGATATGATAGACACCAAATACATTCTTTCCTTCTGCAACTTGAGGTCCAAGGCTGATGACCTTCTCTTCCTTCTTTCCCTCCACCTTGTGAAGTGCCAATTCTGTTCCTCCACTTGGGTCACCAACACAGTAAAGTGGTAACTTTTTTAATTGTTTTTTTTTCTTTTAGTGTGGGTTCCTAACCTGTGGTTCAGAAGTCTATTGGTATAAGTTTATGCTGACATGATATCTCTCTGGTCCTTTGAACATTTTGACAGTCACTATGTATTTTCAATGGAAATAATCAATAGTTGTTATTGTCCTCTGATCTGAAGTTGTGGTTATTTGAGGCAGATCTTGCACATTTATAAGGGAACTAGACTAGATAACTTCGCAGTCCTATCAGTCAGTCCATGAGTCTATGATGTCACTTGAAATTTTTATTTCAAAAGAACTAAACTTTGCTGTTTGCAATGGACAAGACCAAAAGATTAGTCCATCTATGGCTGGTGGTCTAAAAAGGGAAGGGGAAAGGAACAAGCATATATATCATGACTAATACTTGTCAGGCACTATGCTAAGTGCTGTTACAAATATTATTTCATTTAATCATCACAACAACCTATGAGATAGATATTATTCTCATTTCTCAGTTGAGCAAACAGAAGCATATATATGTATATATATATATATATACATATACATATATATGTATATATCTTTTAAAAATATAAGGTTAAGGAAGGAAGAGAGAATATTTGGAATTCAATTTTTAAATGAATGCTAAAAATTGTCTTTACATGTAGCTGGGGAAAAATAAAGTATCATTTTTTTAAAAGTAAGGTTAAAAGAAAAGAATATTCAGGGGCAGCTACATGGCACAGTGAATAGAACACCAGCCTTGGAGTCAGGAGGACCTGAGTTCAAATCCTGCCTCAGACATTTGACACTTACTAGCTGTGTGACCTTGGGCACGTCACTTAACCCTAATTGCCCTGCCTTCCCCTCTCCAAAAAAAAAAAAAGACTATTCTGATTCTAAGCTTGTAATCTCAGTAGCGTTGAAAAATTACCATTGTAATTCAATTCACTCTGTATTGAACAGTACAAATATACCTCCATATGGATTTTTAACTTCCTTCAAATAATTGTTTCCTCCATCCCACACTCTTCTTGTCCATCTTGGTACAATTCCCAATAGCCAATATTCAGTGTCTGGTAACATGACTTGTAGAGACATGTGGAATAATATTTTGTTCCAAGCCCTATAATCTTGCTGTTCTGTAACTCAAGGTCCCACTCCCAGAATATCTTGTCTCTGGGGAAGTCCATATAATTTCAGTGGCCAACAGTCCAGCTATTTCCTGTTCTTTCAAATAGTCTGAGCAGAATGGAAATTTTTGATTGTCTCTTGTTGTCCTTTAAAATACAGTCATGTACATTCTAAAAATTCTTTAGAGGTTACAAAAAATGAGAGATTTTCAAATTGGAAGTTGTGTCAACTTGAAATGCACTCTCAATGATTATAACCTTAATTTTCTGGTTTTACTTATTTCATTTTGCATCAGACTATGCAAGTCTTCTGAGGTTTCTCTAAGTCCCTTTCATTATTTCTTATGACAGAATAATATTCCATTATATTCATGTGCCACATCTTCAGCCATTCCTTAATTGATGGTAACCTCTTTAGTTTCCAGTTCCATCACAAAGTGCTCTTGTAAATATTTCTGTATATAGTCCTTTTCTTCTTTCTTTTGTTTCTTTGGGGTAGAGTTCTAAAAGCCGTAAAGCTAGGCCAAAGAGTTTACTTTCTATGGAAAGGCAACCTCAAACAATTTTTTAAAAGATAAATTCAGTTGAAAGGTAGAAATAGTTCTCAGGGACAGATGCATCTTGAGACACAATGCCCCATGGAGGAATAGACCTGCACCATCATGGAGAAACAAAGATCCCAGTCACTGAACAGCCTGGATGCAGATAAAAGGAGGTCTAGAGGATATTTGTGGGAAAGAAGTAGGACAAGGCTGGCAAAGGGCACTGAAGTGGAAAGAAGTTGGACTTCTGATAATTTCCTATTTTGACAAATTATTCTTCTTACCCAGATGTTTTTTATTGCTATTGTTACATGTTCTATACTGTTATCTCTCTATTAAAGGAATTACAAATGTTGTCAGTACCTTCTAAATTTTAGTGGTCTTGGGTAAACTTCTGTTCTCTTTCCCTGCTTAGTATTCCAGAATATCTGTATTTGTATCCCATCACTTAGCACTGTTTAACACATAGAACGCACATTTAATAAATGTTTATTGATGGACTGACAGGCCTCCTGCTATAGTCAACCTCGAGGAAAACACTTGTGAGGCAGAAACAATGAAGTGAGTTGGAGTACTGAGTTTGGTGCAGAAGCAAGGTCATATTCCTGAAGTTTGTGCTCATGGATCTTCGGAAGAGTTATGGGCACATGAAACTCTAAGTAAAAAGAGGAATAACCAAATGGAATACTACCTCCAAATGCCTTGACTATAATGATAGAAGTGGTTCACCTACTCATCAGTAGTCTATACAATCATTTTCATTCTGCAATTCTGTCTCACATAGCCACAGAATTTTAGAGCTTAGCAAGATCTTAGAGGCAATACAGTAAAATATCTTAATTTTCCAGATGAAGACACTGAGGCCAGGGAGGTGAGGGGATTTTTATTTTCCTTTCAGATTTTGTGATAGAATTTCAAAACATGACCTAATGTAAAAAACATCTCATTTGAAATTAGGAAGACCTAGATTCAAATTCTGCCTCAAATATTTCTTAGTCATATGATCCTGGGAATGTCTCTTAATGTCTTGATACCTCAACTTATTCATTTGTAAATAGGGAATAAATAATAATACCTATCTCAAAGGGCTGCTGTGAGAATAAAATGAGATCCCATATAATGTAAGCAAGCATTACTTTGAAAAGCCAACTAAACAGATAGATACCAATCATTGGAAAAGTATAAAAGTACAAGTTAGATATATAGACCACTGGGCATTGACAGATTTTTCTTGGTTCGTTCTGAGATATCAAGTCAACAATGTCTGCTCTGTCTATGGAAAGCCTGATACAAGGGTGAATGGGTTTCTTCTGACTAAATCCACCAAAAACAATACTACAAGTGACAGTTAAATTTAAGTTGTCCATGCAGGCACCTGAACAATTTATTATTTTCATGATTGAAATCATGTAAAGTTACATTTATTATCTTATTGAAATTCCTGATATTGTCCATTCTCTTTAAACTTTTGATTCAGAAGACCAAGTTACTTTTAAATGACTATAAGACTAAGCAGTGTTAGTGGTTATGTTTCTCCAACACATTGTTTGTAACCCAAAAAATCAGTAAAGCCAGAAGCTTTTATGACTATGGGCGTCTTTCTTTCTAACTTTTGTTTTATTAACCTCTCCACAGCTGGTGCAGTTGAAAACACTCTTTCATCACATGCTTAGCAGAAATTCAAGTGTAGCTGAGAATGTAGCCAAACTTCTGTCTTCTGGGCTCATTGTCAGTATGTCATGTTTTACTTCCAGCCTAACTTCTATCTGTTGCAGCTGATGAAGCAGACAAAGAAAAGCTGCAGAACAAAAAATTTAAAAAAAAAAACCTTCACTGGGCTGTATCAAACTGATCATTTCTGAGACACCTTAGACATGTCAAGACCTGCTGAACAGAACTGTTTTAATGTTCACACAAAAAAGATTCAGTGACTTTTCCTCTTGTCTCGCCTTTTTGAATATAGATCATGAGTATCAGTTGCAGTCTGAGACTCCTGAAGGAGATGGAGCACTATTGCACTCATTTGTCACAAGTTAGTTAGGATACAAACATAAGACAAAAACAAAAATAGAACTAGAGTGTCTGCCTTCTGTTGTATTTTATCAAAGGATTTTTGAAAAATTTTAAACATAAATTTTATCAATGTCCTTTTTTTCTCTATACCATAATTGTTTCTGGAGAGAGCCACAATATCACACCATGGAATTAAAAATTTTCCTCTAATCACCCCCAAAAAAGAATACTTCAACAAAAACAACCAAAAGGTGACCACTCCTGACCAAAAAAAAAATGCAACATTCTGCCCAAGTCATGGACTGTCTCCCTGTGAGAACAGGCAAATATATTTCATCATCTGTTCCCTGAGACTACAAAGCATTTTTATAATCACAGTAAAATTGGGAAGCATTTCTGATGTCTAACTATAGCCCTAAAAATAAATTTGTATGAATTTGTTTTATTAAATGAAAATATTTGGGGTCAGAGTTCTTAATATTTGTAGGTTTTAATGCTACCATAGAAGGGACTTTAAAAGTGATTCTATCAGATATTTCAAAATATCTAAAAAATATATTCAATATATCTAAAAACCCATGTTCAAAATCGAATTTATTATCTTTGCACACATACCCACCCCTTTTTCCAGGCTTCCCTATTTCTGTCAAAGGCACCGCCATTCTTCTGGTTTCCTACCCTCTACAAAGATACACAACTCCTCACTTCCCCACACTACACACATCCAACCTATTACTAAATCTTGCCTTTCCTTCTTCATTCAAATCACTCACACCTGATCACTTCACTCTACTCCTACAATGACTACCTTGGTTCCCACCCTCATCACTTCTTTCCTGGAGAATTTTAATCGATGTCTAATTGATCTCTTGGTCTCAAGTCCCCCATAGCAACCAAAGTGATTTTCCTTAAGCGCACAGATCTAACCCTGTCCCTGTCCTACTCAATAAAGTCTAATAAATCCCTATCACATCCAGGATAAATTATAAACTTCCTTGTTTAGCTTTTAAATGTTTTCACAATCTTTCTTTCCAGACTAACTGCATGTCACTGTTCTTCCTGCATTCAGGAAAGATAACCATCTCTCTGATTCCCAAATATGACAAATGCAAGTAGCTAGGTGATATGATAGGTAGAATATTGAACCTAGAATCAGGAAGACCTGAGTCCAAATCTAACCCCTATGATACTGGGCAAGTCATTTATCCTCTATCTGCCTCAGTTTCTCCATCTATAAAATGGGGATAAAAACAACACCTACTTCCAAGGTGTTTGTGAGAATCAAATGTTACGATATTAATAAAGCATTTTGTAAACCTTGAAACATTAAATAAATGCTAGCTATTTTGATAACACTCTATCTCCTATCATCAAATCTTTGTACTAACTATTCTCCATGCCTGCAATTCACTCCCTCTTCACCTCTATCTCATAGAAAGACTCTCTTCCTTTTGAACTCAACACCACATTCTGCATGAAGTTTTTCCTCATCCTGACAATGGTCAGTATACTCCTCCACCCCCCAAAAAAAAATTACCTTGCACTTAGCTAATTTGTATTTATTCTCCTTATTTTTTGTACTTATATAATAACATATTGTCTTTTTTTTGCATTTATATGCCCAGGGCTTAGCACAGTGCCTGGCACAAAGAAGGTACCTAATAAATCCTTGTAGATAGATTTATTAATCCAGTCCCACTCCTATCATTTTATAAAAATAAAACTAAAATTAAATCAAGAAACGTTCATTCTTATTTTTAAAAATAAGAATGAATATTATATTTTATAAAATATATTTGTCTATTGATATAATCATGATATGAAGAAAATTTAAACATAAATTTAAACAAAATTAAAAATAAAAAAAGAAAGAAACTGAGGTCCAAAGATGTAACTTGGACAAGGTCACAAAAGTAAACTGTCAGTGATAAGATTTGAATACAGATATTTTAATTTGAAATTCAGTATTTTTGACATTGAAGTTTTTGAAATTGAAGTTGCAGTCTGAAACTCCTGAAGGAGATGGAGCACCACTGCACTCATTTGACAAAAGTTAGTTAGGGTACAAACATAAGACAAAAACAAAAATAGAATGAGTGTCTGCCTTCTGTTGTATTTTATCAAAGGATTTTTGAAAATTTTTAAACATAAATTTTATCAATGTCTTTTTTTCTCTATACCATAATTGTTTCTGGAGAGAGCCACAATTTCACACCACAGAATTAAAAATTCAATATACATACATATATATGTATATATATATATATATATATACTTAAAGAAATATAACTTTTAGCATAATCATAAGATAACTCTTTTATGTAATAGTCTAAGATCCTTTGAAAGGCCAAAGGTTGTCTAAAGGCTCAAATGAGATAATATGTAGGAAGTATTTTGAAATCTGGAGGGGGCAGGCAATGAACCTTGTGTTCATCTGAACTGGTCAAAGGATGGTAGGATTCACAAATATACACCCAGTTGGGTTCAGGCAAAAAAAAAAAAAAAGGGAGTAGGGAAAGAGAAGAATAAGGGAGGGGTTTGGGGAGGGCTTAGTGATAAGGAGGACAAACTCTAAACTCAAAGAATGGTTGATTAAAGAGGGTTTTAAACAGAAAGACAGGGAAGAACCTGTTATTGGAGTCTGGACAAAGGAAAGAGGTAGGAAGGGAAGCAGAAGCAATTACTTTAAGGATAGAACACTATGCTGAATACATTCCACTCTCACCACTCTCTTTTTCTTTGTATGCCTACACCCTTTGATCCAGCAATACCACTACTACGTCTATTTCCGAAGATGATTAGGTAAAAAGAAAAAGAATCATGTGTTCTCAAATATTTATAGCAATTTTCTTGAAACAAGTCACACAGCTAAAATGAGATGAAGCAAAATCTATTATGAATCAGTTAAATGTAAAAAAATAATCAAGATTAGCAGCCATTATCTCAGACAAGGCAACAACAAAATTGACTTTGACTAGGAGAGGTAAACAGGAACTACATTATTCTGAAATATACCATATATTAATAATCTATAAATGAGCTCCTTAAAGGGAAAATAAACTATGGATTTGCTACGAAATTCTATCAAATATTCAAGGAACAATTAATTTCAATGCTGTACTGCTTCAAATTATTTGAAAAATAACTTTTATGATACAAATATGGTACCAAAATAAGAGAAAGTCAAAATAGAGAAAGAAAACTATGACATAATATATAAAATATTATATATAATTATATAAACATATAAAGAAAATGTAACCAATTAATATTAACACAAAAATTTAATAAAATATTAACCAAGGGAAGGAAGGAAGGAAAGAGGCATTTTGGAAACTGCATGCCAGTCACTATGCTAAGTGTCTGATAAATATTATCGCTTTTGGTCTTACATCAACATATCACAGATTTTATGTACCATGAATATGTAGGATCCATAGTAAGAAAACCTTAAACATAAATGACCAAATCAAAAAGGAAGAAAAATACTTTTTATTGATTTGGCCTTTTATGTTTAAATTTTCTTAATATCATAATTATATCAATAGACAAAATACATTTTATAAAATATAACATTCATTCTTATTTTAAAAAATAAGAATGAACCTTTGTTGATTTGATAAGTGGTATATATCTAAAACTAAGAACCTGCATTAAATATAAAGGGGATGAACTATATTCTTTTCCAATAAGATTACACATAAAACAAGGATATCCATTGTCATCACTATTATTTGACATAGTGCTAGAAATTCTAGCTGAAGTAATAAGACCAAAAAAAGTGTGAGAATAAGTAAAAGGAAAGAGGAAATAAAATAGTTTATACCTTACTTAGAGAAAACTTGTCAAATAAAAATTAATTTAAACAATTAACATCAGCAAAATTGCAAAGGTATAAAATAAATCCAGATCCACCATTAGTATTTCTTTATATTACTAACAACATTCAGCAGAAAAGAAAAAGAAATTCCAGTTAAAATAATAACAGAAAATACAAAATTCTTAGAATAAATAAAACAAATACAGAGAAATAATATTAATATAACTACTAAAGACTCTATAGAGATAAAGACATACCTAAATAATTGTAGAAATAAAATGTAAATTATTCATGAGTTGACTAAGCCAATACAATAAAAATGACAATAATACTTAATTTTCTTATGCAGTGGCTTACCAGACTGCCAAAGGATTACTTTATAAAGCTTTTAAAAACTAATAGAATTCATACGGAGGAACAAAAGGTCAAATATCTCAAGGAAAATAATGAAAAAAGTGGGAAGAGTGCCTAGCAGTACAGATCTCAAACTATATTGCAAAACGGTAATCATCAAAACAATATGGTACTGTTTAAGAAGTACCAGTCAATCAAGAGAATTGATTATGTACATAACATACATAAGCACATGAATAAAATAGCCTAGCATTTGAAAAATAAAAGATCTGAAACTATTGGTACAATAATTCACTATACAGCAAAAAAAAAAAAAAATTCTGGGGAAATCAGAAAGAAGTCTGAATGAAAATAGGTTTATACTAACATATCAAAGTATAAAATAAGATAAGCTCCAAATGGATACAAAGGATATAAAAATGCAAATAAATTAATGGAACAAGAAGGAAATTAGTTTTCAGATCTATGAATGAAAGAATAGCTCATGACCCAACAAGAGACAGAGAGGATCACAGAAGATAAACTGGAAAATTCTAATTGTGCAATGAAACATTTTTATACAAACAAAACCAATGCAGTTAAAATTAGAGAGGAATTAGACAGATCTCTGGAAATTTCTCTGATAAGGTTCTCATTTTCAAGATTCATAAGGAATTAGTTCAAATTAGTTCAAGTTCTTTAAACTCATTCATATTTATAAGAATGATTCCCCAATTGAAAAATGTCAAAGGAATTAAGAGATGCAATTTTCTAAGGAAGACATCCAATAAAAAAAAAAAAAACATATAATATGGTCCATATCACTAATTATTAGGAAAATGTCTGTTAAGATGACTTTGAGGTCACTTCAAACCCATGAGTTTATCTAAGTTGATATAAAAAGAAAAAGATAAACATAGGGAATGAGAGGCTAAAGGAGAACCAACATATTAACACAGTTTGTAGAGGTATTAACTGGTCCAGATATTCAGGAAAACAATTTGAACAATATCTAAAAAGTTACTAACCTTCGCATATTGTTTGACCAAGCATTACCACAACTAGATCTATACCCCAGAGTGATCAAATAAATAGGTTAAGGTCTTATATATACAAAAAATATTTATAGAAAATTCCTTTTAGGGTAGCAAAGAATAAGGAGGTTGCCATGAAATGCCCGGGCTGTCTTTGCTTTAAAGAATACAGAAACACAATTACAAACAACACACCAAAACTTGTATGTGTGGTTCCCATAGAACATACATCACAATATTGCTTGCTTTCAATTATTTGTTTTCAGTTCTTTGCTAGATTGTATAAAAGATAGGACACTGAGAAAGACCTGAGGCTGAATTCTGCTTCAGAGACTTACTAGTTGTGGGGTGGCTAGGTGGCTCAGTAAATACAGCACTAGCCCTGGAGTCAGGAGGACCTGAGTTCAAATCCCGGCTCAGATACTTAACACTTACTAGCCATGTGACCTTGGGCAAGCCACTTAACCCCAATTGTCCTGCATTTCCCCCTCCAAAAAGAAAAAAAAAGGAAACTTACTAGCTGTGTGACCTCAGACAGAGTTTTTCATCTTTTTTTTTTCCACCTCAGATCTCTCACTTGTAAAATGAGGGGGTTGGACTTTGATGATTTATCTAAGGTTCCTTCTAGCACTATATCTAAGATCCTATAATAAATAGTCAATGCAAATTTAGTACTACTTGTCATGTAGGAACTAAATCTGTTTCTTCACTTGTAAAATGGCGACAATATTATAGGACCTGACTCACAGGTTTGTTATGAAATTCAGATGAGGTAATAATGTACATAAAGTTCTTTACAAACTTTAAAATAACATATTTCCCCCCTGGGCATATGGCTTAGTTGAAGTAAGATGCAAGATCTACAACATATCTACAACTGTTATATGCATATATTCTTAGATTTGCCTGGAGCACTGAGAGATAAAGATACCAATGGTTCAGAGTCATCTAGCTAGTAAGAGTCAGAGACCATTCAGAGGAAGAAATTAAAGATATCTACAAGCATATGAAAAAAATGCTCTAAATCACTATTCATTAGAGAAATGCAAGTCAAAACAACTCTGAGTTATCACATCTCACCAGTCAGATTAGTTAAGATGACAAAACAGGAAAATGATACATGCTGGAGAGGATGTGGAAAAATTGGGACACTAACGCATTGTTGGTGAAGTTGTGAACTGATTCAACAATTCTGGAGAGCAATCTGGAGCTATGCCCAAAGGGCTATAAATAAGTGCCTACCCTTTGACCCAGCAAATACCACGTTTAGGGCTGTATCCCAAAGAGATCATACAAGTGGGAGGAGGACTCATATATACAAAAATCTTTATAGCAGCTCTTTTTTGTGGTGGCAAATCAAGGGGATGCCTATCAATTGGGGAATGGCAAAACAAATTGTAGTGTATGAATGTAATGGAATACTATTGTGCTATAAGAAATGAGGAGCAGACGGACTTCATAATAACTCGGAGAGACAAATATAAACTGATGCTGAGTGAAGAGAGCAGAACCAGGAGAACTTTGTACATAATTACAGACACATCATATCTGTGATAACTAACTTTGATAGACTGGCCTCTTCTCAGTAATGCAAGGTTGTAAGACAACTCAAAAGATCCATGATGGAAAGTGATATCCACATGCAGAGAAAAGAACTACAGAGTCTGAATGCAGATTGAAGCAAACTGCTTGCTCTATCTCTTTCATGTTTTTTTTTTTTGTTCCTTCTTTCTCACTGTTTACTCTATTTGTTATGACTCTTCTTTACAAATTGACTAATGTCAAATGTGAAGGTATTTGCAGAACCTATAGCAGATTGCATGTTACCATGGGGGGAGTGGGGAGGAGAAGAAGAGGGTGGAGAAAATTTGGAACTCAAGGGATTGTAGAACTAAATGTTGTAAACTAAAAGTAAATAAATAACTTTTTTTTAAAAAAAAATTTAAATATAAAAAATAAAAAAGAGTCAGAGGCCAGAACTGAACTCAGATTTTCCTGACTTCAACAATGGTTCTGCATCTGCTATACCACACTGTCTCTTGAAAGTCTAAATAAACAACATTATTATCACTATTGTTTTTATTGTTATATTTAGAGCAACTAAACCATTGGTGGAAGCAACCAGTGGACAATCATCATGAATAGTTCAGAGATGATTCAAAAAAACCTCCAAAAAATTAGTTTCATTTCAGAGAGGGTTTATTAATCATTTTCCTTAGCTATTGATGAATGCATGGGAAGGCTTAAATTTTACTTTATATCAAATTATATAGTTTCAATTATAATTAGTGCTCTTTTGTTTTGGTTGTTATAGTTGTTAATATCCCTGGTTTCATCAATATTTCAACCTTGGTATAAAACACCCTCCACCAATGTGGATTAGCAACCGATGTGTAACTTTTAGAAATAAAGAGATATTTGGAGGCACTAAATGATTGAGTGATGACTCCTGTAGAACAGATGGAACCCTGAGAGGCTGACCAGAAAAGGGATGGAAACATTAAGTTACTTATTAAATTGTGCATACCTTTTAACCCAGCAATACCACTACTAGGTCTATACCCCAAAGATATCAAAGAAAGAGCAAAAAAACCCATACATTCAAAAATATTTATAACAGCTCTCTCTTTTATAGAAAAAAATTCAGAACTTAAAGGGTTCTCATCAATTGGGTAATGGCTAAACAGGTTATGGTATAGGTGGGTGATTGAATACTATTGTGCTATAAGAAATGACAAAGGGGAAATGGTTTCAGAGAACCTTAGGAAGACATGCATGAATTGATGCAAAGTGACATAAGCAGAACCAGGAAAACAGTTTAGACAAAACAATAACGTTGTAGGGATAAGCAACTTTGAAAGACTTAGAAACTCTAATATACAATGATCAATCACAAATCTAAAGAATTCATGATGAAATTTACAAGCCACCTCCAGAAAGAGAGCTGATGGATACATACTGCAGATTAAAGTGTAATTTGTTTTCTTTCTTTTTTTTAACATGGCTGATGCAAGAATTGTTTTACTTAACTGTAGATATGTGTAATGGATTTTATTTTTCTTGCCTTGTCAATGGATGGGGGAGGGGAAGGTGAGAGGGAAAGAATTTGGAACTAAAAATTAAATTATTTTTTTAAAAAAAAGAAGCATTAGGGCGGCTAGGTGGCGCAGTGAATAGAGCGCCGGCCCTGGAATCAGAAGGACCTGAGTTCGGAGCCGGCCTCCGACACTTAATCCGCACAAACAAAAACCTAGCCGTGTAACCTTGGGCAAGTTACTTAACCCCAATTGCCCTAAAGGGGCGGCTAGGTGGTGCAGTGAGTAAGAGTGCCGGCCTCAGAGTTTGGATGACCCGAGATCAGATCCGGCCTCAGAAAATGAGCACCCACACATAAATCAAATGACTAGCCGTGTAACCTTGAGCAAGTTACTTAACCCCAATTGCTTAAAAAAAAAAAAAAAAAAGAAGCATTATGTTAGCCAAATACAGCTGGAAGTTGCTCTTAGGAGACATGGTAAATGGAGAGTTTATGATAATATAGTAGGGTCAGGAGGTGATATCCAGATAAGAATTACTGGAAGAAACAAAATCCTAGAAGCAGGTAAAGCAACATGGTCTGTGGGTCAGATGGAAGTTCCAGTAACAGGAGGGCAAAAGGAGTTTGAATTCCACTCAGAAACTCAGCACATTTTCTAGGACAGATGTTGTAAAGTCAACTCTACCTTCTGGTTTCCCCTAAATTATATACAGCTACACAGCTAGTAATAGCATTATATTGAAGAGAGTAGCCATCTTTAAGTAGTAAAGAATCTGATTTCTGAACTGTTAATCTTTTCAAAATTTTTATCGATGACTTCAATAAAGACACGTGGCAAGCTTAGCAAAACTGCCGAGGTCTTGAAACTAAGATAAATTGTTAAGACGACAGAATCAAGACCCCAAAAGCTCTTGAGAGGCTGAATATTATAAGAGGAAATTTGATAGAGATAAAGTCCTGCATTTGGGTTTAAAAAATCAACTACACCAGAGCAAGGTGAGAAGATGTGGCTAAGTAGTAGTCTATATGAAAAGGAAATAGAAATTTGGAGGCTTAAAGTGAGTCACAAATGTGTTGGGATAGTAAAAAAAAAAGTTACTTAAATTTCACTTTACAGTAATAGAATTCAGTATAAGGAGGACAGCAACATTGCTATACTCCATCCTAGTCAGACCACATTGGAATATTCCATTCTAGGTACTACAAAATAGTTGTTGGTTGTTGTCCTTCATTCTTGAAAAGGACCAAAATGACATCACTATGCTAGAGTAAAGTATCAGGTGCTACAAAACAGGAAGGAAATGAATGAGTGAAGGAATGAATGAATGAATTGACCACTCACATCTTCATTGGTAGGTCCTATAATAGACAGGGGAGAAATTATATAGTTATTTGTTTATGTTTTGCCTCCTTACCTCATGCCATGGCAACCACAGTATCTCATATTTATTCCAAAGCATTTACTATCCTTCACTAGATCAAATTAAATATTATTGAAGACAGCAGGTGATGTGAATATCATGTTCCCAATTTACTTTACCTAGAGGTTCAGGCTCAAAGATCTGACTTCAGGACTGTCACATGTATGACTCTTATGGTACTTTACACACCCTCCACTATACCAATCCCTTCTTAAAAGTTTTGGTACTCTGCCAATACTTTTTGAAGTCCACTTTTTGTCCCCTTCTTAGAAAATGAATATTTAAAACAAGAGTTCCAGTAATAATCCAGCTGAAGGATTATTAAATCCTGAGAAGATAACATGACACATCCATTAGACAAAAAGGGCAAACAGGAGGGGGAAGTTTCAAGGGAACAGAGCAGAGTATCCTAGGATGGCTCCATGGAATCACTTATCAGTTCTAGCCTGGAGCCAACTAACTACTCAGGTTCTCTTAGACAAATTCAAAAAGATTCCATGTTCTAACTATAATGCAAGCACGTATAATTTGTACAATTTCTCACCTCTAAGCAGGCCTATTTATTTTGATCCTATTTCGATTGGAAGAGCAAACGTCATGAATTTTAATAAATGTTCTGCTAGTGATTGTTTGGCTGACATTGAAGAAATTCATTTATCAGTTAACTGTCTGTTTCCTTATTTTAACCTTATTTCTGTCTAAGAAAACATGTTTTCATTTGAAAATGAGTTAAAGAAGTGACCTCAAAAGCAAGGATAACAATTATTTCCATAAGCTTAACTAATGTAAATTAATTACCACAAAAAGAACTCAGAAAGTACATTAGTCAGCAAATATCTCACTTGATAAAGAGAGAGATGACTGCCAAAGGCAACACCAGTTAAAATGTAGACTCATTTGTAGAAGGATTATGGACAATTATGAGCAATAAGACTGAGAGAAGCTGTGAAGGGTAAAACCAATTTAAAGCTTGGCAAAAGTCCAACTAAGCAAAATCAACCTAAAGACGATTAAGGGTAAAAGTAGAGAGAAGAAAACACAACGGAGAAAAAATGGAAAATATTTGTAAAAATCATTATGACAAACTTTTTTCTTCCTCAAGAACCACAAATCACTAAAGTTAAACCCTAACATTAGAGTTCCATACCTGTCAGAAATACCAGTATGAGCAAAGCTAATTTTTTTTTAAAAAGTCAAATTGGGGCAAGTGCATATAAAACAAATGCATGCTGGTGACAATGTACATGCAAGAATATTGATGAGGAGATATAAATGGCATGAAAAAATCAGACATTAGACCTTATTAACAAAATATATCATCTAGAGAATGTCAATAACTACTATTTTCCTACTCTCCAATCTAAGATCCTTATGAGTCATCTATACACAAATGTATAATTTAATACATAATATGTAATTTAATTTAAAACACAAATAAAAGACATCTTCAATGAGAATATTAGTAGAAAATAAGCAGACTTTCACAAGCAATATTCATCAATGGACCACATCTTTAGCATTAACAATTAAAAGAAATATGTTTTTAAAAATTTAAGATCTCATATGGTTCGTTATATGTTGACTATGAAAGGTCATTTGATTCAGTAAAACAAAATGCCACCTTAGACGCTTTTTTACAAGGTGTCTCCTATCAACATATCAAAATCATTCAGGATTTCTTGTAAAATATGACAGAAAGAATCCTTTTTGATGAAACTTTGATAATTCACATTAAATAAGACACAAATACTAGGTGGCACAGAGGACAGAGTGCTGGACCTGAAGTCAGCAAGATTTATCTTCCCAAATTCAAATCTGACCTAAGATATTTATTATTATTATTATTGTTTTTGCTTTTTGGAGGGGCAATTGGGGTTATGACTTGCCCAAAGTCACATGGCTAGTCAAGTGTTAAGTGTCTGAGGCTGCATTTGAACTCAGGTCGTCCTGACTCCAGGGCTGGTACTCTATTCACTGCGCCACCTAGCCACCCCTCAGCCTAAGATACTTACAAGCTGTATGGCCAAGTGCAAGTAATTGAACCCTGTTTGCCTCAGTTTCCCCATCTGTAAAATAAGCTAGAGAAGAAAATGGCAAACTACTCCGAGATCTTTGCCAAGAAAACCCCAAAGTGAGTCATGAAGAGCCAGACATGACCGAAACAACCAAAGAACAACAAAAGATGATTAGTCAACAAATATTAAGTGATTACTATGTACCAGGCTTTGTGCTAGTCATTGAGATACAAAGAAAAGGCAAATGCAATTCCTGCCTTCAAGGAATTCACATTCTAATGTTGGAGGCAACATGCAAACAACTGTGCCACAATTACTGAAAATCAGCAATGATTTATGAAAAGCAGCAGCACAGTGGAGAGAGCTGGATTTGGCTTCAGAGAAGCTGGATTCTGATCTTTACTCTGGCCCTTTCTGTGTGATTGTGTGGAAGTTACTTAAATTCTCTGGGCCTTTTTCCTCATCTATAAAATAGGAATAATAATAACATCTACCTTACAAGGTGGAATCAAAGAAGACAGCATAACGAAGTTCTTAAACCTGAAAGTGTCACTATATAAATGCTCACTATATTCTTGTACAACGTCTAATAATGTTTGGTCAGCACAGCTCATTAAAGAGGAACTTAAACACAATATGATGATTTAACCTCCTATAGCAATGATAAATCCATAAAAAGAGATTCTGTCATTTCCCCAAATCCCCAGTTCCCCAAATTAGATGAAATATTATACACCTGGGAAATTCCAAGATCTTAAATGAAGGCCTTTCAGTTTTTCCAGAATTAAACATATTCTCATTTCCTTTGCTTTACCATTTGAAATACAAAGGAGACAGTACTTTGAATTTCACTTCCTAGGTCCAAGCTGCTTTGGGGCCAGCTAAGAGAGGCCAGCCCTTTATTTACTTCCTGACTTTGATCACAAGTCTTGCCCCCTGACTCATTTTGAGTAGGAAAGTTCCATGCTTGATTTTGTCAGCCCACATCCTGTTTTTCTGAAATCACAGGATGTAATTTGCCTTTGCAATCTCCAAAGCATTTATGGCTGCAGAATTCTCTCCCTCCTTTGATAACATCCACAGGGCCTCAATTGGCTGCTGTACCTTGAAAGAAGCAAGATGGAACATCACTAGCAGAACAGTTGATTGGTCTAAGGCCCCTAGTCTCCACTTGGCCTATTCCCTCTGTGTCTCATTTTACAAAATCTAAAGATGGTAAACCACAGTGATCCTACACTTAACTGTTAGTTCAAAGCATTTGCCTATTTGGCATTAATGTGACTTACATCACATTTAGGGAGGTACTTAGTCAAGCTTCCATTCCTTTGGGGGCTACTTTGCTGGAATCTTACCCCTAGAGTTTAAAGGGCAAATTAAATTCATTTGTATTCAATGTGATTCAATTTCAAAGGTGCTATTCTCACCAAGAAGAAAAATTGTTCTAAAGTCACCACTTTTTAAGAAAATAAATTTAGATAAAAGTTATCATTATAAAGAAGTGGCAAAGTTTGGAAACGCTTACCAAAAACTATTCCTAAATATAAAATTTATTTTTAAAAATATTGGACTAGAAAATTAACTTTGAAAATTTTAATTTGTAAAATAAAAAGGCATCAAGGGAAAATCCAAACCTACAGTTGATCTCAGAAGAATGATACTAAGGGACATAAAATGAAAGAAGTCTACCATTTTAAAATTATATCCCATATGGTTTCTAAGATCTAAGTTGATTAGCAACCCTTTATACAATACACCATTCCATAGCATAACTTAGCAGCCACTGTCTCCAGCAAATACTGTAAACAACAAAAACTGTACATAATAGTCATCAGCAGGAAAGGAGGAAGGAAAGGAAGGGAATAGGCTTTTATATAGAGCCAACTATGTGCCAAGCACCTTGATAATGTTATCTCATTTGATCCTCACAACAACCCTACAAAGGAGGTTGTTATTATATTATTATAGTTGACATTTTACATTTAATAATGTTCTGGGAGAAATTTCAAGGAAGCTACTCTGTAAATAGTTTTGGTAGTTTACTCTATAAAGTGCAAAATGCTGCTAAGGGCAGAAAACCAACAATTCCAAAGAAATACTTTTGGAACAATTTCTGAGTAAGAGATAATACGTAAGGCCAGGTTCCCCTAATCAACTCAAAACTGGTAGAAATGTACAAAATAAATTGAATAATTAAGAGAAGGAAAATCAAAGAAATTCTTAAAATGGGGGGAAGGGGACAAGAATTGAATTTTTTTCCTCTTTTAGCTTTTTCCTTTCCTAGCTTCTTAGGCAGGGGATGGGATAAAATGTAAATGTTATTTAAAAATTGAAGTGTTATAAAAACATCAGAGATACTAAGCAAATAAGTAATCAAAAAGAGATTCTAATACAGTTCAGGTTAATATAGTTCAACACACATTTTTAAGTGCCTACTAGGTACCACCTGGAGATATAAAGACAAAAATAAATCTGTGCCCTCAAAGGAATTTTATGGCATTAGCGAATACCAGTATAAAACTATAGAAGAAAAAAATCTACAATAACTACAACTAGGATGCCAGAAAAGAGAATGGAATGGTCATAAGATGACTGAAAATTGATGAGGGGTATAATATGTGGCATAAATTGTAAGTAAAAGATGAAGATGAAAATTAGAGCCTCTGATAATCCAAAGAACCTCTAACAGTCTTTGGACATACCCTTTCTTGAGACCATCATTATCAATAACAACAAACATTTCATTAAGCATTTTCTATATGTCAGCTACTCTGCTAAGGACTGGAGATACAAAGAAAAATAAAAGCATATGCCCTGCCCTCTGGGAGCTCATATTCTAATACAGAGGACAACTATGTATATACAAGATATATACAGCATAAGTAGTATATGAGACAGGTAGTTTCTACTCTAGATGCACTGCCCTTTCTATTGCCTGTCACCAGCATCCTTTTGCTAGAATCCTCTTTGCTGGAAAACTTTCATACCTGAAGCTTCCCAGGCAGTCTCACTAATTAGTAACTTTCAGTCTGTGATATCATAGATGGAAAATTAATCAAATAGACCTATTGAAGAGATCAAATATTTTTAGATAATGCCTGGCCCTCATAACCATTGAAGAGTAGCCCTGCTAATGTGAGATAGTTCACAGGAATTCATATAATAAAGTACAAAGAGTTACAGAAGCCTGCCATAACCTAGGCACTAGGTCTGGAGGTTGTCTATCACTGGATCCAGTGCCTAAAATCATCTCTGGGTCAGAATCCCATATGTCTCATCATTGGATAATCTATAAATTTACCCTATCCCTCTATGGATCCAGTTATAATGCTGTCTCTACAATGATTAAAATCCTGCTATGTCCTTTCCCACTCTTCCTCTGTCCCTGTTCCTTATGGGAATCTCAGATTAAACTACAAACTTTTCCTTGAGTGAGTTGAAAAGCACCAAAGAAAGAATGATCACATTCAGTATCTGCTGGCCAGGCACTCTCTTCTGTGGAAATCTTCAAGTTCTAAAATACATCTGCAACAGACCAGGACCCAGCTTAAGGAAAATCTGTGTCTGGACTTCTGAAGAAGAAAATTCCGGAGAAATGATAATAAAACATGCTATGCACCTATTGATAGTGAGTAGCAAGGGGAAGGTATTGAGTGTAGAATGAGACTTTTTGTTTAATAGGGCCAATGTGGAAATGTATTTTGTTTCACTATACATGTTTATAACAGGGATAGTGTTGCTCTCCTTTCATTCTTAATTAGGGGCGGGCTGTGGTTGTTAATCCATTTTTGAAGAGAATCAACAGCAAACAAAAAATGACATCTTGGGGTGATGACTGTGAATTGCCTTTAAGTGAGGCAGAGTTGCACAAAGTTGGCAGCCTCACATTCTCTTTCAGAATCATTAAAGTCCAGGGCAAGACAAAAAATCAGAATGGCCGGTAATGGTCTCAGATACAGGAGATGATTTTGGTGTCTTTGATATCTGAAAAAATCTAAGTGCTCCACAGCACTTGCTTCAACTGCATTCATGGCTGTTGGAACAAATTGTTCTCATTCACCTGTTCCACCAAAGGAAGTCCTCACATGCTAGGGGTAGACATCCCCTTAACTCACTGACTGGTTTGAGATCTATAGATACCCCTAACCTGATTTAGCCTGCCTGCCTAGACAGTTTTACTATGAAGTGACCATTGTACATTCTACAACCTCTTAGAGTCATAGGTGAGAGCTAGGTGACAGATGGATAACCATTATTCCTTTGGCAGTCATTGAGGGAATAAAGAGAGACTAACTCTGAATTTGAGCTTGGGTAATCAAAAAAAATATCTTAGGAATAAAGCAGGAAAGGAGAGGATGAAATGAAAAGCATCTTATTGAGGTTGCAAAAGAAGCTTCAATGATGGAAAGTTGTAGGCAAAGAGGGTAATTCAAACATGGAGGTGGATTTGAAAGAAAAAGGTATCTCATGAACCTCACCTTTACCTATACTAGGCAAGGGAAGGTTTAAAAAAATTCCAATAATACAGTCACCATAAAGCAAACAGAGGACTTTGCAGAGATAAGAAGAAACAGGAGTTTCTGAAACAGAGGGTGAAGGAACAAAGGAGACTGACTCAAAGGAAACAAAATATTGATGATTATAGATGATTACCAAACAAGAAAAGCAAATTCAGTAATATTGATCTGGTTTAGGAGAATACAAGGAAGAAAAGAGAACAGGATAGGATTTTGCAAGAAACTACAGATGTTTGCTACCAATTTAAAAATAAGACAGGATTCAATAAAGGGTAAAACAAACTTTACAATCATAACCATTAATTTAAATGGGATAATATTACCCTAAAAATGCCAATGGATGATGGAATGCATTAGAAACAAAAAGCCAAGGATTTGCTCTATATAAGAAATACACAAAAACACACATACAGATTCAAACTAAGCTAAAATAAGAAAGAAGAGTGGAATTTAATATGCCTTAAACAAATCCAAAAAAAAGCAGCAATGGCAATTGTGAATTCATACAAAGTAACAATAAAAAGCAATATGGTTAAGGGACAAGCAAGAAACTACAAGATATTTGAGGGGATCAAGGATAACAAGACAATATCAATATTAAATATGTATGTACCAAATGACTTAGTATCTAAATAGTTAAGAGAAAGAAAATTGCATTATAAGACCTAGTTAGTGAAACAAAAATTGCTGGCAACTTCATTATACCTCTTTCAGAGTTAGAAGATCAAATGTAAAGATAAATATTGAAGAAATCCAAGACTTAAATAGAAGGTTGGGGGGAAATTATGTGAAAGTCCTCTAATATTTATTAAATAGGTCATTCCTATTTTCATCATTGCATTAGACCTATACAAAAATTTACAAAAATTCTAGGACATATAAAGAATTAATTAATAAATATAGAAAGGCAGAGGTATCAAAGGCATGGTACAGCAAAAAAAATTAAAACCAATAAGGGAAATAAAAACAGAGATTGCAGCATCAAATGGAGACTAGAAGTTTTCCTAAATAATGCATGGGCCAAGGGGCGTCTAGGTGGTGCAGTGAGTAAGAGTGCCGGCCCCGGGAGTTGGGAGGACGTGGGATCAGATTCGGCCTCAGATACTTAGCAGCCACATACAAATAACTGGCCATGTAACCTTGAACAAGTTACTTAACCCTAATTGCTTTAAAAAAAAAACTAATCCATGGGCCAAATAACAAGCTTTAGAAACATACTGTTATTGAAGAAAATCATAAGGGTTGAAATATACCAAACTATGTAGGATACAACTAAAGAAGTCCCAGGAAGAAACTATATTTATGAACATTTATATAATCAAAAGAGAGAAGGTATAGAACAATGAGCATATAATTTTACAAAAACAGAAAAATTAATTAATAATCTCAAAATAAAAACAAATCAAATTTTGAAAATAAAAATAAACAAAATATGAAAATTAGCTTTTAATCTTAGACATACAACAGGCACAACCAAAATAAGTAAACCATTAATTTCTCTGTTTCAAAAAGAGAAAATTACAAAATTAAAAACAAGAAGGGATAATTCACAACAAGTGCAAAGAAAACTTTTTGTTACTAGAAATCTCCATGTCCATTTATATGAAAATGAAATGTAAACTTAAATGAAATAGATGAATATTCACACAACTATAAAATACTCAGGTTAACAAAAAGATAGACAATCTAAAAAAAAAAAGATAGCTTCAGAAAGAGAAATCAAACAAACCACATTAATGAGTGAATGTTCAAAGGGAGTGGGGGATAACCCTGGTTGAGATGGAATAACACATTTGAAGTCTACCATCTGATGCTTCACCTACTAGTATTTTTGCTTCATTGTAGCTATCCTCTAGGATATCTAGCTTAGTAGATATACATAAATGTTTTTCCCCTTTCACACTCTTTTTTTTATTTTAAAGATCATTTGAAAGACACTAAGTAAATGCATCCTTATAGCCTTTGCCTTTGATTCTTCTATTTTAAGCTGTATTCCAGAAATACACATAGAAGACATCATATATTTAACAGGTGTTAATTTCATAAATCACTTTTTCTCTTTTTCATCTCTTGTTTTTAGAGGGCATCAGTGAGCAAGTAAAAACTTTTACCCTTATGGGCTTCATTTTCTTGAATAAGAATTTGTATTCTTTGGTAATGATTTCTAGTTTTCTTCTGTCAGTACCACATGGATTACCAGAAGTTAAAAGTGGCCATTCATTTTTAAAAGTGTTGGAAGGTTTTTTTTTGTCGTGTCTTTGGTACATCTCAAAAGAGGATAACTTTTCATCTCTCTCTTTGCTACATGGTCAACAAATAGCTCAATATCACTGAGCAGGGCATTACCAACCAAATGCAGGCACCACTTTCCTCTGATGCCTATGGGTGATCTCTTATCTGAAAGCATTTTTAGCTGGCTTCTTCTTATTATTATTCTGAAGAAACATAGCTGCTTCCCTCTCAGATTATCCTGCCCTCTTCTCCTTAGGAAAAGTTTCTAAATTGCTTTTGATGTCTAACTCTCACCTGTGGCTCCAAGAAGCTATAACGTACACAATGGTCACATCCTGTAAAACTGTCTTAGCAGATGGGCTAAACCAGGTTGAGGGTAACTGGCAGGCCTCAAGCCCTTCAATGAGTTCGGGGGATGTCTATTTCAAGCATTGAAGACTTCTGGAGGAATAGGCAGAAAAGAACAATTTGATTTGACAGCCATGAAGGTGAGTGAAGCAGGTGACATAGACCTTGGTCAGACATTGAAGATATCAAGTTCATTCACTTCATCCCAGGCTATTACCAGTCATTTTGACTTTTGTCTTGCCACTGGACTTCAATAGATCTGGATAAGAGAGTGAGGCTAATGGTTTTGTGCAACTCTGCCTCACTGACCCTGTGCTGATATTGGCTCTCTTTGAAAACAAAGGATGAAGAACATCAATCTCTAAGGGCATGATTGTCCTTTTCATTTCCTTTTTCTTTTCTGGAATTCTTAGGCTCTTGAAGCTCCCGGGTAAAGTGTACCCCTTTACCCAGGTAAAGTGTACCCTCTTCTATGTCAGCTCCCCTTCTCCCCATGATAATCCTTTGGAACCATCATCTTTTCTTCTAGGAGGCAAATCAATCTCCATTTAGAGCATAGAGTCTCATGAATATGGCAGAAATGCAAACATTGAATACCCTTTCAAGCCACTGCAAAACCCTTCGTGTTTTTCATACTGATTGAGAATCACCTCAAGACTTCATTAAGATAATCATAGCCTTTTTTCACCTCTTAACAGCTTGACAGAACACATCATCCTTTCCTTTCATTTTCTCTCCTCTTCTTTTCAAATCTCCCTCCCTAATCCAACTCTTCCTTTAGATTGAATCCAATGGATTGAGCCTTTCTTTAGCTCAAAGTGTTCTCCCTTAGTTTATTGCCATATTCTTCTATGGCTTCCTTTATGGGAGAAGCTGAGTCATTTAATCTTTCTCAGATCTAGTTTTCTCAACTATAAAAATGGGTGCAATATACTACCTACATCACTAGGTTGCTGTGACACTTAAGTGAAATAACATGTGTAAAATATTTTGTAAACCTTAAAGGGCTAGGCACACATAGTAAGCCCTTAATAAATGGTTTGCTGTTGTTATTATTGTTGTTTCAGGAAAAAAGGCAAGAGGTCAGAGGAAGATTTAAGCTGAAGAAAGAGAAAGAAATTGTGAAAGTCATTAATAATAATAACTAATATTTATTTATTTTTAACACTTTAAGGAGGATTGTAAAATGCTTTATGAATATTCCCTCATTTAATCCCCACAGAAACTCAGTAGTGTAGGTTCTAGTGCTCTCCCAATTTTATAGAAGAAACTGAGTCTAAGAAGAGATTAAGTGATTTGTCCAGGGTCATATAGCTAGCAAACATCTTAGACAAGACTAAAACACAAGTCTTTCTGACCCCAAGTCCAGTCCTTTATTCACTTGCACAGAATCACATAGCTAGTATGGCTAGATCTTAATCTAGATCTTGCAATAGGGAAAGTTATTTTTTCAACTAGATTGTAGGGTAGATTAGAACAAGGAGAATATGGGGTCCAGTTAGAAAACTGTTGTTTTCTGTAGTAGACTGTAGTAGACCAGATTAGACATGATAAGAATTTGAACTAGGGTGATAGTTATTTGAGTAGAGAGAAGGGGTGGTAGAAACAAGATATGGAAACTGACTGAATATATGAGGGGAAATGAATATGGAGTAAAGATAGTGTCAAGATTGTAAGCCTTAGTGACTGGAAACATGGTGCCACCTTTGACAGAAATAAGAAACTACAGGAGGAAGGTGAATCTATGGGAGAGAGGATAGAAAGATGAGTTCAGTTTGGGACATGTTGATTTTGAGATGCCTACCAATAGTGTGCTGGAGCCAATTCATATTGGTTCATAAGAGTAAATTGTCACATTTACGACATGAGAAAGAGAAAATATTAATAATGCAGATTAAATATAAAAATACATACTTTTGTTCTGGAAAGCCTATTGTTAAACATCTGCCAGCATATTTCACCTAAGGGATATCAAATATCCAATAAATGTATGCAAAGGTAATTAGAGATATATGACTGGGTCTCAGGTAGAACACCATTGCTAAATGTGCATATATACATATACCTGACATATATATATATATATATATATATGTGTGTGTGTATATATATACATTCATATGTAGATATGTGTATATACATACACATGCTTGTGCGCACACATAGATAGATAGATAGATAGATAGATAGATAGATAGACAGAGTCATCGGCAAAAAGATTATACTTTAACTCTTAAGACTCAATGAGGTCACCAAGTAAGAGTTCATAAAGAGACAATAGAAAAGGGCTTAAGTCAGAGTCTTAGGGTACTGGAAGTTAGAGGATATGAATCAGATGAAATATATAGCTTAGAAAAAACTAGCTAAACAAATCATAGGATATTAATATAATGGAATGTGAATGTACCACAAGGAACGACAAGGAGCAAGAGAAATATGAAAAAATATGCATGTGTATGAAGGGTATGATGTATGAAGATGTGTATGAAATTATCATAGTTCTAAAGCTAGAAGGAGCTTCAGAGGCCAGCTAGTCTAAGCCCCTCATTTTACACTTAATGAAGCTGGGCAGTCAAATGACTTACCCAAAGTCACACATCTAGTCAGTATCAGAATTGGGATTTAAATCTAATTCTTCTAACTCTAGAGTCAGCACTTATTCTGTTTTACCACATTATTGAATGTTCTTGCTTTCTCTCTTTCTCTTTTTTTTTTTTTTTTTTTTGCAGTTTCTTGCTGTTGTTCAGTCATTTTTCAGTCCTGTCCAACTCTTCATGACCTCATTTGGGGTTTTCTTGGCAAAGATACTGGAAGCAGTTTGCCATTTCCTTCTCCAGCTTATTTTACAGGTGTGGGGAAACTAAGACAAACAGAATTATGTGACTTGTCCAGGGTCATATGGCCAGTAACTGTCTGAGGCCAGTTTTGAACTCAGGTTCTCCTGATTCCAAACCCAGTGCTCACCACCTAGTAGAGTTGATATATTCCCAAATATTCAATGTACTTCTACATGTAAAACTGAATAAATAGTAACATAAAATAGCTCATATCTATATGCTTTATGGCTCACAAAATATTTCATATAAATTATTTCATTTGATCCCTATATAATGGGAATATGGGTCTTTACCATGGTCTTAAGAATTCTGGTTTCCGCAGAGTCAAGATGACAGAGTAGAAACAGCTCTTCCTCACAGCTCCGGCTTCTACAATTTCTAAATTCATGTAAGAGGGAACTCTTAACAACCTCTGGAGCTCCAGAACACACAAAATGACACAAAGAAGCTAACCTCCCACTGAGGACAACCTGGCAACCCGGCAGGGAGCAGCCAGCACAGTGCTCTGGGAGCCAAGCCCAGGCCCATGTGAGTCAGAGGTTTTAACCCCAGGGTGGCATGACCATCAGCCAGCTGGAGGTACGCCAGAACACCAGCATCGGTGGTGTTTCCAGAATTAGCAACACAGAGATGCCATGGACAAAGTGAGAGGTTAGTGTGGTATGGACTTTGGGACTCATTATTTGGGAGAGTAAGTGGTCTCTTTCCCTGGGGGTGAGATGCCACTGAGAAGCTTCAGCACAGCCATGGACACATGCAGTAGCTCCAGTTCCTAGCCTGCTAACTGTAGGGGATCTGGCAATCAGTCTTGGGAGTAATCTCTCTTGATTTAACCTTCTTGGATCTGGATTGCAGTCTGGGGTGGAGGTCTTCAGGTGTGTGACCAGCTTGCCAGAGCATGTGGGGGCTTCAGAGAAGGCACCCAATTAATACCTCCAGCAGCTGAGAAAACCCCAGCCTTTGGTACAGAAGCTCCTCTGGCTGGTGCCAGAGTCCTACTGTGGCAACAAGCCCAAAAGTCAAGTAATTGAGTGGCAACATGCCTAGGCAAAGGAAACAAAATAAACAGAAAAATTCAACATTAGATTCCTATTTTGGGGGCAAAGAGGATCGAAGCATGGAACAGGAGGAGGACTGGGAGGTCAGAACTCCTGCACCAAAAGCCCCAAATGAAAATATGAGCTAGTTATAGCCCATAGAGGAGCTTAAAAAGAATTTTGAAAATCAAATAAGAGAAGTGGAGGAAAGATTGAAAAGAGAAATGAAAATGATGCAAGAAAATTATAAAGCCTTACTGAGGAAAATAATGCCCTAAAAAATAGACTAACTCAAATGGCAAAAGAGGCTGAAAAAGGCAATGAGGAGAAGAATGCCTTAAAAAGCCAAATTTGCCAGATGGAAAAAGAATCTCAAAGGCTCACTGAAGAAAATCTTTCCTTCGGATTTAGAATGGGCCAAAGGGAAGCTAGTGACTTTGTGAGAAATCAAGATGCTGTTAAACAGTTCCAAACAAATGAAAGAATAGAAAGCAATGGGAAATATCTCATGGGAAAATCCACTGACCTGGAAAATAGATCCAGGACAGATAACTTAAAAATTATTGGACTACCTGAAAACCATGATCAAAGAAAGAACCTAGAAATCATCCTTCAAGAAATTCTCCAGGAAAATTGCCTTGATGTTTTAGAACCAGAGGGCAAAATAGAGGTTGAAAGAACTCACCAATCACCTCCTGAAAAATATACCAAAAAGAAAACTCCTAGGAATATTATAGCCAGGTTCCAGAATTCCCTGATCAAGGAGAGAATATTATAAGCAGCCAGGAAGAAACACTTTGAATACTGTGGAAATGCAGTCAGGATAGTGCAGGATCTGGCAGCTTCTATACTAATGGATTGAAGGGCTTGGAATATGATATTCTGGAGAGCAAAGGAGCTGGAATTAAAACCAAGAATCACCTACCCAACAAAACTGAGTATCTTGTTTCAGGGGAAAAATGTGGTCATTCAGTGGAATAGAGGACTTTCAAGCATTCTTGATGAAAAAAAAACAGAGTTGAATAGAAAACTTGACATTCAGACACAAGAAGCAAGAGATGCTTGAGAAGGTAAACAGGGAAAAGAAATCATAATGAACTTATCAAAGTTGAACTATATACATTCCTACATGGAAAAACAATAACAGTAACTGATGAAACTTTTCTCAGTATGAAAATAGTTGAAGAAGGGTATATGGGCATATGAATACATATGTGAATGTGTGTATATATGTTTACAGGTATACATAGATAGAGGACACAGCTCGAATTTAATAGGAAGGGATGATATTTAAAAGGTGAAATTAAGAGGTGAGAGAGGAATATAACAAGAGGTGATGGGAAGGGACAGAATGGGGTAAACTCTCTCATAAAGAAGAGGCAAGGGAAAATGGTTACAAGGGAGGGGAATAACAGGAAGGCAAAAAGACAAAACCTTATTCTCATTGAATTTGGTTCAGGAAGAGAATGACATACATACTAAATAGGATATCTCACCCTACAGGAGAGTAGGGGGAAAGGGGATGAAAGGAGGAATGATGGAAGGGAGGGTGGGAGGGAAGGGGGGGAGGGAAGTTGGAAACACCCATTTGTGAAAAGGGAGAGGATCAAAGTAGGAAATAGACCAAGTGGGAGGTGGGATAGGAGGGAGGGACATATAGTCAGTCTTTTACAATATATCTACTATGGTAATGTTTTGCATAGCTACACAAGCACAACATATACTTAATTGCTTATCTTCCCAGTAAGGGTGGGTGACAAGGGAGGAAGGGAATGAATCTGGAATTCAAAGTTTTAAAACCAAATGTGTAAAAATATATAAATATTATTATTAATACTATTTTACATATAATTGGGAAATAAGATATACAGGCATTGGGGCACAGAAATTCACCTTGCCCTACTGAAAAAGTCAAAGGGAGTATGGGAGAAGATATGGGAGAGAGCAGATTTGATGTGGGGATATCCTGTGGGGGTAGGGAAAAAATGGGGAAAAAATTGTAACTCAAAATCTGGCAGAAATGAATGATGTAAACCACAATTTAATAAAGCATTTGGGGAAAAAAAGAATTCTGGTTTCAAACCAGTGTCTCTGATAAAGGCCTCATTTCTAAAATATATTGAGGACTGTCAAATTTATTAAGAATACAAGTCTTTCCCCAATTTATAAATGGTCAAAGGATATGAGCAGGCAGATTTCATATGAAGACATAAAATTTACCTGTACTCATATGAAAAAATGTTCTGAATAACTATTGATTAGAGAAATGCAAATCAAAACAACTCTAAGGTACCGCATCTCACCAGTCAGATTGACTGACATGATAAGGCAGGAAAATGGTAAATGCTGTAGAAAATGTAGGAAAATTGGAACACTAACACAATGTTGGTGGAGTTGTGAACTGATCTAACCATTCTGGAGAGCAATTTGGAACTATTCCCAAAGGGCTATAAAATGTGCATACCCTTTGACCCAACAGTATCACTTCTATGTCTGTAACCCAAAGAGATCATACAAATGGGGAAAGGACCCACATGTACAAAAATATTTATAGCAGTTCTTTTTATGGTGGCAAAATAATTAGAAATTGAGAGGATGCCCATCAGTAGGGGAATACCTAAACAAATTATGGTATATTAATGTAATGTAATATTATTGTGCTATAAGAAATGATGAGAAGGCAGACTTCAAAAAAACCTGGAAAACCTTGAATAAACTGATGCTGAGAGAAGTGAGCAGCATCAGGAGAACATTAAACACAGTAACAGCCATAAAGTGTGATGGCTAACTTTGATAAATTTATCTCTTTTTAGCAATGCAAGGATTTAAGACAACTCCAAAGGAATCACAATGGAAAATATTGTCCACATAGAGAAAGAGAACTATAAAGTTAGAATGCATATTGAAGCATTAAAAAACAAAAGAAAAAAAAAAGCTGGTCTCAGTATCAGCTTTCCTCAAAGTAATTTGCATAACCAAACTGAAGGTCACAGGATGTGTCTGGAAAGGTAGGTGAAAGGTATGAGAGTATTTATACTTTGTCTCAGAAAGACTCAGTGGGATATATTTGTGGAGGAGATATTGTCTGAACCCCAAATGATGGAAAAAGTGAATATAATCTAATTGTACTAATTGAACTGAATTAGCCCCTTCCAGAAAGTCACATTCCCATTACCTAAGGATCAAATGAAATAATTTATGTAAAATAGCTTGTAAGCCATAAAGCGCTATATAAATATGAGTTATTTTATGTTGTTGTTAATTCAATTTTACATCCAGAGTAATACAAAATATTTGGGAATACATTAACTGTGCTAAAATTTAAAAAAAGGATAAAGAAAGAACATTCAATAATGTAGTGCAACAGAGTAAGATACAGGAGGGATACTTGGGATAACTATGACTATCATTATGTAAGAAAAGAAAATATTAATAAAAACTTATTTAAAACAAAACTAAAAAAGTCTGTATGTCTTTTTATCGCTGTATAAATCCCTAAAGGATGTTGGGGTTCACTAGAGAGGAAAGTTTCTTAGATTATCTATGCTCTCTGGTGTCTTTTTTGCATTCTTTGCTGCGGTGGTTGTTGTTTTTATTTTCTATGAACTATGCCTTAGGAGTTTGGTGGTGTTAAGGAAATAGAAGACAGAAATAAGCTAGTCAAGTATTCTCAAGGGAAACATGGGTAGGAGCTATAAAAAAAGTCAGATGCTAATATGATAAATCTCTCAGATTGAACCCCATATATCTGTTCTCAATTGCTAAATGGGTTACACTTAGCAAAACTCCATAGGATAGCTCTAATCACCTTAATAGAGTGAAAGTATTGTCTCCACTGAAGAAAATGAGGCTGAGACAGTTTAAGTAATCTATTCATAGTCACATAGCTTGAATCCAATAAACTTGAACAGTTTATTCATCTCCTCTAATCCTAAATCCAGTGTTCCTTATATTATACCACATGGCTTCTTGACAAACTTAAAATACTTAAAGGTGAATTAAACTTAAAATATAAATATAAATTAATTAAATTTATTAATTAAACTTAAAATATAAATATAAAAATTAAATTAAATTTAAAAATAAAACTCAAACTTAAAATATAAATATTTTCATCTGTGAAGATGAATCTATTGACCACTTTAGTAGATCATGTGCTCTGATTTGTTTCTCTAGTAGTAGTAATCAATCAATCCATTCATGTTATTTCACATGGGTAGTACCCTGGGCAACCAATACCATGCATTCACAAAATGGCTGGTGCCATCTAGTGCTACGGAACAAAGAAAATTCATTCTCAAATACTCCAGTATAGCTCTTCAATATTTGAGCTATTCATGAAACTACTAGTCTTTAAGAAATATATGCAAGGGGTGGCTAGGTGGCGCAGTGAGTAGAGCACCTGTCCTGGAGTCAGAAGGACCTGAGTTCGGATCCAGCCTCAAACACTTAACACACACAAAGAAAAACCTAGCCGCATGACCTTGGGCAAGTTACTTAATCCCAATTGCCCCCCCAAAAAAAGCAAAAAAAAAAAAAAAGAAATATATGCAAAAAATAAATGCCAGATATGCTAGCAAGAGTAAAGGGCAAATGATATTGTTGTACAATTCTATTTTTTCTTGAAGAAGGATGGAATTATTAAGCAAAAAATTAAAAAGTTCTCTAGAATTATGTCCAATTTTGTTTTGTCCTACATCTCCAACTCCTAACACTTGAAGTATGCTTCTTAAGTCTCAAGAAAAGTTACATTCACTTGTTATACAAACTCTCCATTAAAGTCCTTCTCTGATCCTTCAACCTAGCAAGCAGATGGCCTTAATTTCTCAAAGGCTCTTCTAGTGGGGCACAAGTTCTAGGAATTCCTACCAAGCTAGGAATGCTTAAAGTCTGAACCTACCAGCCAATGGATTGTACTTCTTTTGCTAGAGTGGCCCAGCCTACCTCTCAGTTCAGAAAGATATTACCAGAAAGGAAGTAAATTTTTCAACCAAAATAATTAGAAAGACTGTCTACTAAGGGTGTGGGAGAATTGCAATCTCCCATAACACAGAAAATATCTATGCATAATCACATATCCTTAGACTATTTGAAGTAGTTTTCAAACATACCTTATAAAATAAAAGTGTTTTATTTTACTACTGAATAAAGAACAAGAATTTGAAGTAAAAAAATATTATAAAGCTATAAAAACAAAGAAAAGGCCTTAGAATAGGATAGTCCTTACAACCTCAAGTAATGATCAGAATTATATATATATATATATAAAATAGTATTATTTCTAATTTCAGTAACTTTTTCTCAAAGGATCTTAGAAACAAGGGATCAGCACCCAGACCATGATCCTAAACAATATTTATAAGGCACCAATGGCATAAAAAGAAATTTATATGACATACTATTTTAACAATAAACAGTTCTCAAAAGAAGAATTTCAAACTATTAACAACCATATGAAGGAATAGCCCAAATCATTAGTAGTAAGAGAAAAGAAAATCAAAACAGAACCAAAATATAATCTCATACTCAACAAATTGGTAATTATGACAGAGGATGGGAAAAGTCAATGTTGGAGGGATTGTGGAAAGAAAAGTACACTAATGAATTGCTGGTGGATGTGTAAATTAATATAACCATCCTTAAAAGCAATATGGAATTTTACAAAAAAAGTGTGGCTAAGCCTTTTGATCAAGAGGTCTCATTGCTAGGCATATATTCCAAGTCAGTTAAAGACAAAACAAAAAGGTCTTATACAGAAGATGAAGTATTCATAGAAGTACTTTTCATGGTAGCAAAGAACTAAAAACAAAGATTCTCATCAATTAAGGAATGACTAAACAAATTGTGGTACATAAGTGCAATGAAATATTACTGTGCCGGAATAAAGAATGATTATGAATTTAGAAAAACATGGAAAGACTCACATGAACTGAGGTGAAGTGAAGTGAAAAGAGCCAAGAAAACAAAATACACAATGACTTCAACAGTGCAAATGAAAAGAACAGCACAAAAAAATTCAAAAGGAGTGTTGTGAAATTACAGAGATGACTGAGTTTGAATTAATTAATTTTCTCTTCCTCTTTTTTTTAAATTTTAAAAGGTTCTGTTATAAGGGATGGCTCTCTGGGGGAGAAGAAGAGAACAATACAGATGAAAATCTAGATGATATAAAAAAGGAATAAATTTTCATATCTCCTCTTTGGGGGCATGCCTGTTCTGTGTAATGGGCAAGTCATTTAACCCCAATCGCCCTGCCTTCCCCCCTCCAAAAAGCAAAAAATAAATAAATTATCAAGGCCAACCAACTGCACTATCTCAAAAATAGGTGCATTAATCTGTTTATTTTAATGGTCTAGTCTGCTTTAGGCCATGGTCAAAATAGGTAAATAAATAAAGTCTAGTAAATTATGGAGACACTAATAACAAAGACATTACTTTTATATTTTCCAAGTCATACCCCACATTATTACATTCTCATCTATGCAAAATATACAAATGTTGATGATCTGAGTGAAAACACCACAACCATCCCTTCCCTTCCCCTACCCCATCTATGTGCAATGACCTCATATCTTTGACTTCTCCAAATAAGCTAAAAATAAATTGGTTCAGTGAATTCAGCTGAATTCAGTACTTCAAGAAGCCTATGATTTTGTGATTTGGTACCACCTCCATTGATGAAGATCAAAAGTCCTTCATGATTTCACAATATATATACACATACGTACATACATACATACATACATACATACATACATATACACACACATATATCAGATAACAAACACTGGTCTTATAGGCAAAGCCTTTTCAGGTTCTAGGATCTGCTAGAGCTGGTATTCTAATAATTTTTGAGAATCTAGGGTCACCTGGAATCCATGCAGAAAGATGTTCAAGAAGAGGTGTCTGGTAATGATCAGCATTCAGATTTTACATTTTTGCTTCAGGAGCAGCAAACCTCATTGTACCATGTCATACATAGTCTTAGTAAGTGAGGAGGGAGAGAGAAATAGAAAGCCTGACTTAAAGACAGACCTGCCAGAGTAAACAATACCTCAAACCAAGAAAATCTAAAGCACATGCTTTATTGTCAAGTCTAACTTGCTTTACAAACCAAAACAGCAGCCCAGTTTTTAAAAACCCATTTCTTATAATATAACCAGCATTTAATCATGAAGGTAAAACAAATATATGTGTATGAATAAATGTGTTTACATACATATAAATGTATAGTAAAAAAATTGTTATAATGTTTTCCAGATAACTATTTCCATGTCATATGTGGGAAATGTAGATAAAGTGCTATACAACTATCAGCCTCTACGGCCATAAAATTTTACAAAGCAATTTTAAAGGGCAATTTTAGTATTACATGAGATGAATTTATTATGTATTCAAAATATACATGTTCCCAGTCTTTAGATATATGTGAATATATTCTACAATAAAATATATAATGACCTTTTTTCAAAAGATGTGTGCATATATATGACTGGACATACTGACAATTTAACATAGAAATCTTTCAAGTTTCAGATCAAAGCAACATTACTCTATTTTTCATATTCATTTAAACACTTATTATTTAAATGTTTATCTTAATTCTTTGGTTATATAACTGAACAGACTAGGGGCAAAAAGAGTAAATTTCATAAATTCATTCCCTTCTAGTGGAAAAGGCGCTTAAACCCATAGAGCTAGAAAGTACTTAGTCCAAGCCCCTCATTTTTTACAGATGAGGAAACTGAGGCCCAGAGAGAGGCGACTTAGGTAAACATAAGCATTGAGATTTGAACCCAGGTCCTCTCTGCCTGCCCCACATTGTCTTCTGGAGAACTGAGGCAAATTATAATAGACTCACCACTGCTCAGGACTGATATATGTTAAACAAAGGAGGAAAAAGAGGCCACAAAATAAAATTGATCAGTCAACATCTTGAAGAGGCAGCTATCAAAATGTAATCCAGAAATCCCTGGAGATTCCTAGGATCTTTTGGGGGTCAACAAGGTCAAAACTATGTTGAATATTAATATGTCTTAATTTCTAATATGCTAAACATTGAAACATATAACCCATATCAACAAAAGGTCTTTGGGGTCCTTGATAATATTTTAAAATATAAAGGGGTTCTTAAACCAAAATTTTTGAGAATCCCTATCATATATTATATTCAATTTGGAGTTAGAAAGATGCAGTTTGAAATCTGCTTTGGTCATTTACCAGTGAGTAACTACAGGCAAGTTACTTAACCTCTGAAAGAATCAGTTTCCGCAACTGTAAAATGAGACTAATAATATCTGTAATATTTTATATAATTGTTATAATATTTTATATAATTTTATGATTTATATAATTATATTTTATATAATGATATTCATATACTGCTTTAAGGTTTACAAAACACTTACCACAAAGGATATGAGCAATGTAAGGCAAACACTATCCCCAATTTATTGATAAGATTTGGGAAAGTTACATTGGTCACATATCTAATTAGCAGCCAAGCCCAGGTTATCTTGTTCTGAAGTCATCACACTTTCCATTAAAGCCTATCATCTCCCTAATCTATAAGAAACCACCATATTTAGGCTATCTCAGTACACCTGTTCCTCCACACTAATGTGACTATTTGAGAAACCTAGCAGTTAGTGGTCTTTGAAATCCTGTGTTCCCCACTCCTCTTTGCAGAGCTGCATGCAGCCTTTGTGGAGTTGTAAAAGCCCTTGGTTTCAATGCACTGCAGTGACATAATAGAAGGGGAACTGGATACCCAGAGAGAACATTGATGGAGTTCAGAGAAAGCCTACAGCTCAGTCTTCAACCTTGGATGGAGAATTCCCTGTTATAGACTAAAAGAAAATTTATGAGTGGAAACCTGTGATGGCCAGTCTAGATGTCATCCTTATCTGTAGGCATATCACTAAAAAGAAAACCACCTTGCATCTAAAACAAAATTAAAACGTCAACAACCATTCAGAGATTAGAGTCTGAGTTTACCATCCCAGTAATTCAGGAACATAGCCTCAGATCTAACTGCAGGATTAAGTTTTCAGAGAAAGATTGTTCCACTGTTATTTGACAAAGGAAATTATTGTAGACAGGAGGCAGAGTATTTGGGGAAAAGTAAGCAGTGTTGTGACTGTTTGTCAGTCATGAGTAACTTCAAATAGCTCACACATTTCCATCATTTATATACATGCCTGTCATTTCACCATCATCTGTTAAGTATTTGGGGAATGGGACAGACTGAGAGTGATATCAGAGAAGCATTCGAGAGTGCTATACAGTGTATGTATCAGAAGTTTTTTGTTTCTAGAGACTTATTAAAAGGCTACAGTTTTTTAGATTATTATCTAAAATTAGGCATGATTTGCCAAGAGCAGAGACATAACTAGGATGACAAGAATCATGATTTTGTCCAAGGGCTCTGACATTTAGGAAGAAGGCACGTTTGTCTCTCTATGGCAGTCTGATGTGGCTCCTGAATCTTTCATTTGGACCTGATTGTCCCAGAGTTTTATTACCATGACACTCTGCTCCCACGCTCCTCAACTGAATGTTCTCAGGGGACAAGAATTCCTATGTATGGATTTGGCTAATTTCATTACTACAAAATGAAGGAGGAGGAGGAAGAAGGGGAGGAAGAAGAAGAGGGGGGGAGAAGGAAGGGAAGGAGGAGGTTACATACCTCCTTCCTAAATACCCAATGGCTTTGGGTTATCTAACTCATATAAATACCTAGCAATGTCCCTTGATCCAAAATTTTCTCTTTCTTCTACCCACCCCCACTGATTAATATTTGTTTGATGTCTCTAGAGAAAAGATAATTTTATATATTAATTCATAGGAAAGTGTAACTAATAGTTTGATTTAAAGACTATAAACTATCAGTCCTAGCATTATTTGCATTTTAAGTAGAAGGCATTTTTAGCCAAAAAGAATGTATCTCTAATGGGAGGATTTGCGCCAACATGACAGGCAGGTGGATATTTTGTGGGGGGAGGAGGTTAGAAGGAAAAAAGTGTCCCTTTTGGTAGATAACATTCTATAATTCACTTCAACAAAGTAGCTTAATTATATGTGAAAATAATTGCTTGTTTTTAATATCTATAAAAGTTCTACTGATTTTCTTCAGTAGAAAATTTGTGCATAAAATTCCTAATTCTTCATTGACTAATTTTAAACTTTTCACAATTTAAAGCAGGATGTGTAAAGATATACTAGAAGATTTCAATTATTCCTTCCTTTTTCCCAAGGTCTGTAAGAGATAGTTTGTCTTATTTTCTTAGCCTATAAGCTTACAACATGAAATCCATTCAAGTATATGTTCACCCAAAAATTTTATTCAATTCAAATCAATAAACATTTATTAGATCACTATTATGTCCAAGTCACTAAGGAAATAAAGACAAAATCAACTGATTTCAAGATAATATTCTACTGGGGGAATATACAATATGTACAATAATAAGCATAATGTTAGGTAAATGGAGGAGTGACAGAGCATCAAGAACTGGGGTGTACGGAAGGAGAAAGATTGAGGAAGACATCATGGAAAAGGTAGCAGCTGATCTGAACTTTGGCAGAAGGCAAGAATTCCAAATGAAGGTGATGAGGCCTTTCAAGGTCTAAGGGACAACTTGTTAGCTTCCATGGAGGCAGAAGATGTTGAGGAACAGTATATAGTCCAATTTGACTGGAATCTATATTCTTTGATGGAAGAAGTACAAAATAAAGGTGGAAAGGAGAATTCAAGACATACTCTGAAGGCTTTAAATAGAAAATTGTTCAGTATTTATTTTAACCTGGAGGCACTAAGAAGCCACTGAAACTTCTCGAGCAAGGAAATGACATGGTTATTCCAATGCTTTTGGAGTATTATTTTACTAGATATATAGAGGATGAGTAGGAGAGAGGGAATATGGGAGGCAAAAGAGACTATTGTAGTCCTGTTGGAGGGTGATAAGGGTGTGAACTTTGCCATTGGCTTTGTGCGTGGATAGAAGGGGACAAATTCAAGAAATGTTGGAAAAGTAGAATAGATAAAAATTGGCAACTAATTACATGTGGGTGAAAGGGACAAGAATGATTATGAGGTTACAAACCTAAATGACTGAGAGGTTAATGGTACTATTGATTGATAAAGGGAAGTTTGGATAAAGGAATGTTTTAAGGGGAAGATAACATTTATCTCTTCCCTCCCTGACTATAGAATTTATAATCTGCATTATCCATTAGCACTTACTCATAGGTTTTTAGAACATTAATGTGAGAAGGAACCTTACAGATAATTTGTAACTCCTTCACATGTTTACATTCAATTTTATACTTTATTAAACAATCATCAGAAGATGCTGTGAAAAACTTTTCTAATTGTTTCCTAGTTATATTTTCCCTTTCCTTGTAAGCTGCCTATGGGCAGGGAATATGTCAATACAGAAAGTCTCCAACTTGTGAACAGGTTATGTTCCAAAAGTTAATTTGTAATTCATTCTTTGTAATTCAAAACATGTGTTCCTACAGAAGCAACATTACCCATAGCTATTCAATTCCCTAAAAAGCCCACAAAAACCTTTTGAAATGAATTCTCAACATGGGTCACACTATCCTGATTGAAAACTGTCCCATATGACTCACTATTGCCAGCAAGTCCCATCTATGACTTTATACCTTGAGCATCTTCTTGTCCTAAAAGTCTACTGCTCCTGGAATCATAATCAAATCAACACTGTCACAGTTGCTAGAAATTGATGTGTCAATCTTTCCCCATATGGCTTCACTTACCAACCCCAGTGACTTTCCAAAAAAAACAGAAAACAAAAACCTACCTCTTCTCAGTCACTATTTCCCTGTATGAATTGTCTCCCTCTATTAGAATGTAAACTTCTTGAGGGTAGGGATTTTTTTCATTTCTATATTTGTTCTCTAATCAATTAACTTGACACATTATAGGTACTTAATAAATTCTTTTTCATTCATTCATGTAAAATAATGCTAGAAAACTGGTAATTAAACAAAACAGAAAACTCATTGAATAAGGAACTATTCTTCACATTTATCTTAACTGTTAATGATTGATAAAGAGCAGATTTAATTAGAAAAGTATAAACTGTATGTGGCTTCTCTGGAGGTTGATGACTTCTAAGCACTTTTGAAGACTAATGATAAGTAGCATCATTTCTTTGTTATGTCTGATTTCACTGCAAATCTTATGGCTTTTATCTTCCTTAATACACCGATATCTCATCAAGGAATTAACTCTTAAAGACTATCCTAGAAGAATTAAGAAGCCTTTTGATGAGAGTAAAAGAGAAGAGTATAAAGGCTGACTTGAAGCTTAACATAAAAAAAAACACTAAGATCATGACAACTGGTGCTATCACTTCCTGGCAAATAGAGACAGAAGAAATGGAAGCAGTGTCAGATTTTATTTTCTTGGGCTCACAAATCACTACAGATGATAACTGAAGTCATGAAATTAGAATACTCTTGTTCCTTGGAAGAAAACCTATGATAAATCTGTACAACATACTAAAAACAGACACATTACCTGGCCTACAAAGGTCTGTATAGTTAAATCTATAGTTTTTCCATTTGCAATGTATGTCTGTGAGAGCTGCACTATGAGGAAAGCTGAATACTTCAGAATCAATGCTTTCAAACCATGGTGCTGGAAAAGACTCTTATGAGTCCCTTGGACAGTAAAGAGATCAAATCAATCAGTCCTTAAAGAAATAAATTCTCCCCAAAAAAAAGGCAAAGAAGAAATAAATTCAGACTATTCATTGGAAAGTAAAATACTAAAGCTAAAGCTTAAATACTTTGGCCATATAATAAGAAAATGGAACTAATTGGAAAAGACCCTGATTCTGGGAAAGATTGAAGACAAAAGGAATGGGGGATGGCAGAGGGTGAGATGGATAGTGTCATGGAAGCAATAAGCATGAGCTTGAGAGACTTTGAGAAATAATGGAGGATAGAAGGGGCTGGTGTGCTATGGTCCATGAGATCATGAAGAGTTGGACACAATTGCACAACTGAACAAAAAAGTTCAGTTAGGGACACCTAGATGGTGGAGTTAATAGAGCACCAGCTCTGAAGTCAGGAGGACCTGAGTTCAAATCCGACCTCAGCCACTTAACACTTACTAGCTGTGTGACCTTGGGCAAGTCACTTAACCCCAATTGCACTGCATTCCCCCTGCCAAAAAAAAGTGCAAAAATAAAAAGTTCAGTTAGGGCACTAGTCCATCCTACCCAATTGGAAAAGTTGAAGATATTGCCACAGATAAAATTTATAGTCCAAAGATCATCCCATTTAAATCTGGAAAAATTCATCAGGTAAGTTGCAGTGTAATGAATTTTTCAGTCACAGAAACAGTTAAAAGTGGGCTACTAAATAATTGCAATCTGAGTAAGTGTGGGAAGTAACTGTACCTGATAAGATGAGATGTCCTTGAAGTATGGAAGAAATACAGGATTACATTAACTATCAACTATGACAGGAATTTATATTAGTCGCAAAAGGAAGAAAAAGGAAGGGTAAAAGGTTTTCTTGTGATAACTAGATTCCTTCCTTTATTTATTCAATATTTATTGAATGTCTACTTTATGCAAAGGTCTGTGCTATAATTTAAGACAAAGGTAAGAAAGGTGATATAAAGACGAAAAAGACAAAATAATTCCATCTGTTATCTAACAAAGCTTTAGAAATGCTAGCAATAACAATAAGACAAGAAAAAAAATTAAAACATAGACTGACAAAGAGAAGAAATTACATGTATTTGTAGATGACACAATGGTTTACTTAGAAAATTCTAAAGAATCAGCAAATAAATGAATTGAGATAATGAATAGCCTTCGCAAAATAGCAGGATACAAAATCAATTAATCAACATGTATTTATTAGCTGCTTACTTTGTGCAGGGCATTGTACTATAAATACGATGAAGTGATATACTTTAATGGGGGGCAATAAGGCTACATAAATGCACACTCTACCTGCCACAGCCCAAGTGTCAAATTTTACCCCTCCCCCAGAGTTCTCTGGTACCCTTAAGAGTGTTAGGGTATCTCTCATCTCTGCCACTGAATCAAGCACCCCAAAATTATGTTCTTTCAATTTTAAGAGTCCAAATAATACAATACCATTTAACCACCTAATAATCAGACTAGCCTTTACAAAGCAACATTTACTTCAAAGAAATAATAAAAACAAACATACAAAAATTTCTTCCCCTGATATTTCAAGGCCAATAATCAATCAACCTTGGTCAACTTAAGTCACTAGGGAGGGTACAAGAATTAGGTTCAGAGCTTAACTTAGTTCCTACATAGCATCAATTCCATCATGATCAAGTCCAAAGGATATTAGGCATGTTTCACAGGACCTTAGGCCTTCTCTACTGAGAGGTTTCAATATCTGACCTGTAATCTTGAGTTTCAAGGTTCCCATGGCTTGGACCTACAAGTTAGGTACCTTCACTTCCTACACCAAAAACTGAAAAGGACAAACAAAACAAAACAAAAATCCTAAGCCCATTTCTTGGAACCAAAGGGCCAAAGGAGAAGAGAATGTGGCCCCTCCCTACCCATTTTACCTCATGGTGCTTCTAATATCAGGAAATAAGGCCTTCATCTTTGAATACTACCATGAAGAAAGCATGACTTTGCCTCAGGTACATTTAAAGATGGAGCTAGTTCTAGTACATAGCCAATGAAAGGAGGATACTGCCACCCACATGGTAGGCCAATGCAGGATATCTTCTCCCACAGTCTCTGTAGTTTCCTATATAAATGCCTCCATCTTATGTGGTCTGGGAATGAACCAAAAGTCCATTTCATGTCTGTGTGTGTCTATGTATTTATGGACAGAATAAATATATATCGGGGTGGCTAGGTGGTGCAGTGAATAGAGCGCCGGCCCTGGAGTCAGAAGGACCTGAGTTCGGATCCTGCCTCAGACACTTAACATACACAAACAAAAACCTAGCTGTGTGACCCTGAGCAAGTTACTTAACCCCAATTGCCCTCCAAAAAGAAAAAAAAAGAATAAATATATATCCAAAAAATTGCTATCGTTTAATTTGGCAATAACCAAAATAAGGAAATAACAGAATGAGAAATCACATTTAAAAACAACTTTAAAAAAAATCTTAAATATTTTAGAGCCAACCTACAAAACACACTCAAGACATATAAATGCAACTATGAAACATTGCAAAGAAATATAGAGAGACAAATAATTGGATTTTCATTGTTTAAATTTGAGATATGGCAATATGATAGAAATTATAACACAATTTAAATTAATTTATAGATTTAGTACTATACAAATCAAGCTACCAAGTAATTACTTCAGAGTTTAACTAAATATAACAAAAGTAATTTGTAGAAACAAAAGGATCTCAAAGGAAAAAATAGCAATGCAAGGGGCATTATCACATGTAGGATTCAAATTACATTATATAACTATAATCATCAAGTTTATTTGGTACTATTTTAAAAAAGGAAATTAAATCAGTAGAATACAATTGATGAGCATGAATCAGCAACAACTAAATTCAATAACCCAATGTTCAGTAAACCTACATACACTTAATCAGGGAAGAATTTCTCTGTTGTATAAGAATTCCTATGGAAATATGAAAGCACAATGGCAAGTATAAAGAACTGCCATCATTTTCATAGATAGATAGATCTACCTATCTATAGAAAGTGTTGGCTTTTTTGGCTGAGTGGTACCATATGCTAAAAGAGTTATAGGGAAATAGGAAAAAAATTTCCCTTGACAGGGAAAAACTTTCTAGCCACTGCATCTTGGTAGCAGGAAGCAAAAAACACCAGATAAGTAATTGAGCTGGGCAGTGGATAAAACAAGAGATTTGGAATCAGAAGGCCCGAGTTCAAATTCTGCCTCAAATACTTACTAGCTGTGTGACCCTGAGAAGGTCACTTAACCTCTTTGCCTCATTTTTTCTCATTTGTAAAATAGGGGTAAAAATAGGACTTACCTCACAGGGTTGTTTTGAGTATTAAATGAGAAGATATATGAAAAACACTTTAAGGACTTTTACAGTTGTTATACAGTCGGCTGAAGTGAAAAAAGCCCTGGATAATCTGGAGTCAAGGGACCTCAGCTCCATTCCCACCTATGCTATTTGCTATTTGGGTGAATTTGGTCATCACTTCCCCTCTCTGGGCCTCAGTTTCCTCATCTGTATATGGGACATTTGTACTAGGACTGTCTAATTCAAGGCCTAATACTCATATGATGCTTCTTCTCCTTTATTCTGATATATTTGTTAAACAAAAATAAGAGTCTGTCAAATGGTCTCTTTTGCTGTCTCCATATTATAGGAACTGGAAATGGCATGTGAAGAGAACCTTGAATCCAGCCAGTTTACATGAAGTGATGGAGTAAAATTAAGCACACACCCCTCCAAACTTATCTTGAGCATCTATTTTACTAAGAAAATAATAGTTTATATTCTTTCTTAAGTAGAGGAGTAAAGTTTCATCTCTGAGATTTAAAAGTTAATTCATTGTTTATATAATAGAAAAATTAGGAATGTGACCAGAACATTTATAAGGCATACTGAGAATTTAAGTATTGCATGCCAAGCTCTATAAAGAACAGAAAAATTTAGAAATAATCATAATATTTATCAAATGATGTCCTACCGCACAACTAATGGAACAGTTGACTACAAATTGAGAGCCTCACTATATAACTGATTATGCATTAAAATGCCCCAGCCTGCCTTCCCATATAGCATATAAACAAGGATGCCCCATAGAAAGCTAGGATGACCTTAAAAAGTGAGTTTTCATTACCTTCCCCCACCATCTCCAATGAAATATTTTATCACCTCATATTAGATAATTTACATCAAAATTCATGTTATTCATCAGGGAGTACAGAGAAATTCTGTTTGCATGTCTTAATTCAGTATCAAAAAACATATAAAACACTAAGAAACTGTGGGGGAGGGGAAGAAATGTGTATCCAAGAAAGTCTGTTGGTAGATTGTAAATTAGAAATTTGAAGGTCAACATTCTTATCCCATGTTCTTTTTTTTTTATTTTTATTTTTTTCTTTTTGGAGGGGAGAGGGCATGGCAATTGGGGTTAAGTGACTTGCCCAGGATCACATAGCTAGTAAGAAGTGTTAAGTGTCTGAGGCCAGATTTGAAGTGCAGTCCTCCTGACTCCATGGCTGGCTCTCTATTCACTGCACCACCTAGCCACCCCACCCCGTTTTTGCCATTTGCTTTACTTCTTCCTTCTCTTAAGTTGCCAGTGACCTCATGCTTATCAAATACTGTGGCCAGCTCAGTTGGTGGGCTAGCAAGCTGTGAGAGAGACAGGGTTGTAATCAATAGTCTGTTTATTACAGGATCATTTCATACAGAGCCAAAGATGCAAGGAGCTCACAGAGTTTTTATGCCCCCCAAGACAATGTAGACACCCTAAAAGAATGTAGACAATGTCGAAAGATCCTACATCAAAGGAATGCAGATAATGTAGAAGGAGCCACCCTTAATGCTGTTTACTATTTACCCTTGCTTAAGGTTAGTTATTTATTAGGGTATAATGGAGGCAGAAACAAAAAGGAATATATGCCTTCTTGCTTATCTGCCCTGTAACCTTTGAAGGTAACTGTATAGGACAGGGGAGCAAGGTCAAGGGATCCCAAAATGTTCCCTTCATAATACATCCTCTTGCTTGTCTATACTGTAGCCTTTCAGACAATAATATATAGGAAGGGAACATTTCATTGGTGAAGCCCATGAGACTTCTGAAAGTTCTCTACAATCAAATTTCTTCTTTGTAAAAGTATGTCATGGAGCAGCTAGGTGGCACAGTAGATGGAGTTCTGGACCTGGTATCAGAAGACTCACCTCCCTAAGTTCAAATCTGACCTCAGAAACTTACTAGCTGTGTGACCCTGGGAAAGTCACTTAACACTGTTTGCCTTAGTTTCTTCATCTGTAAAATGAGCTAGAGAAGGAAATAACAAACTACTCCAATATCTCTGCTAAGAAAACCCCAAATGGGGTCACAGAGAGTAAGACACAACTGAAAAATGACTTAGCAACAACAAAAAAGTGTGTCCAAGTCATTTGCATTAAAGTGAACATAACAGAACCTTTGCCTTTTAATAGAAAACAAAGCCTTAAACAATGTGTAAATGCTATATAAAAGAGGAGGCAACAGTTCCAAAGGGGTAAGATATGTGAGGTGGTCCAGTCTCCAAAACTCACCTTACACAGGCAGCTGTCTATTACACTGACACATAAATCTAATCTTTTCTATTAATGTTTAGAGAGCTACAAAATATAGTGCATTTTTTGTGGTGGTATATCTAGAACACAGACTGCCTAAAAGAAAAAACAGAGAAAATCTTTGCCCTGGGTAATCCTGACTGCACAAAACGTAGAATCTTAAAGCTTCAAAGGGACTAGGGAGATCATCTGGTTCTATTTACCAACCTGAAAAAGGGGGAAAAAAGACTACCTAGATCCCCGAGTTGGATTAGCTGATTTGCCCAAGAATAACATAGCTTGGTTTCTCTCTTCTTGGATCTACCTCACAGACATCTTTTTATCAATTTCCTTTTCTCAAGTTTATCATTAATTTCAACCTCAGTGCTATATCCTGTGGCTTTGAAGAAACACAACTTCTAGCCCTTCTTAGTCCAACCTAGGCTCAAAGTAAACACAATCTCTTAGGCCTAAATCTCAGATAATACAGGGCAAGCTCTTCATGCCTCCCCTTATTCCCAGGGAACAACTCCAAAGATGCATTTTATAAAACTATTAAAAAAAATTTTAATCAGGATGAATCATCTAAAGACCAAAGGCAGTGAAGGGCATGAAGCATGAAGACAGACTATTACTCTCTTTCTGCTCCAAATGATGCTCAACTTGTAACAAGGTCTTATTCAACAATTCACAACCACATCTGAAAAACCTTGTGTCTGAAGCTTTTGTAGCTGCACTGAATTCCAAAGCAGACAGAACACCCGTTCCTAATCATGGGATCCTGATTGGAATGAAATTTGTACTCTGAAGAGAAATCACTCATATTCCAGGAGTGTTTTTTCTCCCCTCTGGTCAAATTAACTGTGTAAATATTACAAACAAAAAAATATATGCAGGGGCCAGTGAATTACAAAAAGGCATTTCCTTATAAATGATCCATGAGTCCCAAAGGCTGAATGGATCTAGGAAATGGGGGAAGCCTGGGAAAAATTAGGAGATGGAAACAAGGGGCTCAAATAAATTGTCCTGTGTAAAACTTAAAAATGCAATTCAACACATCATGCCACAGTGTAAAACCAGGTTAATTGGCTTAAGAAACACTATTATAATACTTATGGCAGTTCCAATACACTAGTTTTAAAATCTTAAAATGAAAACTGGACATTTTTTAAAGCGGAAAAATTATTAAAACAAATCTAGTTTCCTTTGCTGTTTCTAACATTTTGTCTCTGGTTTGTTCCCATTCAACACTATTACAACTTAGTTCTCTCTCTAAGAATTTTGCTCCTTTAAAAATTGTTTATTCAGGTTTCCCTCATGCTTTAAGAAGGGAGAAACTCAACATTTTTGAAGTTTTACACATCCATATCAAACCTGGAAGGATTCTTTGGTTTGGTATAGAGACTTCTCCTATGGAAAGTGTCAAACCAAAACACACAAGGTTAAAAAAAAAAACATTAATGAGTATACAAGAAGAACCACCATGTTGTTCTATTCTTTTCCATGGGAAAACTATTTTTCCTATGCACAAGTCAGTACCATGAGTAAAATTACAAAAGTCTCTTCACCCAGGGGATGCCGTTGATCACAGAACACAGTTGCTCATTCTCCCTTATTTCCTCTCCCTATAACATTCACATGAAATTTTAAAATTTGATTTATATCTCTGGGGTGGGGGTTTGGGGGGAAGTAAACATATCTTACTATTAAGAACATTTCAAAACTATTTTAGCAGAGACTCTTTAATCAACATTTCTAATCCTCCTTAAGTTTTCATATATGAAACACAGTCTAGGTTTTGCCACATTAACCATATCAATTATTTTCTCTATGTTACATGCAAATCATGGAGTCTTAGTCTTATTCTTCCCTGTTCAGAACTTCTTCTATGAAGGTCACCAAAAAAGGTAGTTCCTCTAATTTCTGATTTAAAACTTCCAGTGACAAAGAACCTGCTACCTTCTAAGACAGACTATTTTATTTCACAATTAATAGAGTCCTATTATTATAATAATTACAATTATAATAATAACAAATATAAAGAGATGGAATACCTTTCTGAAAAACAAAAAAAGGGCAGCTTGGCTGGAATGTAATGTCAAGGGAAGAGAATAATGGCTAACGAGGATAGAAATTTGGAGATGGTTCTAATTGTTAGGAAGCTCTTCCTTACATCGAACCAAAATGTTTCTTTCTGTAACTTCTACTCATTGGTCCTATCTCTCCCCTCTAGAGTCAAGAAGAATAAATTTAATTCATTCTCCCCATATCAGCCCATCTGTCATTCCCTAATTTATTCTTTCAAGAACACAATGTATACATCTCATGCTGTGTGAATTTCCATTTTAAGGGCAAATTATTAAAAGTAACAACATTCATTTTAGGTGTAAAGAATGTAACTATCAAAGACACTTTTTAAATGTATGCAAAATATTTCTCAACTCAAATTTAAAAGCATTGCTTAAGTCTCCTAGTTATTCTGTTTGAATCAGGTAGTTTGATGTTTACCTTAATCGAACTATTCTCGAGGAAACTGGTGGGGGTTTCATTACAGGTAGGGGACCTAGACTGAATCAAGAAGTAAAGATATTCTATTCCCTCTTCTGCTAATCTAGGGAATTTATTTTTTTTGTAAATATTCTTCCATTTCACTGAAATTGTTAAATTAATAATGAAAAGTGAAATGAGCAGAACCAAGATAACATTGTATACAGTATATATTAATAAATTGCAAGTTGTACATGATAGATTTGCAGTTTCATAAGTAATTATTTTTAAACATGCAATGTTATGGAAATGTTTGTTTTATTCCATAAATTACAAATAAAATAAATAAATGATTTTTAAAATAAGAAGTAAAGAAAATAGAATTTGCCTTGGCATTTGTCATAGATGTTTTCATTTTTTTCTCTTCAATATTTTTTGGGGAAAGTTTAGATTTTTACCTCAACAAGTCCAAACTCCTCCCTTTGACCTTCAAAGATATACATAACAAAATATGGATTAGCAGCCCTGAAAAGGGCTCAGAAAATCCTTGTACCAGAGGTACTAGTCTTCCCTGAGTATCCTATACACCCCACATAGAAGCACATAGTAGCCATAATAATATATTATTAGTAAATACTTGTTTCCTTCTTTCCTATTATTCCTGAGGGGAAATCACATCTTTTTTTTTGCCCATCTTTTCTGTTGTATACTTTTCTATCTTTTGAAAAGGGAAAGAGGAAAAGATAACCTAAGAAGCCTGAGTCTGCCTGTTAACTTGTTTCTATATTCAATGTGAGGGAAAAGATGCTCCTTTGACAAGAGTCCTAGAACTCCAGAGTTCCAACCAGCTAGTAATCTTCAGACAGATCTGGTAAGGGGAAGCAAATCAAGAGCTTTGGGTCTTGAGCATCAGTAGTCACACCCATGCTCTCCATGGTGAGGTACCTCTCCGATGTTTCCAATTCATCACCAAATAGCAAGCATTTATTGAGCACCTACTATATGCCAGTCCCTCTTCTAGGCAATTTCAAAGACAAAAATAAGATAGTTTCTACTCTCAAATAGCTTACATTCCACTAAAGTTCCACATCAAAGTTCACAGTCTAATCTCTTCCAGTCAATTGGGGAACTAAAATTTGTTGGAGATTCTCTTGTTCAACCCACTTTCCACATATGTTACCTTTTTTTGTAGTACAGAGATAATGTATTATATGTATATAATGTATTTCCATGTATTATTACATGGAAAAAACAGTAAATTTGGAGTCCAAAGAGCTGGATTCCAATTCTGACTTTGCCACTTAGGTGCTTTGCCTCAGGTAAGTCACCTGTTGGCTAATTTTGGTTTCTTCATTTGCAAAATTAGGGAATTGTACTTGATGTTCCAACGCTCAGTCCAGTACTAAAGTTCTAATCTATAATCCCTATCTTCATGGAAAATTTTGAAGATAAGTACACAAGTATTATTGTACCATTTATTTAAAACAAACAAACAAACATACAGTTTAGTGACTTGCCTAAGATCACAGAGATAATAAGAAGTGATTTCAGAAAAAATATATAGATCTGGGAGGGGAAGACCCTCAGAGTTTCTGAGAAAAATGGACATAATTGTTATTTACTTTCATTCTGAGTCAATCAGGGCCCAAAGAGGGACCAAGTAGGGATTGGTCTAGGTCTTCCCCTCTGGGATCAATTTTATTTTTTTTAAAGAAGGCATTCTTTGTCTCATTTGCTTAAGCCTTAATCACTTAATGGGTGCTGCCTCAGTCAAACAGAGATCTTTTCACCTTAGCTTGTTGAAAAGGCCAGGGACCTCCCACTGCATCCTAGACCATCTCCAATTGTCCTGATCCATATCTGGCCACTGGACCCAGATGGCTCCAGTGGAGAAAGTGAGGCTGGTAACTTTACCAAATCCTCCCTCACTTAAATCCAATTTGCTTGCATGTCATGGCATCTCCTCCCTGATGTCATGACCCTCTTCCAGAATGAAGGATAAACAGCAGCCTCTGAGTAGATAAGGAACTAGCTACTAGGGACCAAGCTCCCAGTTAAGAAACATGGCTTGTCTCTCTCTTTCTTTCTTCCTTTTTCCTCCCTTTCTTTTTTTTCTTCTTTCTTTCTCTCTTTCCTTCCTTCTTTCTTTTTTCCTTTTTCTATTTCTTTCTTTCTTCCTTCTTTCTTCTTCCTTTCTTTCCTTCTTTCTTTCCTTTTTCTATTTCTTTCTTTCTTCTCTCTTTCTTCCCTTCTTTCTTTTTTTCCCTTTTTCTATTTCTTTCTTTCTTCTCTCTCCACGTATAGTATCACACCCTTACTTGCTGCTGCTCTGCCCAAAAGGAATGTAAATCTTAATCTCTGAAAGTTTTTTTAAGGCCTGGCACATAGTAAGCACTTCATAAATGTATGTTAACTTTCTGACTGACTATAATTTCATCAAGTTCATGAAAGAACTCAAATTAATCTGGGATTCCCCTGACCAAACTCCCTTACATTTATAAAGTGTTGAGTAACACTAAAGTGTTATTAAATATGAATGAGCATAAGTAGCTTCTTACTGAAGAAAATCCCAATTTGTCTTCATGAAAATAAAGAGGAAAAAAATAATGAAAAATGCTCCATAAAAAAAATCTTAAGCTTTTAATTTGCTTTTGCTTTCTTAAGCATTTGATTTTTTTTAAACTACCTTGTTTGCATACCACTCATTAAATAACAATAACTAAAAACACCAAACCACCCATTCTATTCTTCTCTGCCTCCAGAACTGGATATAGAGCAGAATACTAGTGGTTTCCATGTGTTTGTTTGTTTTTTTAAACAAAATTGGTCTTTCTCATCAAATCTGCGTGCTCAGATGCCTTGATGTTGCAGAAAGGATTCTAAGTCACGTGGATACCACATCCATTCATTCAATAACCATTTACCAATGGTTGAATATGTCCAAGGCACTGTGCTAGGTGCTGAGGATATAAATACCCAGAAATGACTGGTCCCTGGAAGAGCATACTTTCTATTGGGGTGATGGTGGGGGACACAACATGAACAAAGATAAGTAAATACTCCCAGTTCTAGTCTATAATCCCTATCTTCATAGAAAATTTTGAAGATAAGTACTCAAGTATTATTGTGCCATTTATTTAAAACAAACAAACATACAGCAAATGGAGTAAGCAGGGAAAATGGTAGCAACCTCACCTTGAATAAGATGCAGACAAGAGGTGACAATGAGGAGGGAAGACATTCCAGGAATGTTCAAATGGGGCAGAGACAAGAAATGAAATGTCTACTTTGGTCAGGGCTAAAGCTGTTGAAAACTTAGTCAGGCATTTCCTTTTAATGAAACCTAATCTCTTCAGTCCTTCTTAGAGAAAGTGCTTATCAGCCACTTAGTATTATTTTTTGCACCTTGTTAGCATTTCTTGACATCCATATTAAAGCAACAATATCAACAGGGGATTGAGTCAGCCACGGTTATTCCCCCACTCTTGGGAGATCAAGAATCACATTTCTTCCTATGAAACTGCTATTGCTGCCCTCTACACTGTTTATTTGAACCTATCAGGAAGGGCTGGCCAAGCTGGTACGTAGTACACAATGTTGCTAACTCATTTCAATGCCTTTAAGGAGACCATAACTTTCCAATGAGAGAGTCATCCCCCAGAAGCCCTTCCAAACACACTACCTGACCTCGAGCATGTTTGGAGGTGATGATTTGACTCCCTAGCCAATGAACCTCAAAGGATGGTTGGATTTAGAGCCAGAAAGCACCTTTGAGACCATCTAGCCCATCCCTCTCATGTTCAGATGAGGAATTTTTCTGGAATGTGGCTGTCCAGGAGGCCACAATGTGGTATAGCTTTGCAAAAAGGAACCATATTTCTCCATGTGCTTAGGCATCAACCATTTCACCATATTTGTAAAGTAGCAGCCTGTGGGACCTCAATAAATAAAAAAAAATAATGTGACTGCTGTTGAGAATGAAAGTGTTTAAGGATTCAGAAGACCTAAACTTCTCCTTTGCTTGTTTTGAACCAATAGCCTAAAATGTCATGGAAAAAATGAGCAATGGCATGTTTTCATAAGGCACCCCCATCAGTGACTCCTTCAGTGATTCCTTCTGGGGAAAAGTGGAACAGAAACAGCTGACAGGTAGCAGGGCTGTTAGGCAGTCAATCTGGCTTAAAAAGCATTTAATACAGGACAATCTCCATATGATAATTCAGGTTTGATCTGTCCTTTCAGAGATTATTTCTGATCATTTGGGGGAGGGGTGACCACTGAGACATCCTTTTAATTTTTTTTTTCTGACCAAAACTCCCACATTCTTTTTGACTCACATGAAATTGACAGAAGGAGAGTAGGCCAATTGACATGTTAATCCCTGTAGTCAAACTCTCTCCAGAGCATCTGGTTTCCTGGATTTCTTTGCCATCTCTTTTTATTATTATTATTATTTAATGAACTCCCTTCCCTCTGGAACAGTTAGCATTTCTAATATATCACGTCTACATCTGTCCATAACCCCCTCCAGTTATTGATCATTAAAGTATTTCCACCAAATGCTTAAGCTTCTTGAATATGAATAATGTGTTGTTGTTGGTTTTTTTTTAAATCAGGCATGTTTAAGTATATTTGATGGGGGGGAGAGGAGTAGAGAAGGACTATATTATGAGTTAGGGTAACTGGGTTCCCAACACTACTATGAGGTTACCTGTGATCTTGAGCCAGAATTTTAACTCCTGTCTTCTGACTCCACATCCAGTGTCCCTTCCACTCTACCCAGGGATATGTTGGAGTCCCCTTGTGAGAATCAATTGCTAAATTTTCAGTGAATTCATTTATGACTCCAAAATTGGCAACACTTCAAATTAGGGCTTAATTTATTATTTTCTTGATTATCTAGAGTTAAGTATTGATAATGAAAATTGAACTTAAAAGTGTATATGCATATATTTTTTTTTCCCAGAGGGAGTCTGGGAATGTGTGGGTGTGTATGCATAGGTGTGCTATGTGTCACCCACCCACACACATATATATGGTCCCCAGTCAGCATTTGTGAGTGTAGTCCTGGGCAAGTCAGGTAGTGTCCATGAGTTACAGTTTCCTTATCTTAAAGAGTTGAAGGACTCTTTCAGGAGTCAGACTGGTTTTTATGTTTTTAAATAAATTGCATATATTTAATACAACTTAATATTTTAGGAAATTGTGTTTATAATGAAAAAACATTCTTAGCTCTGGTTTATTCATGACATTCCATCTCTTGCCTCTATGACTTTGTATGGGCTGTTCCCTATGTGTGGCATGTGCTTTCTATCCTCTCCTCCATCTCTTTGAAACCCTAGATCTTTTTAAGGTTCAGTGCAAGTTGCCTCTTTCAAGATTCCTATCCTGATTTCTCCAGTAGTTAGTACCACACTTCAGTCAGATATATACCTTGTATATATGCTGAATGTACTTGCTAAGAACATTTTCTATCCACTGGTAGAATATAAGCTTTGGATGGCCATAGCCTGCCTCACTTTTGCATTGATATTCCTATCACCCATGGCACATAACAAGTGCTTAATAAATGCTTGTCAACTGATTGATCGAAATTCTTTAACCTCTCTGTGCCTTAGTTTCCTTACTTGTAAAATGAGGGACCTGGACTAAATGATCCCTAAAATTCCTTCTAGCTCTGAATCCTATAAAGTGAAGGTCAATCTAATCAAAACCTAGAGATATAAACCATCATTTTATATAAGTTCTCTTTTTATAGACTGGTTCAGTTCTACGTTCAAGATTATTCTCTATTATTCAAAGAGTTTTTTAAGACATGTACATCAAATGGGCAAGCAAGGAAGGATACCTTTTCAAATCATATAGGTCTGCAAATATGATTGTCAACATATATTTATTGACTATTATCTTTGAATCCTTTTTTAAATTTATGGAATAAAACAAGCATTTTCATAAAGTACAATAGAAAAAAGATAATTGCACATGAAACTACAAATCCACTATGCACAACTTGCTATTCCTTTCAAATATACAAAATAATCATGTAAATTCCTTTTTTTTCCTTTTTCCCCCCATCCCTCCACCCTAGAGATGACAACCATTAGACATAAACAGGTATGTATATATGTAAAATTACATCTCTTTTACATCAGTTTTGTGTGTTCTACCTTTTTAAACATAGGTAGTATAGAACTTGATTCTACTAACAAGCCTTCATCTGTGTGAGAGGCTAAACTTCACCTCCTGCCTGATCTCTAAATCCAAGTTTCAATTACATTATAATTCAATTATAATGTTTAAATTTTCTGTAGTAGTATAGAGGTTGAAATTCTTTCAGTTTTACCATATAGACAAGTGCAAGTTCCTGTCCCCTATGTAGTAGTAGTAGTAGTAGTAGTAGTGTGTGTATGATAATAATAACAACAAAATATTTCCATAGCATTTTAAAGTTTTCAAAGTGATATATATATAAGTATATACGAGATTATTGCATAATATATTATATAGTAGGATTATTACATATTGTATTGTATATGCACACAAAAATGACTAAATAGGTATGTATAGTATCCAGTTGTTGAGTCATTTTTCAGGCATGTCCAACTCTCCTTGGCCTCATTTAGAGTTTTCTTGGCCAAGATAGTGTAGTGGTTTGGCATTTCCTTCTCCAGCTCATTTTACAGATGAGGAAACTGATGCAAACAAGGTTAAGTGACTTGCCCAGGTTCACACAGTTGATAAGTGTCTGCAGACAGATTTGAACTCAGGAAGATGAGTCTTCCTGACTCTAGGTCTAGTACTCTATCCATTGTGCCACCTAGCTAACTCATAGTCTCCAGACTATTATATGAAATTGGACAGTCTATCAAATTAGTATATCAGTACACATATTTGGGGGAAAGATTATAAATGGATAATTAACTTGTCTCAGAATTGAATAGAGGGGCAGCTGAGTGGTACAGTGCACCAGCCCTGGAGTCAGGAGGACCTGAGTTCAAATCTGGTCTCAGACACTGGACACACTTACTAGCTATATGACCTTGGGCAAGTGACTTAACCCCAATTGCCTTGCCTACCCCCTCCAAAAAAAAAAAAAAAAGAAAAAAGAATTGATGGAAAAATGAGAACAGGTAAGATTACATTTGGGAAAATTTTTAGCACCCTGGAAAATAATATTAAATGACATGTGCCATATATATTTAAAAGAATTCACTACCACTTGTTGAAAAAAAACTTGTGTGTGTGCATATATATGTACATAAATACATACACACATGTCATGATGCATGGATATAAAGAATAGAGAAATGCAAATGAGAACCAACCACAGAAGAATGAATCAGTCATTCTACATTACCTTGCCAATAGTTTCTGTTTAAGAAACTACAGAAAACTATCATGGCATACATGGTATAGTTCTTTCCCGGGTACGGAATACATAATAGTAAAAGGAAAATTAGCACTATGTATTTTCTGTTATCAGTAAATAAAAGTCTGTTCTTAGCAAGAAACATAACAATCTTTAAAATTTTTTTTAAAAATTACCTCAGTAAAAATAAAAGTTCAAACAGCCAAACTGATTGTTAATGTCACAATTACTCATTTTCTTTTCCTGCTTGCTGTTTCAGATACTGTAACTACCTTGATTTATTTTCTTTTTGGTGACATACTTTCTCCTCTTCCCTAAAAATTCAGCTTCAAGAAAGATGTATTAAGTTCCTCTGGTGCACAGAGCACTATACTAAGTGCTGGGGGATATATTTATTATTGATCTTGATTTGTGATTTCATAGCTATGGGGAATATACAGAAAAAAACCCTCCCCTTCACCACTGGAGACTGATAGTTTGTTTACTTGTCTATAACTTATCTGGAGAGTTTTCTGGTACAGTGAGAGGGTAAGAGATTTTCAGGTAACCACAAAACTAATAAATGTCAGAGGAAGGATTTGAACTCAAGTCTTCTTGACCCCAAGGCTAACCCTTTAGCCATTCCACCATGCCACCTCTCATTGGAGGAGTATGAACGTCAGGAAATTTGATGTATCCCAAACTAAGGGACCAATTTAAAAAAACACAGCTTCCTTAAAGGCCCATGAATGACTTCTGTGACCTTATACTTTATTTCCTTCAACATACTTTATGTTGCCAATATACTGACCTACTAACTGCTCTTCAAACATTTCATCTCCCAGTTCTTTCACTTTGTACTCTTTTGCCTCCATGCCTGAAATCTTCTCCCACCTTATCTCTCTTGCTTACCTTGACTTCCTTCAAGATTCAAATCCCCCAATCTGCAGAAGGCCTTTCCTGGACTCCCAGCTACTAGTTCCTTCCCCCCAAGAACACCTTCTATCTCTTCTCTAATATATATCTCATATGCACCTGGTTACTTATCTGCATTCTCCCTCACTAGAATATAAGGTTCTTGCCACCAGAGACTGTTTTTACCTTTCTTTGAATACCCACCATTTAGCATAGTTCCTGGTCCAAAATAAACACATCTTAAATATTGATTGTGCTTGGACCCCAAAAAGAGATATAAAAATACACCTTCCTCTATTCCTTTGCAGAGGTAAGAGTACCCATAGGCATAGAACACGATATCAATTTTATTTTTTTTAATCTTCCTCCTTTTCTTTCTCTTTTTAAAGTTTTGTTATACAGAATGGCTCTCTGGGAAGGGGAGACATAGGTAGAAATTTAGGCAATGTAAAACCCCCAAAAAAAAATAAATCAAGTAAATTAATTAAAAATAAATGCTTTTTGACTAACTAAATTAATCATTGTCCTAGATTGTGACCTTTTCAAAGACCTGGAACACAATAGGCACAGGAGAGAGAAGAAAATTTTTTCAGTGATAATTATGTGAGTTTTTAAAATGCTCAGAAAATGTGCTTAAATTTGACTTCTCCCAAGACTGATGTCCTGTAAAGTACAGAATAGGCAATAATCGACTAGCCAAAACTGGGAAATGTTGACAATGGGAAAAACTGTCATTTTGATCATGGCTGTCCCTCATGCCTGGAATGCTCTCCTTCCTCACCTCCTGACTTCCCTGGTTTATTTCCTATCTGAGCCAAAATCCTCCTTTCTTCAAGAAATCTTTTGTAGTCCCACTTAATTTGAATAGCTTCCCTCTGAGTTTACCTCCTTACCTTGTATATACTTCATATATTCATAAGTGCTTTTATGTTGGTTCTTCCATTAGAATGTGAGCTCCCTGAGGGCGAAAGTTGTTTCTTTTTGTTGTTGTTGTTGTTGTTTTGGGGAATTTTATTGTTGTTGCTGTTTGAGGTTTTTGTTCATTTGTTTGTTTGTTTCCTTTCTTTGTATCCCTAGTGCTTAGCAGAGTGCCTGGGACTAGTAAGGATTTAATAAGTGCTTTTGATTGACTGACTAGTCATTTTTACAAGGTAGTTATTGGAAAATTTATCACAAAATCATTGCTTTCTCCCCCACCTCCCAAAAAAAGGCACAATGACTACAGGTATATAACCTATGTTAAATTGCTTGCCTAATCAATGGAGGAGAGGGGAGTAAGGGAAAGAATTAGGAACTCAAAATTTGAAAAAGATGTTTAAAATGTTTTTACATGCAATTGGAAAAATAAAATGTAAAAATAAGATTTTTTAAAATGCACAAAAAAGATTTTTTTGAAGGGGGGAAGGTGAGGCTAGTAAGTGTGTCAAGTCTTTGAGGTCAAATTTGAACTCAGGTCCTTCTGACTCTAGGGCCCATGCTCTCTTCACTGTACCACCTAGCTGCCCCCCCAAAAAAATTTTTTTCTACTATTAGTCATGAAAATTCTGAAAATCCTCTGTATCAGATGCCTCCCTCCCCTTCTAGATCAAGCATAAGAAAATCAGTCATTTTCCTTACTTACTTTTAGGTGGTCATTTGGGGAGCATTTAGAAAATGTAGCAGAAGAGTGCTAGATTTAGCCACATTCAAAGAATCTTGATTTTTTTTTAATGGACATTTCTGCATACTAAACACCCATAATTTCATCCAACCAGATTAAGAAGCAATTAAGATTAGGGGCGGCTAGGTGGCACAGTGAATAGAGTGCTGGCCTCTGAGTTGGGATGACCCAAGATCAAATCAGACCTCAGAAAATGAGCACCTACACATAAATAATGACTAGCCCTGTAACCTTGAGCAAGTTACTTAACCCCAATTGCTTTAAAAAAAAAAAAAGAAGCAATTAAGATTAAGAAATCCTCTCTGGAGGACTGCTTTTCAAAGAAGCTGCCCCGTGGGTGTTTGCTAACAAAGTTATCACACTCAAACTCCCAAGTTATCACACTCAAAATTTCCCCATTCCTTTTTCAGTTTGCATCTTGCATGAATATCTTGTGGTTGAGTCCATTAGTAAGTTATAGCGATAAACACCTGGAGTCTATCAAAAACAAAGAGACGCTTATTCCATGGGTATAGCCTAGCCTGGTGAGTACACTGAGCAGAAACAAACTACATAATATAAGACTTGAGAAGGAATATGTTTTTTATGATGTGCCAGCATAAGGGAGATCAAAGGCTAAAGCCAAATAAATAGCAACTGGGTACCAGCAGAGGAAGCATATTTAGACTTAAAATAATCAGAAACAAACCCAAAGAACACTAACACCCTCCAAATTCAGAGGCAACATTTTCTCCCTCATAAATAGTTTTAAACTGGCAAGGTTTTTTTTTTTTTAACCTAATCACCTTATTTAAGGAAGAACACTGATTTTCACTGTCTCCAACAATAGTTGAAAAGTCAATAGTCAAGATTTTTGTTCTCTGTCCCATCCCCCATCCCTCCACATCTCCCAAGCCTCCTACTACCCCTCCTTACCACTCTGACTCCTTCCCCTTACCATCTCATGCCCTCTTATTGAATTTACCTTGGCCGCATTATGGAATTTGCCAGCTGACATTAACTCACTTATTGAGCTTGACTCTTTCTTATCTAAAACATCTCCTGGCAAACTGAAACAATCTGTCTGGCATTGGTTGATTGGCACAGCAAATTTTTCCAGGTGGTATGACCAGCCCCCCAGAATGATTTGCCAGCCCTATTTTGTCAGGCAGACTGATCAAAAGGAAAAGACCCAAACGACTAATGTTCAGCGTCCTATTTAGTACCCTCAATGTATCTGTATAAACAGTTTTAAATGATCACTAGTAACTGAAAAAAAAAAGTTACATATTTGGAGAGAGAGAGAAGGTGGGAGGGGAATGAGGAAGGAGGTAGATATGAGAAAGAGTACTGAATTGACAGCCTCAGCCCTGAGGGCAAAAAGCTACATCTGTACTTGATTTGTCAGGGATTTACATTAGTGAAACTTTAACTCTGCAGATGATACATAAGATTACACTTACAGAACAAGCTTATGCAAATACAGCTTAAATGCAATGGTATGTGGGCCCAGACGGTGGATTTGGCAGTTTTCATTGAGTCTGGTGGCTGGGTTTAATATGTTCATTTACATGAAGGATTAGGACATCTGGAAAAGTAGCATGGTAGTTTATTGAAACATAAATAACATTAATTGAAAGGTTACAGGTATGCAAAACACTTCATATGTGTAATGCAACATTCCATGGAGCAAACTGCTTCCTTATTCAGATGAAGCAAAAAGAAAAAAAAAAGTCTTGCTCTCATGGAGAGAAAGGGTCATTCCTCCAGTCCAATTTAAATACCATTTCAGATAGCAAGGGTAGGGAAGGGATACAGATTTCCATCCTGCTTTCATGGTGTACCATCTCTTGAATATCTGTACCATATCCTAACGAAATACCTCAGGCAGTGAGATAAACATCAGTAAGGTACTGACTAAATTAAATTTATTTTCAGTTGTATATCCCCAAATTGCCATGCCAGTTTTCAGAGAGAAAACCATGGTTGAGCTCCTTAGTTATTTCTTCAACCAGGTTTATTTTTGTTTTAATTCTGTAATGTATACTTACTGGTAATGTAGATTGAGGGTTAATGTCTCAGAGCATTGCTTAACATCAATATAATAACAAATCACCCAAAAGAAAATGGAGAAAGATTGATAGCATGTGATTTAGAAGTTGAGAGGAAAGTTCAGGTGGTTTACAATAATTTCAGTACCTCCATATTCATTTATAACTTGGTAACCCATTCAAATGCCCCTTCATCACTTAGCCCCAAATAAAGAGATGATTTAAACTGCCCCAAAATATAGATTTTTCCCTTGTGAAAACTAAACTTTTCCTTTTTGAAAAGACCATTAAAATGTGATATCAATATACTGGTTCAGTGACCATGTACTCATGAAGAAACAAGAAGTTATTATATTGTCAGGTAAAGAAATTTATGGAATGTATTCCAAGAGCCATCATTTTATCAAACAGATATGAAGTAAACTAAAAAAAAATAAAATAAAAGAAGTGAATGACTAAAAAGTAAGGGAGCACAGCAACAACCAATGAAATACAGTTTAGTATTATGATTAACAAGAGGCAGCATGGATAGTAGATAGAAGACTGATTTTAGGGCCAGGAAGACTTGAATTCAAGTGCTGCTTCTGATAGATACAAACTCTGTAACCGTCGGCAATGTACTTAATGTCTTAGTGATCTCATGACATCTAAGACTAAAAGTTATAGACATGTTGCTAACTTCATCCATAGAAGAAATTTCCATACCAATTATAGGCCACTGAGTTTGACTTCAATTCCTGAGAAAATGATAGAATTAATAAAGGAGGCCAACATCTACAAACAGTATAAAGAGCCAACATGGATTCATCAAGAACAGATCATGTTAGACTAACTTCAAGTCCCTTTTGACAGGATTACTATCCTAACACATAAGAAGAAAAGTATGGATATAGTTTACTTAGATTCTGGCAAAGCTTTTGATCAAGTATTTCATATAAATCTTATGGAAACGATGGTGAGATATAGATGAGGTGATAATATCTTAATTTAATCGACAGATTCAAAACTAGTTGGATGACTTGATTCAAAAGGTAGTTGTTAATCATTCAATGTCACTATGGTAAGATATCTCCATTGGTGCACCCCAGCATTGTATGCTCAGCCCTGCACTGTTTAACATTTGAATCAACGACTTGAATAAAAACATAGACAGCATACTAACAGTAACTCAGTCAAATATTCCTTCATCACTTAGCCCCAAACAAAGAGATAACTTAATCCATGGTTACCAAATGATGACCGTCCCCCAAAAATGGGAGGGATAGCTAACACATTGGATGATAGAACTAGGATCCAAAATGATCTATCAGCAGACTAGAGTATTATACTGAATAGAATAAGAGAGGATTCAATAGGAACAAATAGAGTTGGGTAAAATAAATATCAATTTTACAAGTTTATGGTTAGAGAGTCAAGATTACATATTAGTTGTTATTTAAAAGATAATATATTTTTAGTGGGCTACAAGTGTTAGTGGCATGATATGGCAACACAAAGAGCTAATGCAGTTTGGGGCAGCCTTAACAGAGGTACAGCTTCCAGGAATAGAGGTTATATTTCCATTGTCCTCTGCTCTTATCAGAGCTTGTCTCTAATATTGTGACCACTTCTGGGCACCATAGTTTAGGAAGGACACTGATAGGCTAAGAATATACAGAGAAAGAAACTGAGGTGGTGACAAGCCTTCAGTTCATGACATAGGGGGTTGGTTGAGAGACTGGACATTTTAACATGGAAAAGATTCAATAGAGAATCAAGAATATGAAAAGCTATCTTGTAGAAGAGGGGTTTAAATTACACTGTTTGGTATAGAACCAAGAGAAATGAACAGAGGTTTCAAAGATGACAACTTTAAAATGAGTAGAACTTGGAAAGGGACCAATTTAGGACTATCAACAAAAAGAAAGCTTTCTAATAATGGGAGCTTCACAAAAGTATAATGGGGGCACTTCAAGGGGTAATAGCTTTCAACTCCTTGGAGATCTTCAAGCAGAAGCTGAATGATCCTTCTTCAAGAATGATATTGTGGGGGAAGCTAGGTGGCGCAGTGAGTAGAGCGCTGGCCCTGGAGTCAGAAGGACCCGAGTTCCAATCTGACCTCAGACACTTAACACACAGGAACAAAAACCTAGCCGTGTGACCTTGGGCAAGTTACTTAACCCCAATTGCCCTCCAAAAAAAAAAAAAAGCAAAAAAAATAAAGCAAAGAATGATATTGTAAAAATTCCTTATGCAAATGGGTTGGACTTAATTCTATAATTCTGTAAGTTGCTCACATTGATGAGTTCACAGGTCTAGAATAACAATAATAGCAACAATGATGATGATAATTTATTATGACAATAAATCAATTTCAATTTTAAGTGTTTTAACAAGATAAATTAAGTGTACTGGGAGACCAGTCACAATAACCATCTTCGTAAGCATGAACAGAAAGTCATTGATGGAATCGTCTACATGGAACAGACTGAAAAGACTGCTTCTGGGAGAACTGTGAAAATGTCTAATGGTTATATCATGGAGAGATTTGGATCATGTGAATGTGTTTTGTAACCAAATGAAAAATAGGTTTGATTGATTGTGGCTACATAACCAAAACCAGGGAAAATTCAAAAGGCATTAGTTGTTTTAAGTGATTGCACACATAACCTGTATCAAATTGTTTATCATCTTAGGGAGGAAGTAGGGAGAAAATTTGGAACATAAAATTTTATTTTAAAAATTAATGTTAAAAATTGTCTTTAATTAAAAAAATAAAATACTACTAAAAAACAAAACAATACCACCAAAAAACAAGAATTAACAAGCCTTATCTTCTCTTTTGGTTTGACTTCTTCAAGTCTGGAGATTTTGTTTGGTTTCTTATAATAGGTAATATAATTTTTTAAAGAATTTTAAACAATTAGTAACTATGAAGAACGTTCACTGAACATCCATCTGTCCTTATCCAAATGGTGTCCAACTAGAGGAATTAACATTGCTCAAGGAGGAGAATCCAAGTCAACAGATATCTATTAATTATGGCATTCAAATCATTTTACTAGATGCTAGAGATGCAAAAGGCACTTTGACACTGGCCTTGCCAGGCAAATGATATTAGCTATGAACTCAAGGAACCACTGACCTCCCATTTAAATAAAGAATTACCTAATACAAGATTGTTAGCAAAACAGTCACAAGGGTTACTTAGAACTTACTGAAAGTAAAGCAATTTGAAGAAAGAGATTGAGTGAAACAGTTACACTGAAGGGAAATAACCAGATCTATGTTTTATATTGGGTGTGGCCACCAAATGAGTGAATATTTTGCTATTTCAAGACTTTTGGACAGGATAACATAGAAATGCTATTGGATTAAACACGACAAGGATGTGGAAAATTAGTAAAGGAAACTATGTCAAAGCATATTTCCCTCAGAAAAGACGTCAGAACAACTTATCCCACAGAACCTGTTACTGTTGTTCATCATCTGAATTAATCTAGATATCTGTAATATGTAAAAATAGCTCTGAGGTTTGCTCAATTTGTGGGGGAAAAAGTATGACTAACCAAAATTGTAATATATTTTGGGATTTTTGACTACAGAAAACATGGACATCGTTATCAAAATGTTCAATGAGGTTGGTGTGATTACAGTGATCTATAAGGTTCCTATCGGAGTCAATGAAACTAAATGTGAACTATAACAATTAGATCATGGATATCTAACTGACTCCCTTTCCCAAGCAATGCCAAATGTGAAAAATAATGTAACCATTTTATGTTCTACACAGTATACTACAGATTATGAGACCCTAAATATTAATTGGTAATAATCAGTATAGTATTGTAGAAAAGACACTAGACTTAGAATCAGGTTTAAATACTGGTTCTGCTACTCATTAGCTAAATGTACTTGGGCAAGTCTCTTCACTTCCACTCTTATAAGCCTCAATTTCCTTATCAGATCAAATTGATCAAATTTGATCAAATGAGATATTTGTTTTTTTAAAAGTGCTTAGCACAGTGCTTGTCACATGGAAGCTATTCTCTTCCCTTATCTGTAAAATGAGAAAAAAAAATACTTGCAATATCTACTTCATAAGGTTGTTGTGAAAGTCAAATCAATTAATTAATTTTAAAGTTTCTATTAAATACTTATCTATGAGCTAATCATTGTCAGACCACCTGAGTGAATAGATTTCCTTAATAAGTTTTCAGTTTTTCATAATGAGTACATGCTATTTCTTGTTGGAAGATGGATGAGGGGGGTCCTTAGCGCTAGGGATAAAAATACAAAAGTAAAGACTGTCCTTCCCCTTGAGTGTACATGTTAATGAGGGAAAGATACATTTCATAGTGGAATATAGTCCAGGGAGAGGCACTTTTGTCAGTAAAGTTCCAGGTTTGGGAGCAGAGCCAAAGAGAAGGTGGGCATACAATATCCAGGATTAATTTGATCAAAGTTCAAGGCTTCAGAAGTGGAGGGGGCTTAAGAAGATCACAAGCAAATCAGCAAGACAGTTGGCCAGGCTATAGAAGAGATTGTCAGGAGAAAGGTAAGGATTAAAGTGAAGCTTGATGACTGGGGATTTCTTGAAATAGTGGAGAAAAGTGTATCCAATAATATAATAGATGTAAAGTGCTTTGTGATAGTATAGCACCATATAAATAAATGTTGACAATTATTGTTTCTGATAGCTGGCAAATCAGTGTTGAATGGATGTACCTATTTAATTTTAGCAAATTTAACGATTAGATATATAAGAATTCCTGCTAACCCAGGCAGAATTTCAAAAGTAAGTAAGAGTTAAACTAGAGTTAATAAGATGGGAATTGGAAGACAAAACGTTTAATTCTAGTTCTCTCTATGACGACTTACTTAGCCTGGCCCCTTTCTTAGCAAATTAAGAACATCTGTCTCTTAACTACATATCAGGGATGCTTTCAAGATTAAATAAAAGGGAGTAAGTTCCTTTCATCCTTTAAAACGAATGCCACAAAAATTATCATTATTAGGCCCTTGACCTATCATCCTAATGTAAAACAAGAAAATCAAATGTAGTTTTTGGAAAAAATTGAAAATGTGAATGAGAGAGAGAGAGAGAGAGAGAGAGAGAGAGAGACAGAGACAGACAGAGACAGAGACAGAGACAGAGACAGAGACAGAGAGAGGGAAAGATATGTAAGGGAGATTCATTACAACTATAAAAAAATAACAGTTTTCACAGTATAACCTTGAATGGTTGATGATAAGCATAATAGACATTAGAACCCCAAAATTATAAGAATGGAAGAGAATCAAGCATAAGGTTTGTGAAAGCTAGGGCATAAGAGAATGGGATAAGAAGTAGGTAATTAAGAAATAAAGATATAGCAGAGAAAAACTGAATGTTAATAAGGGCTTTAGAATCAGAAGACCAAGGTTTGAATCCTATCTTGTCCCACTAATATAGTAAATATATGATATGGCAGAGAAATGATGAATATGAAATTTGGAATCTGAAGACTTAGGCTTAAATTCTACCTGTGCTACTAATTAGCTGTGTGTCTGAAATGAGAATAATTTTGGCTTCTTCGTCTGTAAAATGAAGTTGACACATCTGCCTTGCCTACCTCAAAGAGTTGTTGTGAGGTTCAGATGAGTTATCACAAAGTAATTTGTAAACTTTATAGCAAATACAATTGTCAGATTTTATGAAATGTATGGTAGAATAAGACTATATGTGTAATATCATTGGTATAGGCAATTCCAGTCAAGAAAACCCCCTCTACCAACTGAAAATCTAAGAGTCTAGAGTCCTTGACCTTACTCATTGACTTATCCAGAGTGACAGCCAGAATGAGTCAGAGACAAAGGTTTGAGCCCAAGTCAACCCAAATGATGCCTATTCTTAATCCACTATTCCATTCTGTCATTGCATAATACAGCACTTTAAACATTAAAAATATGATATGCATAAACATTATATAACAACTATAAAGAAGAAACATATCTAAAGAGGTCTTGTGGAGAAGTGGATAGGAATTACTGGTGTATCATCATATCAAATTATACAGAATGAATGCAGGCATACCTCACAGATATTGTGGGTTCAGTTTCAGACTCCACTGCAATAAAGTAAATATTGCAATAAAGCAAGCCTCATGAAATTTTTTGGTTTCCTAGTGCATATAATATTATGTTTATACTATACAGTAGTCTACTAAGTGTGCAATAGTAGTATGTCTAGAAAGTATATATATATATATATATATATATATATATATATATATATACCATAATTGAAAAATACTTTATTGAAAAAAAATGCTAACCATCTTCTGAAACTTCAGTAAATTATAATCTTTATGCTGGTAGAGGATCTTGCCTCAATGTTGACAGCTACTGACTTATCAGAGTAGTGGGTGCTGAAGGTTGGGGTGGTTATGGCAATTCTTAAAATAAGACAACAGTGAAGTTGGCTACATTGACTCTTCCTTTCACTTGAACATTTTGAGGTCATCATAGGGTTATTAATTAGCTACATTTCAATATTGTTGTTTGTCAAGAATAAGGCCCAAGGAGGAGAGAGGTGGGTGAACAGCAGATTGGTAGAGCAGGAAAAACACACACAACATTGTAGCAGCAAGCACCCTAGCATACCCAGGGTGGCTATTAGCATGTGTTCTTAGATCTGCTTTTTTAAAGGAAAGCAACTCAAAATGGGTTAGCAATCTTACTTTAATCAATCAAACATCACAGAATACAAACAGAAGTTACAAGCAGACAGAGAGACAGATCAGCAGACAGGGCTTCCCACTGTCTGACCATTACATCTATACCTAGTTAGTTACCAGAGAGGGAAGCACCAATATCTGGATTTTCAAAGCCAGGGATTTCAACAGCTGCCCAGAGTCTCATCTGGTCAAATCACACAACTCTTCCCAAAGCGAGCCCTACAGCAAAACCTCACATCAGGGTATATATAGCATTCTCCTGGGTCAGAGACCATTTACAACCCCTTGTGACCCACTGTCCAATCACAAATTTAAAAGGTGTGGGTGTTCCTGAAGAACAAGCCTCCCACCACAGGTTCCAGGTGACCACATTCAGCCCATTAGGGTGCAGAGCATATTCTCAAATCAGGGAAAGTTCTCAGTCACCAAAGCCTATCAAAGGGGCCTAGGGGCAGGGAAGATCTTCAGATTCCCATTCCCATAACAAACATTTATAGATTGTTTGCAGCCTTATATAAGCACAGTTTGTGGTGCCCAAAACAATTATAATAATAACATCAAAGAGCAATGATTCCAGATCACCACAACAGATATAATAATAATGAAAAAATTTAAAATATTGTGAGAATTATCAAAATGTAACACATAAACGCTACTTGAGTACAGGTTGGTAGAAAAATGATGTCAATAAATTTGCTCAATGCAGGCTTGCCATAAACCTTCAATTTGTAAAAAATGAAATAAAATACATTATAATCACAATATCTGTGAAGTTCGATAAAGCAAAGCACAATAAAATGAGCTATGCCTTGAGGAGGGTCTTGAGAATAAGGATAGTAGTCTATAAAATAGACAAATATCACCTCACTTAAAATAAAGCTGGGTCCAATTATTTTTGCTACGAGAAAGTGCTTTAGTATGAAAAAGAAGTTGAGTCATCGAAAGGTGTCTAAAATGCCAAGGTTCTCAGAGGCAGTTGACACACAGAAGGAGTCAATTAAAATGGTTCTCTTTCTAGACTGATGGCAGGAAATCAGCCAGGCAGGAAATGATTCCCAGTAGATTTGGCTGACAACAAAGCTAAGCTAAGAAACAGTAAGATAGGAAATTATCAGAACCTTTCTCTGGCAGCTTGACCATTAGTTACTTTTTTAAGGTAAGACATATGAAGTCATACAGAAGAGGTTAACACATTCCCATTGTAGCCCTAATACAGATTAGTTGTCACCAGCTAAGGCTCTGAGAGGATGTCAGTTCTCATGAAAATGTAGGTCAGGGCCCAAGGAAATGGTCAATGACCGTAGGGCACTGGATATGAGGATACCAATGGCATGGTAGGATGTGATAGTCCAGGTGTTGCAAATGGACCTCACAGTTCTGTTTAGAATCTGGCCCTGGATAACTCTTCAATAGGTTTCCTTTCCCGATCTTTCTTTCAAGCAGCCTTGTCTCCTGTCAAAATTATTCTCAGAAAAAGTCTTCAGGTTGAATTCAGGGAGACACCTTAGGCCCCAGGTTTTCAAAAATTCCCTGTCCCCCACCCTCAGTTACAGTTAGACAAGAACAACCATCCAATTTTTTTTCATCTCTCCTCACACTGGTTTTGGAGGTCACAGAGGAATGAAAAAGAGATGGCCTGACACCTCTCATGACTAAGGTACTGGATTGCAACCATGTTTTAGGGTTTTAGGGTAAGGCTGGGTCACTGCCATTGCATATCAATGGAGATGGGGGAGGGAATGGATCACCCTTTTTTCCCTCCATGGCTGTACTGCAGTGTGCCTCTTCTTCATCGAGCTACCTGCTTTCACCCCTCATCCACAAAAACAAAAAGCAAGTCTTTTCTCTCCTAACTCTCCCCATGCTTTCATCCCTATCCAGCTCAGGTCTATCACCACCCACCTTCCATGTCCTCATCCTATTCTGCCATTCTTTTCCATTATATCTTCTGGAGCCCTTCTCTATTTTTAACAAATTCACTTTCATTTTAAGATTTCTTCCTCTCACATTTCTTCCATTTGCTGGTGCTCTCAGGAACATATCTTTCTCCTGAATGTCACATATCTTAACATTATCTCTAAGATAGGCTGTTTTTTCTATTATAACTCTGAAATAGAAGACTAGAAGAAAGAGTTAGCATCTTCATTACTCCCTAATCCCTACTCCCTCTCCCACCATCACTCAATAAATCCTCTCCTCTTTCAAAGTGCACTCCATTTTATCCAGATCCTTTACACTATCATCATGGACTTTCAAGTCACTCTCCCTTTGCTCAAATCAGCTCAAAATATGTCTCACAGGCATCATATCCTCTATAGCTCTCAGAACACCTTGGTTTCTTCTGTCACGATTTATTTCTCCAATTTGCCTCAACTAGAGTATGCATTCCTTAGAATCCTGCCCCCAGTTCTGGAATTTCCAGCTATGCTTTTGGCCCAAGGGATATTTGTTTGGGAAAACCAAAACAGTTATCTCAAGGTATCTTGAAAATAAGTTGTCTTTTATTCAGAATACATAAGGCAAAGGAGAAAGGTAAATGTTGAACCTTTATGTATACACACACACACACACACACGTATGTATGTATTTGTAAGTATATATGTATATTAGCACAGTAGCCATAAAAACAATGTCATTCTTTCCCTCCAAAAAAATGAATAATGGGTGAGTGAATGAATGAAAAAAAAATATTAAGTAATTATTCTGCCAAGAACTGTGCTAAGTGCAGGGGGGAATGAATAGAAAAGTAAGATGGTCCCTGAACTCAAGAAGTCCACATTTCTAAGAAAAATAACACATATAAGAGTAGTACAGCTGCAGAATAGATTGAAAAGTACATTTGTCCTTAGGAACAAACCAGATGATAATGTCCAGGGGTACTTAAGTTACATCAGCAAGTCATATGGCATGACCCAAAGGTCTGACACACGTAGCAGTTAATCAGATGATAAGGTCCAGGGCTTGGTGGAGAGCTCAGTCTCAAAGCAGATTGTAAAGACCTGTGGTCCTCCATCTTAATATGAATATAGTAGTTGGTGGTTCCCTGCTCATCTAAGTGATGTGAGCAGCCATGGTGTGTTGGGGGAAGGGGATAGGGAGGGACCCTACTGGTGGGAAGGGGGAAATGGACTTAAGTGTTAGAATGGAGCAACTGGATACTTAGAATTACTTTATGGGAGTAGTGATAGGGGTTTAGTATTTATTCAAGAAGAAGGAAAGGAAAATGAGGAATTGGCTGGTAAATTGAGAGGAAGGGTTCCCTGCAGAAGTTGTTTCTTATAGGTCCTTTAGTGACTGTAAGATTTGGGTGTCAGGAAAGGGAACTCTAAATACTAGGATACTGTTTTTATATCCAAAAGATTGCCATGCATAATTATTTGTATAAATGCATATAATTTTATGTTTGATCTTTTAAAGTGAATATTGCTAAGATTGAATTTTTCTTTCATAACTTCATTCACATCATCACATAGAATACTCAGGAACCACAGAACACAGTTCAGGAAATATTATCTTAGGTTATTTCATCACCCAGGTATAATTATTTAGTAGCTAAATGTGTGTGCGCGTGCACGCGTGTGTGTGTGTGTGTGGGTGTGGGTGTGGGTGTGTGGGTGGGTGTGTGCATGAGAGAGAGAGAGAGAGACAGAGACAGAGACAGAGAGAGAGAGAGAGACAGAGAGAGAATAAAATTCTGGAGACAGTTTTCCTTCAAGCTAAATCTTTGTACATTATTCTTTATCTATAAGTTCATGCCCTCTATTTTATTATTTTCTGTTTGAGGGTAAATACAAAAGATTTTTGTATAATAATGTAGTACTTCTCCTAGGAATCTTCCCTTAATTCTCACTAGAATTCACTGTTTGTAGTACAAAAGAGAAGCTACTATTACTCTCAGGGTTCTAGAGATAACACAGAAAGGTTATATACATACATACACACACACACACACACACACACACACACACACACATATATATATATGTGTATATATATATATATATATATATAATTTTTTTTTCCTTTTTGGGGGGCAATTGGGGTTAAGTAACTTGCCCAAGGTCACACGGCTAGGTTTTTGTTTGTGTGTGCGTTAAGTGTCTGAGGCCAGATCCGAACTCAGGTCATTCTGACTCCAGGGCCGACACTCTACTCACTGCATCACCTAGCTGCCCCTGAAAGGTTATATTTCTTAACACCATAGCTCCCAAACCCCAAACATTCTCAGCCAATGGACTCAATTAGTTTTTAGCAAAGGCATAGCAAGAACTGCAGTACAAGATATTCCCCACAAAAAAGACTAGGATTCAATCTCACAATGAAAAGAATAATATCAAGTTTAGAGTACAATGACAATAAGGCACACAGGTACAGTCTACATGTCAACAAGCAAGTGCTTACTAGGGGCCAGGCACTGTACAAACACATAAAGCAACTTCTGGCAGCTGAAATCCATTTCTACCTTCAGAAAGCCCTCACAAAGTTCCCTTTGGGTAGAGTTATCTATTAGAATGTTTATTCTTTTCTGGAATATAAAGCTGACACTTCAAGCTATGAGAGGTCATCTTCCCTGAAGCTGCCTTCCCTCACAAATTCTGGTAATGCATATAGTTTTTCTCTTTGTAGAGTCCTAACATACCTCCCCTGGGGAGTCTAACTCTCCACATCAATTGGGTCTTCATGTGTATCTGATCCCCATGTAGAAGCATTGTCTCTTTTTCATCACAGCTCTCTGATAATATGAAGGAGGGAAAAGTAAGAGAGACAGAGACAAACAGAGAGAGGGACAGAAACAGACAGAGAGAGTCAGAGACACAGAAAGAGAGCATCTCCTCTCATACCCTCCCCCACCAAGAGCTATTCCCTCTGAAAGCCCTGACTGAACTGGAATTCTCAACTCCCCAAAAGAAACCTCCATCTCTGAATCGGATATATCTATATCTATATATAGATATATAGATATAGATATATAGATATATATAGATATATATATATATATATATGCTCAGTGGCTTATATGATTCTCTTTGGCTGACAAAAGATATTTCTTCTGCGGTTCTGATAGCCTTTCATCTAATGAACAAAGCTCTGTAATCCTTTCAAATTGATTAAAAGTTTGTTCACACATGGTGGCGAGACAGTAGGAAAATCCCTCAACACCACCTACTTGGTGATTACTTCCTGGGAACTTGAGAGATTGATTCTAAGATTCAACGATGCATTTGCACCTGATAAAGGTATGAGATCATAAAGCATCATGTTTACATATTAAAACTTCATCATGCCCTTCCACTGATTAATCACAATTCTTAGGGGCAGTCTCTAGTAATGTCTGGTTAGGAATAGCTATCATAATGCTGTCTCCATTGCTTTTGTTGTTTTATTCATAAAGAAAATGATTCAAAGTCAAATATACCTCTACTAATTGTATTGGGCAGTATAGGCTTATGTTCAGCCTGAGAACTAGTTATTTCCTCTTGGCCAGCATAGACCTTTGTGTGGTTATCAGCTAGTCATGTACTGGAGTCAGCTCCTTGGTTTGAAGAAGAGTCAATTGTTAAGTTTTCAATGTGAGCATTTACACCTTGGATATTGGCAAATGCTACACATCACGGCTTGATTGTGTTATGTTGGTTTCTAGACTTAAGAAAGCGACAGAGAAAGTATTAATAATGCAGGTTAAACTTTAAAATGTATTCTAGGTACGTTTTTGGAGAGGTGATTGTTAAACATTTACCAGCACACCCCTCTTGGCACCCCACATTCCAAATACCTCCTAACCTGTGTAGCTTTTCCCCTAGTCTCGACCCATTGCTCTACCCTTGGGGGGCTTTCAATAAACTTAACTGAGTGGAGCAAATAGACCAAATATGCTTGATGCCACTGGTCTTAAAAGGGAAAGACTCCACTTCTGTTTTCCTTTTCTCTATGCGGGCTGTGCCTAGGTTCATTTGGTCTGAATTCTTGCATTTTTTTTTTTTTGCTGTGCTATTAGGGACATACAAAATATAATTAGAAGTCCCATGTTTTTGCCAGGAAATAGCTCCCAGTTGCATTTACTCTAATCTCTCAGCTTAGGCTTCTCATCATATAATTGCTCCCCTCTCAGCTGTGTTTAACCCTAGAGTATAAATGTACAAGACAGTAATACACTAAACAAATACTAAGCAAGTTTAGAGAAACCAGTTTCTTTAAAAGAAGGTGAAGAAAAAAAACAGAAAACAAATAGACTCTTGAAGAACAAAGACTGGGAATATACCTCACTCTCCCAAGACAATGCAACAGTGAAAGTGGGGAAACATTTGCATGTTACTTGTTTTTGTTCTAGGCAACAGGAATGGTCACAGCCTGCTTAGCACTGTTCTTTGTTTATCTAAAGACTATTATTTGAACGATTCTCTCTCTTGACATTTCTCTTCTGGTACCAGCAGCACCAGCTATATCCAGCAATATCTTCACCCTACACACACACACACACACACACACACACACACACACACACACACGCATAAAGACACACACATTGTTGTATCTTAGGAAACTTTTTCTCTTCCTGAGTCTCCATTAGGAATAGAGGAGAGTCAAATTCTCCCAAGCTTACAAGATAAATATAAGCCTTCCAAGCCCCAGTATATAATAATTCATCCCATGAATCTGTTAGGAAATTGGACAATATATAGTGTATTACTATTACAGAGTCTAATCCAAAGACTGACAGCTATCATATATACATGGTTGGGAATACAACAAAAAGAACCTAGAAGACAGAATTTAGGAAGTAAGCTCTTCCACTAATAGAGAGACATCTCCAAATCATACCCTAAAAGTCTGGGCAAAGGGCCTCATAAGGATCTCACTGATTTTTTTTTTTTTAACCAAGGCAAAGTTCAACACTTACTTAAGTCCCTTAAAAAGCTTAAATAGAAAGATTTAAGGCTTTCACTGTGACTTCCTGATAATAAAGCTTGCCTAAAATCAAGAGACTTTCTCACACTATATATATGAAGTCCAATACAGATGTTGCAATGATAATAATAGTCAATTGTAATTGTTGGCTGGAGATTCTAATGAAGGTCAGATATACAAATAGTAGTAGGTATTTTTATACAGACTATTTCATTTAGCACTTCATTTTCTCTTCTTACAGCTGAAAAGCACTTCCTTTTGAAATAAAATTCACAACTCCAACTTCCTAGTCATAATTTAAGACATCCTTCTCCAAAAAATAGAATTAGTATTACAGTCTCATTACCCTGGAGTTCATTGTGCATTTGTTAAGAATAAGAATTTTTATAACTGAAAACAAAATAAATGAGAAGTGAGAGAAAATGGGTAGAAAAATTCTGATTATTCTATGTCATTTCCTCATATAATCATACAGATTAAGAATGGTTTTAACAACAGCAGTTCAGTAAGGATAACAATCATTTGGATTTAATAGGAAGGATAGGAAGGAAATAAGCATTCATTAAACACCTACTATATTCCAGGCATTATGCTAAATGTTTTACAAATACGTCATTTAAAGGAGGTAGGTGCTATTATCATCCCCATTTTACAAATGAAGAAAATGAAGCACATAATGGTTAAGAGATTTGTCTAGTGTCACATAGTGAGCAAGTATCTGAGACCAAATTTTAACTCAGGTTTTCTTGGCTCCAGGCCCAGTACTCTATATGCCAAATAACTGTCCCTAATATTAGTATTTTAGAATTTGAACAAGTTGTAACTTATTAGGATTTTAAATTTTCATTTAGAATAAATATACACAATTAGTCCCAGGAAAATACTGTTGTCTTTTAATAAAATATTTCTTAAAAATGGAGCTAGGGGAAAGTTGGAGGCTAGTGGTAAAGGTACTAGATTTCAACTCTTTGGCCACCTTACCTGTCACTAGAGCAAAGAAGAAATAAGACACTGTGCATATTGATATTATCTTCTTTTAAACTGACCCTCATTCCCTGCTTCTTTTACTTGTTTTGGCTCCCTTATTTGTCTTCTCACTAAGACACTGATCTCGTTCTTGGTTACAAATTGTATGGAAAAGTTCAGATCAAGAATAACATTATGAAAACTAAAATGTTTATTATGAGTTTCATTTCACTGTCTCAAAAAACTGCACAACTAAAATTGGTATAGAAATTTTAAAAAACCAACACATTATACCCAAAGCACTTTAGCATAATATATTTTTTTGTTTTGTTTTTGTTTTATCTTTAACTTGATGGCTTTTGCTCTGCTTCCCTGTAGTGGAGCATAAAAGACAGTTAGAAAACCTCAAGGATTTCATATGGATAATTTTGGACTAACTTGCATAACTAACAGGCTAGCTGGTCAGCTAGAATCTTAAAGATCTTGTAAAGCAAAGTAGAAAGAAAATGGAAAACTCTGATCAGTGATACAGCCCCTCCTCCATAAAGATAAAAGAATGAAACTTGATTGATTTGGGAGACAGATCAGACAGAGCCAACAAGAAGGAATTTCCAGTCTTGCACTTTCCTCATCCCCTCTTTTATAAAGTATTTTAAAATGATGCAGGTTGAGCATTTGTAAGAGGATAACTAGAATCTTAAGTCCCAGAAGGGACAAAATCATACTAATGAGGAGCACTGGATTAAGTGTCTAGTCTTACTAGTCATTAGAAGTCATAAAATGAATGCCTTGTGAGAAAGATAAGACAGTTTTCCTTCAGTTTATTTTCCTGTCCTAGTCTCCAGAGAACTGATAAAGAAATTGCATGACTTTTCTAGCTCTTAATCTTTAATCTGTGATTTTCTTCCTTTTAAAGCAGACTTTTTCCTCTTCCAAACAGAAAATAAGCCCTTAATGCATTATTTGCATAACAGTTTTAAAATTTTTGAATTCCAAATTCTCTCCCTCCAGCCTCTCCCTCATCCTTGGAGAAGCAAGCACTCTTAACAATTATACATGTGAAATCAAGCAAGATATGTTTCCATGTTAACTATGTTGCAAAAAACAAAAAGCAAGGAAAAAAAGAAGTGAGAAGTTATACTTTAATTTGCAATGATAGTGGTAAAGGAGGCAGTTCTCTCTTTCTCTCTCTGGATGTGGACAGAATTTTCCATTATAAGACCTTGGGAATTGTCTTGGATCATTGTATTGATCAGAGTAGCTAAGCCACAGTTGATCATCATTACAATATTGTTATTACTATACACAATGATCTCCTAGTTCGACTCCCTTCACTCTGTATCAATTCATATAGGTCTTCCAAGGTTTTTCTAAAACTACCCCCCTCATAATTTCTTGTCATAATAGTATTCCATCACAATGATATATCATAACTTGTTCAGCCGTTTCCCAAGTGATGGGTATTCTCTCGATTTCTAATGCTTTGTCACCACAAAAAGTTGGTATAAATATTTTCATACATTATAGATCCTTTTCCTTTTTCTTCAATTTCTTTGGAATACAGACCTAGTAGTGCTATCACTAGGTTAAAGGGAATATTCACAATTTTATAGCCTTTTGGGCACCAAATTGTTCTCCAGAGTGGTTGGATCATTTTATAACATCACCAATAGTAAATTAGTGTCTCTGTTTTTCTACATCCACTCCAGAATTTTTCATTTTCCTTTTCTGTCATGTGAGCCAATCTGATAGGTATGAGGTAGTACATCACAAATATTTTAATTTACATTTCTCTAATAAATAATGATTTAAAGCATTTTATATGACTATAAATAGCTTTGATTTCTTCTGAAAACTTCCTTTTCATATATTCCCTTTTATCAATTGAGGAATGGCTCTTATTTTTACAAATTTGACTCAGTTCCTTTTATATTTGAGAAATGAAGCCTTGATAAGAGAAATTTGCTTTAAAAATTCTTGATATTACTTCATTGTTCATGGTATCTTCCAGCAAAACATTTTCCCTGATTACCTCTTTTAATTTGGTCTATTTTTTTCTTTTGTTTTATCTGAAATCATGATTACTATGCCTGCCTTTTTTTTTAACTTAACTGAAGTTGATATTCTGCTCTATAGTCCCCTATTTTAACTCCATGTATCCTTCTGTTTTGAGTTTGTTTTTTTAAACTAGATAATGTTAAATTCTGGTTTCTATTCCATTCTGCTATCCACTTGCATTTTATGGGTGAGTTCATCCCATTCACATTCATAGTTATGAAATTACTGTGTATTTTCCCATATCCCATTTTCTTCTATTTATCCTTCTCTCTCTCTCTTTTTAACCTTGTTCCTCTTCAAAAGTCTGTTTTGTTTCTGATTACTGCCTCCCTTAATCCACCATCCCATCTCTTATCCCTATTTCCTACTACTTCCCAGTCAACTAAGAGATTTTTGATCAGAGTGTGTATATATATTCTTCCATCTTTGAACCAATACCAATGAGAGAGAATTTTAAGCATTACCCACCACCATTACCACCACCACCCATTTTCCCCTTCACTATGAAAGTTTTTCCTTGTGTGCCTCTTTTACATGAGAAAATTTTTCCCATTCTTCCTCTCTCTTCTTGCTTTTCCCAGTGTATATCTCTTGTTCACCCTTCCATTTTTATTTTGAAGATCATTCCAACATGACCAATTCACACCCATGGTCTCTGACTACATAGATGTCTTCTAACGACCCTAATGATCATAAAGTTCTTAGTAATTCCATGTATCACCTTCCCATACAGGAATATAAACAGTTTCACCTTATTGAATCCCTTATGATTTCTCTTTCATGTTTACCTTTTTATGCTTCTCTTGAGTTTTCTGTTTGAATATCAATTTGTTTTTTCAGCTCTGGTCTTTTCTCCCACTACTGTTATTGCTGCCTCTATTGTAGCAGCCTCTAAGACTCACCACTGGTGCCATGGATCTCTTCTACTCACCTTCTTAGTTCTTTGGCTGGAAAAGTGTCTTACCCTGACTTTTAGTCAGCTATGCTGCTCCAGAATACAATTAGACATGTCATTTTAAAGCTGTTTGGAAAAAACTATTAAGAGAGTTCTGCTGGATTGCTGCCTCTACTCCACTATCTTAGCTCTGCCCCAGTCAATTTTCTTTTCAAGAAGAAAAGCCAGAAATAAGGAAGATTGAAAGACTTCTGGAATGACAAAGGCAATGGAGAAACCCATAGTGTATTGCTTTTTCTTTCTTCTTTTTTTGGTTGAGAGCTGTTAAGCTCAAATAGAAACAGTGTCACCACCATGCATAAGAATCACTGTGGGCTGCATAGTGACTTAGAAACCCACATTTTAGCATTATCTATATTCTATTTTTTATTTATTTTGTGAAATATTTCTCAATTGCATTTTAATCTGGTTGGGGCAGTACCCCATAGTGTTGGGAGTGACATAAGGAACACTTGATAAGAAAAAGGTTTTCAGTCATTTTTCTGTTATGTCTGACTCTGTGACCCCATCTGGAATTTTCTTGGCAAACATATGGGAATTGTTTGCCATTTCCTTCTTCAGCTCATTTTACAGATAAGAAACTGAGGCAAACAGGATTTCCCAGGGACACACAGGTAGTAAGGAAATGCTACCAATATATATCTGCCACTGTGCTGTAATATATAGTCTTAGAGAGTTGCCTGAGTTGGGGCGGCTAGGTGGTGCAGTGAGTAGAGTGCTAGCCCTGGAGTCAGGAGGACCTGAGTTCGGATCCAGCCTCAAACACTTAACACACACAAAAACTAGCCGTATGACCTTGGGCAAGTTACTTAACCCCAATTGCCCTCAAAAAAAAAAAAAAGAGAGTTGCCTGAGCACTAAGAGGTTAAGTAATTTTGTCAGAGAGTCACAAAGTCAGTATGTATCCAAGGCAGAATTCCACCCAAGGTCTTCCTAACTCCTAGTTTAGTACTCTATCCATGGTACCATCCTAGATTCAAGTTCTACCTAAGGTCACTTCTAATTCTACATCTATAATCCTATGGTCTTCCTAACTCTGAAACCCTCTCATTATCCACCATGCCTCTGATCTCCAAATGGAGAACTATAGCCTCACTCCTAGGGAATTAGGGATTGATCCCAAGTCATATGGCATCAACTAAGCAGAGATTGGAAAGATGAGCCAAGTTAGTCATGGGGCTTTCTCCAGCACAAACACCCCTATCCTTAATCCCAGCCCCCAATTTAGATTTCACTTTGTGGCTCTGGCAGGTGATCCACAGAGAATGGGCATTTGGGAGCATTAGTCACTGAGTAGGAGGCCTACCTCCCTGATTTTCATTTTGAGTTAGACACAATAAGTCACACAGAATGAGCAGGTAAGTATGGTTTGTAATAGGCACTTCAGGTCTCATTACAGTATGTTTTCCACCAAACCCACATCTTTTCCTTATTGTCACTATCCTTCTAGTCAGCTGGGTTATCCCAGCTTCAGTGTTATCGCCAACTTATCTTTTATCCTATATATCTAATCAGTTGCCCAAACTTATTTCTATCTCTATTTTTCTCACTTACATCCCCTTCTTTTTATTCCCATATCCTCATTCCCAACAGGACTATTATAATATCTTCTAATTGGTCTTCCTCCCTCAAATCTCTCCTTTCTCCAATCTGTCCTCCACATATTTTCCCATCTCTTCTAGAAAACCTTTCTCAAACCCTTAACCCTTCATTCTGTTAGTTATTTCCTAATTGTCCTGTATTTAGCTTGCTTGTACATTGTTATTTACATGTTGTCACCCTCCTTAAATTGTAAACTCCTTCAGGGCAGGGAATGTCTTTTGCCTTTTTTAAATTTTATTTTATTCCTAGCCCTTAGCATGAGGCCCATTACATAATAGTAACTTAATAAATGCTTATCTGACTTTTCAATCAATTTGCCCAATAACTTAAATAGCCATTTCCTTTGACACAAGTATCCCTCCCTAGCTACCACTCCTTCATTTATGGTGTCTTCCTCATTAGAATATCAGCTCCTAGATATAAAACAGAGATATAATATCCATTAGTACTTAGTTCATGGGGGTATTAAAGATAATGTGTGCAAAGAATTTAGTAAACTTTAAAGTTTATATATGTGTAAATATTTATATATATATATACATGCACACATATGTGTGTACATACATATATATGTGTATGTGTCTGTATATACATCTCAGTTATTGTTATCACAACCCCCATCTATTTAATGTCTTCAAGCCCACATTGTGTTGTCTATGAATGTTGCTCTAATTATCTATTTGTTATATAGATATAACAAATATCTTGAGAATGTTCTTTTTTTGTCCCTGAGACACAACAAGAGAATATAGTATTTCCCTCCTATGAAGAAATTGGTAGCATGATGGATGAAACTTCAGGAAACATTACACTAGCTGGTTGTTTAAGCTTTAATAAAAAACATACTTGCCCCTTCTTTGCTTGACTTGAAACATGTTTCAGCCAACCTGAATTATTACAAGGAACTTTTATCTACTCTTCTTTGGTATAATAGGATTTTTATCTTTAGCAATTTCTGGGAAAAGAAGAAGAATGTTCTAATTGCATGCTATTTTGAAGATTCTACAAGAGCTTAGAAACAAACAATTAACTTGTTCCCGAAATGATGGCCTTATAATATGATGAATTCTGAGTATAAAACTAATCCTTACTCTAGATTGTATCTCACATTTCTTCAAATATGCACCATCCAGAGGTCATATACCCCCTTCCCAGCTGCAGTTTTGCATAATTGGTGCAAGTCATGTCTTACTCCAATTCCCAGATCTCTTCTATACCCCTACTTAAAATTACTCCTTGAGGTGACTGACTATATATACACAGAAAAGTAGAATGTTAACTCCATTTAATTGTCCTAATTGCAATTAGTGGAGCTGTAAATGGAGCCAATCATTCCAGATAAGAATTTGGTATATATACACATACACACACACGCACACACACACACACACACACGCACACACGCACGCACATACTTTTATACATGTGCATATGTGGGTATATATGTATATATGCATCACATGCATGGGTACTTACACAAATGTGTATACATATATGTATATTGTCTATATGTAGATAATACTTTTTAAATATAGTTACAAATATATGACCTTTGATCTAGCAATATATAACAAATGTATATCACAAGGAGATTAAAGACATTGGGAAAGTCTCATATATGTGAAAATATTTATAGCAGCACTATTTATGACAATGAAGAACTGGGAAAAAACATGGGTCTATTAATTGAGGAATGGCTGAACAAACTATGGTATACAAATATAATACAGTATTACTGCACTGTAGAAAAATATAATACAGTATTACTGCACTGTAGAAAAATTCAGAGAAACATGAGAAGATTCATATAAACTGATACAAAGTAAATAAGCCAAGTCAGAAGAAAAATTTGTCTTTCTTTTTCTTATTTGTAACCCCAGTTTTTAAAGGTACAGTACCTGACATAGTAAATACTTAATAAATATTTGTTGAATTTGAAATGTAATTTCACTCATTACATCTCAACATACCATACATTAAGGGTCACATATAAGGAAGTTGCATGCTTTACTATTATTATAATGAATAATTGTTCATATTAATAATTTATTATTATTAATAGTAGTAGTACCAACTACTAGTGGTCAACTAGTTAGATGAAAATTCAGATCCATTAATGCCCTAACATCTTTCACAGTAAACAAGTATAGAGTTAAAATATCATTGCTATCACTTTTTATCCTGAAGAAACTCTTAAAAACTATTACCGCATTTTACCACCAGTCTTTCTACCTCAAATCTCTCCTCACTCAAATCCATCCTCTACCCAGATGCCTTACTGATTCTCCTAAATCATAGATCTAGCCATGCAACATCCCCTATTCAGTAAAGTCGGTGTCTCCCTTTTACCACCAAGATCAAATATAAAATCCTGTTCTGCATATATTCCATATCTGCAGGAAGTGATCCCTTCCTGCCCTGCCAGTATTACATTTATTCCCCTGCATGTACTTTAGGGTCAGTTAGATGCCACTGTGAATAGAGTTCTGGGCCTGGAGTCAGAAAGATTCATCTTCCTGATCTTAAATCTGGCCTTAGACACTTACCAGGTGTTTAACCATAGACAAGTCACTTAAACCTGTTTGCCTCAATTGCCACATCTGTAAAATGAGCTGGAGAAGGAAATGGCAAACCATCCCAATTTGTTTGCCAAGAAAACTCCAAAGAGGGTCATGAAGAGTCAGACACAACTGAAAACAACTGAACAAGAATAACAAATGTATTCTATAATCGAGCTCTACAGGTCTATTTCTTTTCCTAATAGGTGACATTCTATCTCTATATCATTTCTTTATCATAGCACTGGCTATTTCCCAAACCTGGAATGTTCTTTCCCTTCATCTCTACCTCAGTTCCCCTGGCCACCCCTAATTTCATCATACTGCTATCCCTCTGAGATTACCTCACATTTACATCGTATATATATTACATGTACATAGTTATTTACATGTCATCTCCCTCACTGGAATGTGAGCTCCTTGATAGCAGGCATCATACTTTTGCCTGTATTTCTATTCCTAGCACTTGGCACCAAGCTTAGAACATAGCAAATGTTTAATCATTGTTGTCTGACTGACTGACTGATAATGGTCTGGATTTGGCAGTGGCTGCATCATGGTCTTTCATGGATTTTTCAAATTTCCTTTTTATTCTCCCATGACAGATGACAATTAATAATAGTTCCATTTTAATAGAATACTTTATGGTTATAAAGTATTTTTATATGTTATCTTTCTAGGCATGAAGAAAGGGAGGGGGGAAAGAAAAGGGAAAAAGGGAGAGAGAGAGAGAGAGAGAGAGACAGAGAGAGAGAGAGAGAGAGAGAGAGAGAGAGAGGAAGGGAAGGGAAGGGAAGGGAAGGGAACAGAAGGGAAAATATTAGCATCAGGCAGGGAGATGGGCTACATGGCTTTTCACTTGGAACTCTGAGATACTCCTAAGCCATCATTGGTCTCATTTTATTCTCAGGACTACTGTTACTCCGGATGACTAGATAGTTACTTGGGGGGTAAGCATATTCTCATGTAAAGATGAAGGGACACAGAAAGGTTAAATAACTTATGCATTGCAATATAGGTCTTTAAGTTTAGGGTTCTTTCCACTATTTTACATAATTAGTAGAGCATTTTTTTTTTTTTTTGCTTTTTGGAGGGCAATTGGGGTTAAGTGACTTGCCCAAGGTCACATGGCTAGTATTTGTGTTAAGTGTCTGAGGCCGGATTTGAACTCAGGTCCTCCTGACTCCAGGGCCAGTGCTCTATTGACTGTAGTAGAGCATTCTTAAGAAAGAAAAAAGAACAAATGATCATACAAAATCTGGAGATCTAGAGATGATTTTCATTAAATTCATAATTTTGTTAAATATTTGTTCACTTAAAAAAAAACTTTATCCAGATAAATTTGTCAATGCCTTAAAAATATAGTAACACAAGGTATCAGTGATAACAAGGTAACATTAATCTAGCTAAATGATAATAAATGCATTGTCCATCAACCAAGCCAACTCAGCTCTGTGGCTCTGGTTATTTCTTTCTAATCAGCATCTCTTTCCAGGAGCGGATTATAGCAACAGCAATTTGTTTCAGATTTACTCTGTCAGATCAACTACTGATGACTTTAGATCACCCTAATCTGGGGTAGAAAATGGAGCTTTTTGTTGAAAGAAGAAATGTTTATGATTTTTCTGAGACATTCCATTGTTGTTTCTGATGTAGTGAGGTGAGGGGGGGTGTAATTCTATTGAGTCACATTTGTATTTTAGTGTTGTTTCTAGAGGGACACTTTTTTGTATTACGTTTTTGTCTCAAAAGAGGTTTTTTCCTGTGACTACAATGCAAAGAAAAACCAAAAAGGAATTATAAACATTTCAGTGCCCACCAGGTGGCATTAATAAATGCAGTGGACTATATATTTTAGCAACAAAGAGAAAATAAAGTTTGACACAAAAGGTTTTGTTTTTATCCCTAGGTTTGCTACTCTAGCTGACTTTTTTGTAAATCTGACTTTTTTGCTCTCACTAAATTCTATGCAAGGGCAGTGTTTAAGTGTTCATCATGTTATATCTACTTTGGGAGCATTATTGAATCTATGGCTTCATTGTGAATGACAGTTACATGGGTATTTGAAAGGTCACTAACAACAGAAATGAAATTTTATATCTTAGTATTGCACATTCAGAGTAAGACTTTCTTAACTAGCTTACTATTAAAATATACAAAACTGATTACATTTTTTCTTCCTATGAAACACTATTCAAAATACCCAGTTAATGCTATTTAATGATATTTTCAAAATATTGTTGATGCATTTTGGTTTTGTACCACTATCATTTCTGTAAAAAAAAAAAAAGGGAAAAGAAAACTATCCTCTTCTCTGGATGGAATTTTACTTTTGTTACAAATTGTAATTAAAACAACAAATCAAACCCAATACAGTGACCACATCTGACAATACAGACAATGTTCTATTCCAGTAGCTCAATGCAGTAGTCCCTGGGCAAGCTATCAACAATGACATGTTAGATATGTTTATTATCCATTCCCCATGACCTTCATTAGTTTTTCCTTTACTCGGAGTCTGATTTCCTTTTAGTGATCTTTTCATTTACATTGTTTCAGTCACTGAGTATCTTGTTTTTTGGTTATGCTTCATTTGACATCAGTTCCTCTGAATTCCTCATGTATGTGATTTGCAAATTACTTGAGACAAATTAAATTTATTTATGTAAAATAAATCTTATAACTTTTTTTTTTACTTTCAGCTTGCCATGTTCACTTTCTCTAGCAATCACATGGGTTGCTTTTTGTTTGTTTGTTTTTAACTTTGTTGATTAATTTATTTTTAGTTTTCATCATTCACTTCTACAAGATTTTGAATTCCAAATTTTCTCCCCATATCACCACCCCCCACTCCAAGACAGTGTACATTCTGATTACCACTTCCCCCAATCTGCCTTCCCTTCTATCACCCTCTCCACCTTCTCTTATCCCCTTCCCTTCTATTTTCCTCTAGGGCAAAATAGATTTCTATACCCCACTGACTATATATCTTATTTCCCAGTTTCATGTAAAAACAATTTTTAACATTTATTTTTGAAACTTTGAGTTTCATATTCTCTTCCTTTCTCCCTCCCCATCTAGCCTCATTAAAAAGGCAAGCAATTTGATAAAGTTTATACATGTGTAGTCATGCAAAACACTTCCATAAGAGTCATGTTGTGGAAGACTATATATTTCCCTCCATCCTATCCCATCCTCCATTTATTCTATTATTTCCTTTGATCCTGTCTATCTTCAAAAGTGTTTGCTTCTGATTACCCCTTCCCCCAATATGTCCTTCCTTCTATTACCACCAAAACACTTATCCACTACTTTCCTATAGGGTGAAATAGATTTTCATAGCAAATGTGTATGTTATTCCCTCCTTAAATCAAATCTGATGAGAGTAAGGTAGATTCATTCCCTTTCACTTCCCCTCTTCTGCCCTCCATTGTAAAAGCTTTTACTTGCCTCTTTTTTGTAAGATGATTTACTCCATTCTACCTGTCCCTTTCTCCTTCTCCTGGTAGATTCCTCTCTTACCCCTTAATTTTATTTTTTTAGATATCATTCCTTCACATTCATCTTATCCTGTGTTCTATGTGTATGTGGGTGTATACACACAAATACATACATACATACATACATATTCCCTCCAACTTTAATGCTAAGAAAGGTCTCAAGATTTACAAATACCATCTTTCCATGTAGGAATGTAAACAGTTCAACTTTAATAAGTTCCTTATGATTTATCTTTCCTGTTTACTTTTTCATGCTTCTCTTGATTCTTGGATTTGAAAGTCAAATTTTCTGTTCAGCTCTGGTCTTTTCATCAAGAATACTTGAAAGTCCTCAATTTCATTGAATTTTCATATTTTCCCCTAAAGTAATATACTCAGTTTTGCTAGTTAGATGATTCTTGGTTTTATTTCTAACTCCTTTGACCTCTGGAATATCACATTCCAGACCCTTTGATCCCTTGTAGAAGGTGCTAAATCTTGTGTTATTCTGATTGTGTTTTCACTATACTTGAATTGTTTCTTTCTGGCTGCTTGCAATACTTTCTCCTTGACCTGGGACCTCTGGAAATTGGCTACAATATTCTTAGGAGTTTTCCTTTTGGGATCTCTTTCAGGAGGTGATCAGTGGATTCTCTCCATTTCTATTTTGCCTTCCGGTTCTAGAATACTAGGGCAGTTTTCCTTTATAATTTCTTGAAAAATGATGTCTATGTTCTTTTTTTGTTCATGGCTTTCAGGTAGTCCAATAAATTTTAAATGATCTCTCCTGGATCTATTTTCCAGGTCAGTGGGTTTTCCAATGAGATATTTCACATTGTTTTAGATTTTTTTCATTCTTTTGGTTTTGTTTTATAATTTCTTGATTTCTCATAGAGTTAACTTCCATTTGCTCCATTCTACTTTTGAAGGAATCATTTTCTTCAGCGAGCTTTTGGACCTCCTTTTCCATGTGACCAATTCTGCTTTTTAAGGCATTCTTCTCCTCATTGACTTTTTGGATCTCTTTTGCCATTTGGGTTAGTCTATTTTTTTCAGTAATTTTTTGGGTCTCCTTTAGCAAGCTATTGACTCATTTTTCATGATTTTCTTGCATCACTCTAATTTCTCTTTCCAATTTTTCCTCTACTTCTCTTACTTGATTTTCAAAATCCTTCCTGAGCTCCTCCATGGCCTGCAACCAGTTCATATTTTTCTTGGAGGCTTTTGACAGAGAAGTTTTGACTTTGCTGTCTTCTTCTGGTTCTATGTTTTGATCATCTTTGTCACCAAAAAAATGATTTTATAGTTTGATTTTGCTTCCTCTGCTTGCTCATCTTGCCAGTCAATTACTTGACTTTTGAGCTCTTTGTTAAGGTAGTGCTCTGCTTTTAGAGTGGAGGGTACTGTCCCATGCTTCAGCTGTTTTCCACAGCTGTTTTCAGAGATATTTCTAGGGACCTGTAAATTTTCAGTTCTTCCAAGGTTGTATGATCAAAGGAGAGATGTTTACTCCTCTCCTGGTCTATGCTCTGGCCTATGAGTGACCACACTCTTTTCAGCCTTGAAAATGTGAGGAGGATGCCCTCTTCACTTCTATCACAAGCTCTACCACTCCAGGGTTCCTCCTTCCCCCAGGACTGTCACCCAGAGCCAGTCAGGGCAAAGCAAGAGAATCCTGCCTCAGCACCACCAAAGAGATCCCTGTAATCCACCTCTTATCAGCTGCTCAATCACTCCATCATCTGTGGGCCAAGAGCTTCAGAAGCAGACACTGCTGCTGCCACCACCCTGGGGCTGGGGCTGTGACTGGACCACATTCCTCTCTTACCCAGCTCCCACACACCTTTCCTACTGAACTTCTAAGTTGTCTTTGGCATTTGTGGGTTAAGAAGTCTGGAAACTGCCAAATATACCAGTGATTCAGTACCCTGAGGCCTGCTCCAGTCCCATCTGTGCCAACGTGAAACATGCTGGACTGCACTCTTCTCTTAACCTGGTGCAAGAGACCTTTCTTGTCAACCTTCCAGGCTTTTTTGGGATGGAAATTTGTTCCACTCTGTCATTTTGTGACTTCTGCTACTCTAGAATTTGTTTAGAGTAATTTTTTACAGGTATTTGGAGGAGCTTGGGGGAGAGCTCAAGCAAGTCTGTTTTTACTCCACCTTCTTAGCTCCACCCCCACAATCACATGTTTTACACAACTGGCATTTAGTTCCCTAGATATTTTTACATATTCTTTAATTTTTCATCATGAAATCACACATAACATTAGATACTAAACATACCTTTAGTGAACATTACATTTGTCCAAGTATAGCTTTAGACCATAGGTTTTCAATGAGATTTAAATCATGTGATTTCCCAGGCCACTAAAATATGTTTCTCTCTACCTCTTAAACATTTTAATCTTTTGTGACATATGGCAACATTCAAGGTCCTCCTGTAGTATTCCATCTCCATTTGGAAACTTCTGTTATTCTAAAACAATTTTGCTTTTGAATATATCAGTGACTATTAGAATTCATCATCTCCTAAATGGGGACAATACTTTAAGGTCCACTGGATTTTTTTTTCAATCCCCTAAAATAGTTTTGTTTGGAGGTGTTACAATTTAATGAAGACACTTAGATATTACAGGGTTCACCAAGACTTTTCTTTAGTATAATTTTAAATTTTAAAAACAATCCCCAGTAAAAAATTACCCTTTTCCAATTTTGTCTTACTATAATCTTAGTATTATCTTGTCCATGGACAGTGTTTTTTCTTTATAGAAAAATGGTTAGCAGCTATTTTTCTTTTGCCAGTCTTCCCTTGTTCTTCCAACTTTATGCCACACAGTATGACTATGCCATACAGTAAAGCAATCAATAACCCTTCCATTTGCCAGGTATCTCTGAAGATCTTTGCTTATTTTTTGAGGATTAATTATTTTTTGTAACAATAGTTTGTCAGTTCTTGGTGTTGCTTTTCATTTCAACCTTTCTTGATCAGTGAAACTAATCTTGTTTCATCATGGGCTTTGAATGATTCTTGAACATGTCACATACCTATGCCAACAATTGCTAGTTTCTCTAGAAAGCACTGAAGTATTTTCTTTAAGAGATACACACCTTGGGGTGGCTAGGTGGTGCAGTGAGTAAGAGTGCTGGCCCTGAAGTTGGGATGACCCGGGATCCATCCCGGCCTCAGAAAATAAGCACCCTCACATAAATAATGACTGGCCATGTAACCTTGAGCAAGTTACTTAACCCCAATTGCTTAAAAAAAAAAAAAAGGAGATACACAACCTTTGCATGTTTTCTGGGAGAAGTTGCTTTTCCAAAAAAAAAAAACAAAAAAACACAGAATTACACATACAACAAAAGAAAGAAAGCAATGAAACATTTATGGTATAAAATCCAGCACTCAACTGGCAGAGGACTAATTAAAAACTGAAGAAACTAACTGAATTTGATTTGTGAGTTAGCTATTATCAATATAAGCATATATTCATGACTATTAGTGTAAGAAAATTAATCTATATAAAAATTTTTGCTAGTCCCAAGTAATTCACACATCACTTTACTTGTCAGTCATTTCAGTACATTAAAATACCATTATATTCACATACTATAGTTTGGGTGACCCTTTCAGTCCTTTTTCAATTGATGGACCACCACTTTGTTTTTAATTCTTTACTATAACATTCAAATTGTAGAACATACTGGGCCTTTGCTTCTTTCCTTGACTTCCTTAAGGAATAAAATCAGTAGTCAGTCAATTAGCATTAATTTAAGCTCCTACTATGTACCAGGCACTAAGTGCTAGTGGAATTATTAGGTTTCATCTATAAAGAAGGAAATAGCAAACTACTCCAGTATCTTTGCCAGGAAATCTTCAAATGGGGTCATGAAAAGTTAGACATAACTGAAATGACCAAACAAAAATGAATGCTTTCAAGGTGATAGATACCCCTCTCTTAGTATTTATATTCATCTGAGAAACCAATGACACTTTTTTCTTTATGTATTAGTTCAGAAGTTTTTTCTAAAATTACTCACATAGATATTTGAAGAATTCATAAATGTTCCTTCAGATACCAAGTTCTCCTTTCTATCTTTGAAAGCATTATAAAACATCAGTTTTTAAAATAAGCACCATTTCTAAGATAATGGTTCCCCTTTCTTGGCATATAGATCAAATTCAAGGTAATCTGTGATTTACAAAGCACCCTTTTATTGACTATACAAGCTGAAGATGAATGCTTTAATGGGTGATATCTCATTAAAGCAAATAACTTGTTACTATTTTTACACCCTGATCATTCTAATAAGTAGATTATTTTCTTATCAAGAAAAAATGACAAGAAAACTCAATTTAATTCATAAAAAATTTTGTCGGATGCTTGCTATATGCATAAAACCCAAATCTGACTACATTGCAATAAGTAAAATAGACAAGTAAATAAAAGTATGGAATTTAAAATCTCAGCGTTGTAGATCTGGAGCCAGAAGGAATTTTACAGATTAAGGAATAAAACCCCCTCATTTTACAAATAAGCAAACTGTGGTTCAAAGAAGTTAAATGAGATCTGACTCTAAATTGGTACGTGTTCTCTTGACAAAATGTTTAAAAAATTCTCTCAAGATTTACTTAGGAAGATATATGTACTTCAGTTATGTCTATTTTAGAGCAAGTCTCTTAAAATACAAATCTAGTTGGTCATCTCTGTATTTAATTTTGCAGATTTATGTGGTAAGGTTTTTTTTTTCTTTTTTGGAGAGAAGGAATTTATAATTTACCATTTTAATCCCAATGTTAGCAAGGAATTTTATATTTTCTGAAGTAAAATCCAAAGCACCCAGTTTCTGTGTCTGGCAACAGTATATGAGTATGTGTATACACACGTATTCAGTAAAGGAGTATACAAACACACATACCTTGCATTTTAGCAGTGCTTGAACTTAATACCAAATTTTGGATTAGGGTTTCATTTATTGGCAATTCTGGGAAAGGGTTTTAGTCTAATCCCCAGTTAATGAAACCCTTGCTAGTGAATTTCCTTTGTCAACACTGCATTTAATGTAAAAGTGCTTTATACCTACTAGATCATCAAAACCTGCAAAGCTAATAGGCTCAGTCAGAATGTAAAAAGCAGGGAGGACTTTTGTAAAACTTTAATGAAAGATTTTGGCCAGAAATGATGGGATGATTCCATAAAAAAACAACTAATTGTTCCATGATTTCCAAATACGTTTCTGCCATGAAAAGCCAATAAATAGGTATACTAAAATAAATACGAAATACTTTTTAATGAATATGATCCAATTAAAATATATGCATACATATTCCCATTAGAGATACATAGGTATTTTTTTAATACGTACATATTTATATTCTCTACTAAAGTCCAGTTGATGCCCAATTGTGGTGTAGAGGTGACCTGGATTCTCAAAGACTACCAATTTCACATAAATTCTGACAGGTCTTCCCTAAATCAGTCATTCACTCAAATAGCATTTTATTAATTGTTAAATATATGCCTTGCACTGGGGATAAAAAGAAAGCAGGGGAAAAAACAACCCCTACGCTCAACGAGCTCATGGTGTATCTAAGAGAAACACACAAACTATAGCCAAATACAATTTGTGCAAGATAAATTGGGGGTTTGGGGGAGCTGTAGTCTCAGATGAAAAGAACTAAGGTTAAGGAGGACTAGGAGAGACTTTACTGCAGGAGGTGGGATTTCCAAGTAGGAAAGACTTGAAGAATGGGCATGATGGTTCAGAGAGGCTCATAACCAAAAGACTGATCATGAAGTACTACATTTCTTGGGACTCAACAACTCATAAAACTGTTATAATTGAAATCAATGAAGGAAGTATTTATACTGATGAAATTGTCAGCTATATGTTCTAATATCTGTATTATCCTCCAAAACAGGAAATATTTTAAATTTCAGTGTCTTTTCTCTGGAACTAAATCATCATACTTTGTAGAGACTTTTAGTACAATAAATTCTGTTATTTATCACAGTTGCAGAATGGAGCATTTTGGTTATTCAGATATTCTGTTTTATAGAGTTAACCTTTTGTGGTAGATGATGAATGGATAAATAGATAGACAGAAAGATAGAGCAAACATTTATTAAGCATTTACAATGTGCCAGCTTTGTGCTAAGCACTGAGGATATGAATACAAGAAAACAGCATGCTTCTTTTACATTTTTATAGGGGAAGAAAAAAAAACTAAAAGGGAGTTAGAAAATGGGGGAAGGGATAGAAAGCCAAGGGGGAGTTGGAACAGAAAGCATGAATTATACCTTTTCAAAGAGTTTAGGTACAATAAAATGTACTTAATACTAAAATTCTCTTAAACACAAATGTAATCTTCCTCAGATAATTCAAAAGGCATTTGCAGATATTATAGTGTCTTAGAATCATCATGATAGTGGGCTGTAAATGAAACAGAAATACTGATTTTTTTTTATTAGTTTAGTTTCAGTTAACAAGATTCAATTCCATAGTTCCTTGATTTTCAAATTTCCTTTACTTCCCCCCCTCCCCTCACGGCAGCATATAGTACAGTATAGGGTCTGCAAATGCATTCATATTAGACATTATTCCAATTACAAAGGTGTATTGTACTAGGTGGGATGAAAGATGGTAAGGAAGAAATAAGACCAAACAATGAGAAGAACAAGATCATTTAGTTTGCTTCCATCAGGATTCAGGCTAAGTTCTTAATAGTTATATCTCTGGATGGCGCATTTCTCACTTTCTTGAGTCATTCGGGATTGACTTATATCACTGCAATGCTGAAAAGAGTCCAGTCTGTCATAGTTGGTCATCACAGATATGGTATGTCTGTGATTGTATACAAATTTCTTCTGATCCTACTCTTCTCACTCAGCATCAGTTTGTATAAGTCTCTCCAGGTAATTATGAAATCCGACACCTCCTCGTTTCTTATAGCATAATAAAATTCCATTACATTCATATACCACAACTTGTTTAGCCATTCCCCAATTGATGGGCACCCCTTTAGTTTCCAATTCTTTGCAACCACAAAAAGGGCTGCTAAAAATATTTTTGTACATATGGGTCTTCCTCCCACATCTATGATCTCTTTGGATTCAGGCTCAGTTCTTAATAGTTATATCTCTGGATGGCGCATTTCTCACTTTCTTGAGTCATTCGGGATTAACTTATATCACTGCATTGCTGAAAAGAGTCCAGTCTGTCATAGTTGGTCGTCACAGATATGGTATGTCTGTGATTGTATATAAATTTCTTCTGATTCTACTCTTCTCACTCAGCATCAGTTTGTATAAGTCTCTCCAGGTAATTATGAAATCAGTCACCTCCTCGTTTCTTATAGCACAATAAAATTCCATTCCATTCATATACCACAACTTGTTTAGCCATTCCCCAATTGATGGGCACCTCTTTAGTTTCCAATTCTTTGCAACCACAAAAAGGGCTGCTAAAAATATTTTTGTACATATGGGTCTTCCTCCCACTTCTATGATCTCTTTGGGATATAACCCTAGAAGTGGTATGGCTGGGTCAAAGGGTATAAAATTATTTATAATCCTTTGGGCATAATTCCAGATTGCTCTCCAGAATGGTTGGATAAGTTCACAACTCCACCAACAATGTATTAGTGTTCCAATTTGTCCACATCCTCTCCAGCATTTGTCACTTTCTTGTTTTGTCATCTTAGCCAATCTGACTGGAGAGATGTGGTATCTCAGAGTTGTTTTGATTTGCATTTCTCTAATTAATAGTGATTTAGAGCATTTCCTCATATGCTTATAAATATCTTTAATTTCTTTCTCTGAAAACTTCCTATTCATATCCTTTGACCATTTCTCAATTGGGGAATGACTTGTATTCATATAGATTTGGTTCAATTCTCTATAAATTTTAGAAATGAGTCCTTTATCAGAGACACAATTTGTAAAAATTCTTTCCCAATTTCCCACCTCCATCTTGATCTTGGTTACATTGACTTTGTTTGTGCAGAAGCTTTTCAATTTAATGTAATCAAAATTATCCATTTTGCATTTTATAATGCTCTCTAATTCTTGTTTGGTCCTAAAGTCTTCCCCTCTCCACCGACCTGTCAGGTAAAC